>OX328124.1:81410152-82002652 GCA_946811695.1 Gonocerus acuteangulatus | reverse complement strand
ATCCTCATACATAATACATGACTTGATATATATCTGGGCTTACCATACTCCTTACATAAGCCCTTCTCTAGTCCGCACAACTCAGCAGCAACTCTTCAACAACTTACATTTTATCTATTTATATTATTATTATTTATTACATTTTTTTATTTTTACCTTCACGGGTGACACAAATGTGTAATGGAAGTTACGTCATCGGACTCAAGACAGGAAATTGATTTTGGCTCGTAGATAAGGCTGGAAAATAAATGGGTCTTTTTTTCTTTACCCACGCCAGTTACTTTTATTACTAAAACAGTTATTTATCGTATCATTAAGTTAATAGTTATGAAGAACAGATGTTTAAACTAATAATTAGTTTAAATAAATTATTTATTCAACAAATGTAAACAACAAAAAAATTAATGCTCTATACGCTACTTCTTCCGATTTCAACACACGACTCAGTTTAATCAAATTCATTATTTGACAACTTCAACACAGCACAACTTCAACACAGCACAACAAACACAACTTCAACGTGTCTTATAATCTATAACCTCTTTCATGTATAAACTTTATGTAGCCTAGCAACACCTGTTACAATATTGTAACAAAATATTATGACGTTATTCTAAAAAGTAACTGGCGTGGGTAAAGTAAAAAAGACCCAAATAAATTTGTAATTTGGCAAGAATTGATATTTTTTATTTATTGTTTTTACTGAAAAAAATTAGTAATGTAACTTAATGGATGTTTGCAATGAATGTACAATTTATCATCAAAATGATTGCCATTTGGAGAGAATTCACTCAAATTTGTTTTGAAACGTTTGCAATTTTTCCATTAAAAATATATATAAATAATTAGTAAGTATATAAAAAAAAATAGAAAAATAATTTTATACAAATTCAAAAACAGAAACAAATCTATAGGCGAAGAATATTAAAAGCCTAACTAGGAATTTAAAAAAATAAGGACATAATACAAACTTGCTGTTCCCCGTTGACTGGTACACAAAGAATATTTGAACAAAAAGAAAATTTTACTAATCCCTAATGCATAAACATAAAACTTTGTACTCTCCTTCTGACTTTTCAAACACTGTACGTTAACATATTTAATTAAAAAAAGTTGTGTAATGTGACTAACTTATTTCTCCTTAAAAAAAATCTTAAATAACTCACGTACATTGCTTGCCTTCCACCTCTTCATCCATAGATTCTATTGTGGTCAGGTGTCCAGTGGACTGAGCACACTGTACTCTTAAACTTCGGATGTGTTATCTATTCCGTCATTAGCCAATCACGGAACAAGTTTGTAGTTTACAATTATTAGTATTCGTAACCTTGGTTCCAATATAATATTTTTATTCCCAAAAGCCTTTGTTTAAAGTCGAGGATACTTAGAAATACTTAAATAAATTCAAAGGTTTACTCTTGCCTTCGTAGACAGACTGAATAACAGACTGAAATTTGTGTAAAGATGGTTGTGTATGAAACGGAAAAACATTAAGATACGAGATAATTCTACGCAAAGTACAGAAAACCCCTTTATTTTTTTATATGATATTTTTTGGTGTATATTTGTTATACATATTATATATAAAAAGTGCCAGATAAACAATATGTTGAATTTTTACATTTATCTTATATGTTTAAACATTTATTACTTCTTCGTAAATGTTTATCCAGTAATGAAAGTATTACAAATAAGTAAAACTTATATTTTCCTGCCTATGTCATAATGATTTTTATATATATTTTTTTTATTACAGGTGAGTTACTGCGCCATGTCCAACAATTTCCTTATAACAAAGAAGGTATTTTTTTCTTCTAGTACTGTTTATAACTCGTGTATATTAAAGTATCCTTCTCACTCCTTTTCATTAACATAAACATTCTGGCCATAAACACTTCAAGAAAAAAACTCTGTTTCTAATTAAAACGACTCCTGTTTATTTGTTCTATTTTCTATGAATATTTTTTCCATAATTTTATTCGCGAAATGTGTTTAAAAATAACCCTCAGGATAAATATTTTTTTAATATGTTATGAGTCAAAACAGATATATGGTAGCCGTCTAGCGCTAAAGGTAGGTAGTATGTGGTAGATATATGGTCTAGCGTAAAATAAGAGAAGTTTGGAATATACCCTTTATATTATTATAATATAATTATTAATGTATGGGTACGAATCATGATAGGCTATTTAAGACTTTCTGTCTTTAAAAACCCGAATTATCTCTAAAAAATTAAGATTTCAAAACAAAAAGTGTTTTTTTGAAAATATTAATTTATAGGCATAATTTTGAGTCGCTGCGATTTTTGGATCCGCTGAAGCGGGAGACTACAGACTGGTCGGATACGAATGACGGTGTTTGCCAATTTTTATTGGTCCATCCAGAAATTGCATTTATTTCAAGTACGAAGGAGAAGTCCCCCTGGTAATTTAGGTTTAAACAAAAAAATAAATAAAAACAAGTTCTATACACTTGGCAATACTGTTTCCTAAGCCGCCTGTATTTACTCTGAAGGAGTACATCACGTTGAAGCGTGCAGAACGCCGCTAGATCGAGGTACAACTCCTTTCCATGTTGCCTATTCATGTCCGCTCCTAGCCGCGTGTCACCCCGACCGGAACATGGTCGGTGAAAGGTTAACTACCAATGGATAAACCAGACCAAGATTATCAAACATTTATGATAAGGAACATGCCTAAAAAGTTTTCTATTTATTTCTGTTTTCACTTTTGACTGAGAACTTTCCAATTATATATGCCTGAATTTACAGAGAAAATATATTTTTTTTTTTTAAAGTGTAAATATGAAATCTACACCGTTATGTAAAAAAAAATTGTATAATCATCATTTAATGGCATCGTTCTATCAAAGTAAATTTTGTTGGAATCACCGTTTTACAATATTAGGTATATTATTGGTTTTAAATGTCTTGCCAAAACTCTGTTATGACCTCTAAGTAAATTTAATAGAAAGTTCAGAAATTAATTTATAGCTTCGTTATTTTTCCACAAGAAAGTATTTCTAAAGAATCTTATTATATTTACCTGGATAGACTAAAACATTGTTTACACGACACATGAACAATCATAATTATAATATTCGATGACTACTTTGGATAACTCTATCTTATTTAACTTCTTCGAATAAACAACTTTATATAAAATTGACTAATGCTGGACATGTTTATCGCTTCGAGTGGCACAGAAAGTGGCAAGGCAAGTTGATTAATTGCGTCCCAAGTCACGAGCCAAAATTCACCTTTTACTTCTCTAATGTTTGATGTATGTTCTCAGACCTGTTCTATTATGTCTGGTGGCGGCTAAATGTGTTTTGTTTTTTTTTTGTTCTATAGAAGATTTATTGCAAAACGAATAAATGTCGAATTACTAGCTAGATATTCCGCGTTTTTAAAATCTACCCTTCGGGCAACGTGGTGTGTGGTCAATATTATGTAGCCTTCATTTCGCAAGCTGGGTAGAATATATATGCAATTTAGTAATGATAGAAAAGGTGCTGGAGGTAGTAACTGTTTAAAAATAAGTTAAAAGTTCATGTCGATTTATGTGTCTGGAAAAATATGATTGACTTAAAAAAAAAATATTTTTTTCTCGAATATTTCACTTTTTTTCATGGTGAAATATTAATGAATTCCAGTGGATTTAAATGGCACCAAGGGTGTCTAGCTATACAATAAATTTAAATGTCTTCAAAATTGTGTAAAGTTGCTTTGACTTACTTGAATTTCATGTGCCCTGATCAAAGTTTTACTGTAAAAAAAAAACTAATGATTTTTTCATTTACGCTTCGTTATGACCTGAGAGGCCACTATTTCTTGTGTGGTCCGTTCAGACCATACAAACATTTACAATGACTTGTGAGTGGTTGGAAGTGAACGAAAAAATGCAGGAAAACATAAAATGAAGAAGTGAAAAAAGGAAAGACTGTTATATTTTACTAAAAAAAAATCAGATGAAAGTAGAGTAACAGAATATTATACTAATTATAAAAAATTGTAAATACTGAATAAAATAAAGGGTGTTTCAGACATTTGATATCATAACTAAAATGTGTATGTAATTCTTTTAGCACTTTCCTCCGAAGGAAAGTAGCTATTGAGGTTGGACTCATGACGGAATTTTTGAAAAATTTCTTCAAATCTTTATCGATCCTACCTAGTAGACACCGAAAATGACCCCCGTTAAAATTTATATATATCTATATATATATATATATATATGCATATATATATATGTGTCTGTTAACACGATAGCGGCCAGAGTTTTTGTTTTTTCGTCACGAAACTTGGTATATAGCATTCAATTAGCAAACGATTGAACGAGTTCGTTAACCACCAAAGTCGGTCCACCGGAAGGGGGGGTTTACCCCGAACCCAAAACACTAATTTGACTATGTCAGCCGTAATATTTGTTATATTTCAACGAAACTTGGTATTCGTAGTGGTAATATAGAGAGAAAAGTGAGATATAAAAATGAACTAAATCGGTTCATTAGAAGGGGGGGTTTACTCCGTACCCACAATACCAATTCGCCACTACCAGCCGTGATTTTTGGTATATTTCGACGAAACTCGGTATTCGTAGTGGTAATCCACAGGTAAATATGTGTTGTAAAAATAAACTAAATCGGTTCATTAGGAGGGGGGGTTTACTCCAGACCCACAATACCAATTCACCACTACCAGCCGTGATTTTTGGTATATTTCGACGAAACTCGGTATTCGTAGTGGTAATCTACAGTTAAATATTTGTTGTAAAAATAAACTAAATCGGTTCATTAGAAGGGGGGGTTTACTCCGGACCCAAATTCCTAATGTACTCATACCGGTCGTAATTTCTGCTGTATTGTAACGAAACGCGGTATACGTCGTGGGTAACTCATGAGAAAGAAGTGTTGTAAAAATGAGCTGAATCGGTCAATCGGAAAGCGGGGGTTTAATTTGTAATATATTTCAATAGAAAAGCCCGCCAAACGTAGGTTCACAAAGCCGCCGCAAGGAGGGCTTTCTACCACTAGAGTGACTGTATCCTGTTCCTGCGTTAGATCAAAATACGATAATATGAGGTTTTTTGTATTTATTACGTAGTGTAGTAGGTACCATGTGTAAACATAACTCTGGAAGCAAATTAATAATTGATCAGTTACTCATTACAAATTTAAAAGAGAACTATTCATGTTTTTATTTTATTTATGTAGGATATTTTAAGCAAATTGTTCTGGAAAGCAGTCTACACTACCCAAATTCTGAGGAAAGTGCTTAGTTATGCAGCTCCTGCGTGACGGACTTTTATAGTATTTAATACAATTCATAAAATGTTTTCTGTAAAAAACAATGTTGTTGCCAATAGGTTAATAGGTTCTCCGTTGAAAGTGAATAGAATTGTTATTTATTTATGAGCATCAATACAGTTAAAAACATGGAAAAGCCTTGTGGTGACATTATTTTATTTCTCACCAATTTATTAAAGAGTTGTGATTCATGTATAACTAATTCTTGGGAATTGCTTAGATCATGTACCATCTATGCGATGCCTAGTTTGTATGTTGAAGACATTGTGTGCACCTGTCACAATCCGCACGTCAGATCAAATTACATAGATTCATAGAAGAGAAAACGAAAAGAATCAATGGAAGCACACGTGCCTCCGAATACTCATTCCTTACTATATAGACATCCCATTGTCTTCTTCCTATTAGCAGAAGAATTCCTAGAATAATAGAGTCAGGGAAAATTAACTCCGGGCTGCAAGAATAGACGTCATAGAATTTCGGAAGACAATACTCTTCTCATATAGAGGGAAATTGACTTTTGATTAGAAATTAAAGTTAATAAGCGATGGAAGCGCACATGAGTTTCTATTCCGTAAGAAGCTATTCTTTAAAACATTATATAAAGTGGAAGTTCCTAAAAAGATGGAAAACTCAACAAGAGTAATATAATTATGTTTTACGTTGTGCTTCTCTTCTATTCACTTCATTTATTTGCTCAGTGGCATGATTCTTGGGCTGAGACATGCGAAAACACACTTAGACAGATGAAACCATCTACCAGGAAGATGAAGTCATCTACCAGCATGGGCGTATATAAGGGAGGCTGAGGGGGCTGCAGCCCCCCCCCCCCCCGAAATTTTGTTTTGATCGGTAAAATTTTCATAAAACCCTTAAAAATAAATTAAATAAGATCATTTAGTTCATAAAACATATTCTATTTTGGGTGTAATAGCGTTTAAGTTGGCTGAAACTCTTCCAATATCTAAATTGTTAGTATTCCATACACCGGAAATGGTCTCAGCCCCCCGCCCCGAACTTTTCCCAGCCCACTCCGAAATTATTTTCTATATACGCCCATGTCTACCAGGATACGTATACAGAGTTAAGAACTGACTCGACTTCGAAATACCCTGCTTAATCCCAGACACCTGATGAAAAAAACGAATAGACCAATTTGTGAATAGTGTAACGAAATACTTACAGTTAAACATATACTGACAAATTGCAGAAGACGAGAACATTTAGAAACTATTTTAGGCACTGACTTCGCAAGTAGCGAAAGTGATGGTGCACAAATATACTAATAATATAATCAATAATAAATTATTATGCAATTCGTCTCATACTTTCAAGGTTTTTTTTAGACACACTGGGATTATTCTTTCTTTAGGATATTTCTATTTAAAATTGGATTTATATATAATATTCTATACTTGTATTTAAGAAATTTAAAAATCTAAAACAATATGTATCATACAATTGTACAAATAGTTAAATAGCATAATATTTGACGTATTATTTATGTTTTATGTGGTTAGGGGAAAAACAGTTTAATCATTGCCCGCTATTTAGGCTCTTTTTTTTTAGATTTCGATTTATTTTATATGCCGTAAAGTGGGATCACACACCTGATACCAAAGGGTCGATCTTTCCCCAAAGAGTGCGAACAGACAAATTTACCTATATATTTCTGTGCTTTCTCTCAGAACAATGTATAAGCATATAAACGCAGAATAAATTTGTACCAATTTCACAACACTGTACTAATGTGACCCCATTTTACAGTACCCTTTCCATAGAAATGATATTCTTGAAATATTATTATATTAATTTTTTTTTGTTTTCTTTACTTCAGTAAATGTTTTTACAGAACAAATCCAAATTTAATCTTCATAATTTGAATTGTTATAATCCGTATACTCTATTATAAATCCAGGGGCAAGGCATTTGCATTCATTTTGGTGGCATCGAGTTAAACAAAAAGATCATGAACCTACCCCCGGTCTGGTCATACATCAATGCAAGGCACTTGAAAAACCAAAGTTTTGAAAAGTGGAAAGGGAGAAAGATCCAAAGGAAAACCGTGTTACACGACTTTAAAAGAACTTCACGCCACCTCACGGACACAATAAGTCTTCTGTCCAGATAACGGATGTCCACACTGACCTTCCCAAATCTTTGCATCGAACCTGTTACAAACTGAACAACAACTGTTAAACATATAATCCCCGAATGCAAATGCTCCTCCGCAGTATATGACAAAATAAAATTATATATTTTCTTAATGTTTACTAAGCGTCGGAATTGGAAGCCCGGTAGCGTGGGTCAACGTATCCAGCAGCCGGCGCCAAGCTAAATACTGACCGGTACGACGTGTACAGTTATAGCCCCGCCCAAGGAAACTACTTGAGATTCTACAGATTTGTGTCAGGTTCTGCCCTCACTCCGTTCCACTTACCCACTTAACCTTCTAAGGAAGGTAGGCTTATCAGCACTCTAACCATTCCGCGTAAACTCGTGTATGCCCGTGCGGAATAATGAATGCATTCATTAACCTCTTCTGGAAGATCATCATAGGGGTTACTATGTTTTAGGTCTCCGAACAGAGCATTTATTATTTATTTTTTTAACTCTTTATTTACCAATTCGCCCTCCTTGCTTCGTGGCCTTCCGACCACTTCAGGGAACATTAGAACCAAAAACATTTGTTACATCCATTTAATTTATATAATAAAATATTCGTATTTTACAAACGTATTAAATATGGTCAGATTAAATAATCATATGTTTGTCAATATATAAAATTTGGTTTTTACCCTTCATATCATCGATGCAAATGCAAAGTATCGAATATGAAAATCACCACTTTCAAGAGCGAAAATACTTTTCTTTATTACCTTGCTTTTGGGCAGTCAAATAGTAGGCAGATTCGACTTTATGACAGTGGTTACATTTCCCTTTCATTGTGTGAACTTAGATTCGACAGTTTGCCGTCCATCTGTCCAACAGCAATCAGCAAAGATTTAACATGAAAAATGAGATTTTTCACATTCGATACTTTGCATTTGTATCGACGATATGTAGATCAATTGTCAGCCATTTAAATACTGAGGTTACGCTCTCCATCGGATATCTTCCCCGTGTCCCTCTACTTTTTCCAAATTTCATATCACTTTGGCTTTACATACATTTTTTCTAGCTTCGTCCCTTCCATTACCTGCGAGTAGAATAAGGCGTTTTTCCACTCAGCTCCAGGTTCCGACTCGTCGGACCTCGAGTTCTTTCTTTGGTTATTTTCGTGGGGGGTTTGAAAAAAAAAAAACATCGGATAGAGAGACCAGATGATCATCGTTTGTTCCATGCCATTTAAGGTCTCCTCACAAACATGAGTCACATCACGTCCCCGTTCCGTCCAGTATCAGTTAAAAAATATATATATTTTCATGGCGGTTCGGTGTTGGGAGACTGTCTATTCACACACATCAGTTACGTCATAGTTCAGTCACTCTTACGAATCAGACCCTTCACCGGCCAGTCGCACAAGTAATATCGTTGAGAACAAATTATTTTTTTACGGTTCAGTGACTGAACTGTCAAAAGATAATTTCTTCTGAACGATATTTTATGTTTTGACAGACGATTTTTCCGGTGACAGTTCTGAATTGAAACAGTGACTGATGTGTGTGATTAGACGTTTATAGCCACTATTTAATAATCAGTTATTTATTTTTTCCTCGATTTACCATCAAATATTTCATTTTTAGATTTTTTGTTTTTGGTGAGTATTTCTTTTAATTTTCTCTGGATACTATGAATGAAGTCCGTTCCTGATAGCATGGTCTATTAATGATTTTTTATTCGCTTTCTGGTGTTATGGTGGTCAACACATGTAGGGACATACGTTTATATACTGACAGAAATACGAATTTTAAGTTAATCAATCCATTAATCATATATGAAAATTTACTATAATTAACTAAATCCATATAAAATATAAACAATTATTTTGGTTGTAAAGGTCCCTCGAGAGGTTAGGAGGCCACGAAACATGCAGGGCAGATTGATAAATAAAGGTAGATAAAATAAAAATGAAATGCTGTTTTTTTCTTTTCCGAATTGGCTAAAAAAACTATGGAGATTAAAATATATTACTTATATTATTGTTTCTTGTATTACATACATACATTACTTTACTCGTCCAATGAACGACTTTGATAGCCTAAAGCATTATTGCAACCAAAGAATAAAAATTCCTTGTCAGAGAAATAAAAATAGGATGATAATGTTCCTTCAGGAGAAATCAGTAAAAAAAAAAATCTTCGCAGGTACCCGTACAGAGTAGAGAAACCGAGAAAGTTTTATCAAGAAGACATTGGAATGAAGAGCCATTCTACTTGTCAGAACTATGACAGTCCTTTTGCAGGATATTCAGACAGTCTTCTTCTCTTCCCGGTGTAAAATGTGTTTCTTTTCCTCTCCTATTTGTTGGTGGTATGGCGAATTTTAACTGCTATACTTACCGTGTGGGATAGTTTGTACAGATTTAATTGAACCTAAGATTTCTTGCAAGTTACTTTAGAAAAACAGGAATAAGTTTCATTGTAGCACTTTCCGAAGTAATGTATTGAGGTTGCACTCATGAAAGAATTTCAAATCTTCATCGTTCCTACCTACTAGATACCGAAAATTACTATTGCAAAAAACTCGATATAACGTCTTAGCTTGCAAAAATGAACTAACAAGGGCTACTTTAGTGTGTTAACTCTTGAACCAAATTCTTAATTTCCCTCTACCGGCCGTTATTTGTACCTCCTTACAACGAAACTCGCTAGACAAGATGCACCACCAATAGAGGAACTTGTGTTGTTAAAAAACCAAAATCGGTCCACTAAAATCTTTCTGGGTTTACTCCAGAAAGATATATATATTTTTTTTTTTTTTTTTTTTTTTTTTTTTTTTTTTTACGGTGCATCTACTTCTAGGTCATTAGCGCCAACATCCAGGGTGCAGCGAGGAATTTTACCATTGAGCCGTGGGATGATAAAATTCCTGCCGGATGCTGGGAATCGAACCCACCATCTCCCGCTTATGAATCCAAGGCGCTAGCCATTAGACCACGGGAGACCCCGATATTTTTTATTATTTTATTTTTGCGATTGCTCCAGAAAGAAATCAAATAAATAATTGAGTCATTTGTTCATTGCAGATATAAAAGTCTAAAACTATTCATGTTAGTTTTTAATTTATATATGTAGGTTATTTTAAGAAAATTATTCACTACCACTTTTCTAAGGAATGTGCTTTGTAATGCTGCTTCTGTGTGACGGACGTTTTTTCTTTCAAGTAAATTTCAGTTCTAAATTTAATTTCCCAGAAATATACATTTATATTACACATACAACTTGTATTTCTTCAAATAATATATTTTTCCATTGCATCTTTATTTTTCAAGCAAGAACTCGAATTCACTTTTTATCAGAATTATTAAGTAGAACGCCATTTGTTATTTCGCTGAATTATGGTGTGTAATTATGACGTGAGCCTTCATTCTTGAAGTTACAATGAATACGTTATTAAATTACTCATTAAAGTGGCTTTTAATGATTCATGCCTTTATTTTCATTATGATACAAATAAAGTACGAGACTCGTTTTAAAAATAATTAACATCGGTCTTCCGCTATTGTTCAACGAATTTAAGTTTAGTCGTTTCGATAGTGGATGAAGGTTATACAGTACTTTGTTTACAAGTTTTATTTCGGGTGCTAAGCACTTTTAACAGCTCATGCACCATCATCAGAGTTATACTGAGTTCATCCTCACGGCTAAGGGCTGATCACCTTGTAATGTAATAAATTATAGTTCTGATGATCAACTGCTTAAAGCACATAGTGTACATAATTAAGGAAGTGACTACTCTAATTTCTAATGAAGATTATACGCCCAATTTTATTTTCACATTTGGCATTTATACGGACCAAGAAATATGAATTGTGTTGTTTTTTTTAGTATAGGAAAAAAAAATTATGAACTGAAATATTCTTAAATATATCTCAAAAAGTAGCAAAATTGTGTAACCATTAGAGTTCCTTCATACCCTGTACTGTTTCATCGACTGACCCATGATAGATTTACAAACCTTGAAATTAAAACCTAGTTTCACACCGACTTTGTATGTAATTTATTTCTATCTTCACCATTTTAGCCATTCCTGATGAAACAGTCTCATCAAATTAGAACTTTACAAGATGATTTTCTATCTCTTCCTAAACCCTCTTCCTCTCCAAGCTTTCACAAATGCCCAGAAGATAGAACGATGATACTTTTCAGGATCCTAGATACAATGTTTGTTTACTACTTTATTAAGAGATGAAGGTGGGAGTGAAGACACCTTGACACAGTGCCGCTTGTATGACACAGCTTAATGACAGGTCTTGACTGCCCATTAGTAATAGAGGTCATTCTCTACCAAGGTACATCCTTACATTCTCCGACATTTTCAAATGGATTTCCTAAGTTCCTCTTTCATTGTTTCAATTTCGAAAACGTTTAGCTCTTGTTCAGATGTTTACACGTATAATTTCTGTCCTTGACATAATTAATTATAACGTAACGTTATTATAAACGGAGGCTTTTTGAGAACGAATTATATATTTAAAATAGAAAAATGCAAACATATACTAACTGACTGCAATTTAAGGTGGAGATCTGACATCTTCGAGATGACAGCCACCACATTGACACTATACTTAAATACATAAACGACACATCTATTTACAAGAACATAGACAATAAACACTAATAAAATAACCAAGCTAATTTTCTAATTGTAAATTTATTTAAAAATATTATTCAATGTTTCCCATTGATCTCAAATCAGTGGTGAGTTAATTAAAAGTTATATATCGCTCTCTACTGAAATATGATGGATATAATTCAAATCGCCCAAAAAGCAGTCTAATTAATTAATAATAATATGTATTTATTGACGGCCTTCCTGTGTCTTATTACCACTTAAGAAGATGTGGGTTCGAATCCCGCTTGGAGCAGGTTGTGTTGTTTTCATATATGGGCTCCCTGAATCGATGTTTAGGCCAGTTACCAATCTACAGACATACCGGCGCCAATGTCCTAAATGCTCAAGCGCCGTAAGAAAGAGAAAGAAAATAAAACTTAAGAGCATACCTACTTTCTGGCGATCTCGAGGCAAAAGTCGAACCCCTCATGAAGTTTTATTCGTTTTATCCTCGGGATCCTCAGAGATGAATTGGATTTTCCCAGTTTATCGTCACTTAAGTACTTCCTCGGCTCACTCCTATACTGAGTCATTAAATCCCAAAGACCCTCACACATCTTTCAACTCCTTAAATTTAAATCCTCTTCACTCCCGAAAGACGCGCTCTCCTCCTTCCGATCACTACATTTCTTTCCTGCTTTATTCGACAAATTATTTGTCCCCCCCCCCGTGCCACCCCGCTATGGAATTCCTGACGTCTGTATGTCCGCCATGATACAAACTTAGAAACCTTTTAACACCGACTCTTCAGCCAATTTATGTCCCTGCGAGTTTTAACCAACACCTAGTTATATTTCTATTTAAGTCGTAGTAATTTAATTTTATATTTCAAATATCCTGAGTCTGTCTTTATTCCTAAGAGACATATGTTCCAGGATAAGAATACAATTTTTAATTTTATCGTCATTGACAGTTTATAATTTTTAATGATGTCATTAGACATATCTACAGTTATAATTTATTTATTGAGACACTTCGCAGCTTTGGCGAATTTATAATAGGCTCCAAAAGAGGTGCGAGATAGGGAGTGAAATATGTTGAGCAATAATAAAAGTCTAGAATAAGAAAAAAATAATTTTTGTTAATGACCTTAAGACGAATTTTAGTAATTTGGTGGACAGCCAAATAAATGTATAGTGTTTAACTACAAAGCTTCTGACGGACAGATTTTTTTTAATTTCGCGGTTATCATCTATACATTTCTCCATTCATATTATTATTCAGGCTACAAAAATGGCGACTGGGTCCCAACACTTCATAAAGTAACTTTCTAACCGGCAGTGTTATATTTGACACTCGAATTTTCTCCTTGTTCGTGTCGACATGAAGAAGCCGAATATGGAAGGAAGAACCGTAAGGCGGCTAAGCCTCTTAAGCATGCTAACCTTATTGCTATGTAACCAAGATGGTATACACTTTCTAAGCATTAGCATTGTAAAAGCGAGCTGGTTCCTTAGAACCCTTGGGAGTTGTGGTTATAATCCTCGGCCGACGAACCCTTCCTTGTAGAGAGAGAAAGTTCGTATGGATTTTGGCCTTTTGTTCACTTGCGTTAATTACCCATGGGTATTCGTACATATTTTTAGTTGAAACTCCTAGGATTTTTAAAAACGAAGAAACCTGTAGTTTAGAACTAATAAGAGATCAATCAAAGCTAACCCCTAATTTAGGTAACACCTTTTCTCCATAAATGTTACCAAGACTGTCATTTCCGTCTATTTTGGGCAGTAGCATCTGGTTTAATTACGTATTTCAGTCTGGATACAACAAAATAACATGCGGTTATTCGTCCGAATCTATCAATTACGTTCTAAGTTTGTCACTTTTGATAAATCAGTTTCTTTCTTTAAACAACATAATCTTAATGTTGGAGATGATTTTATTATTATCTTCTAATAAAAACTTTTTATGGTTTTAAGTGTTTCCTCTACGTTTTCGAAAAAAAAAACGAACTCATTCTATCTTTTGTTATGGAAATTCCGAATTTCATGTTGACAGAACACAAATGATGGGCACCATCAAGTCGACAAAAATACATAAGAGTGAGAAGGAAAGGAAGGGAAAGAGAGAAAGAAATATTAGGGGGGGGGGGGTGATATTTGGTGCCTACTAGGAAATCGATGAGATTTGAAGAAATTTTTCAAAAATAATTTCATGAGAGAAAAGTCAATAAATAGCTACAATCCTTTAGAACGAGCTAAAAGTAAGGACATTAAAAATATATCAACTTTAAAAATTGTTCAAATGCATAACTTTTCTTAAAGTGTTTTACTTAAAGTGTTTGTACTTAATACAGAGTAAGACATGAAAAATATATATAAATGTTTTAACTATTCTTTTATGAGTAAAACCTCATTACCCACCTTCCTTCGTAATTTGCTAAAACTAGCTTACATATTCCCAATAGAACTTGTTTACGGTATTATTATATAAATACCATTTCGTAAGCTATGAACCGTAACTGCGGGTTTGAGACATGATTGAAAACTGTCGTGTATTATTAGGATGTGTATTCCTTTCGTGGCGAATGGTTAAATATATTTACCGCAACGGGGACACTTGGGGTTTGGAAGGGAAAGAGAGAGAGGCTTTTAAACGAAGAATCCAAAGGTCCCGGCGTGACTCCACACAAAGGTTACAAGCTAACAGTGCTGTTTCAAAACAACCTGCGGACTCTTCCCTCTCCAGCATTCCAAGTAACCAGCTTACTATAAATTTTTTTGCAAAGCTAATAAAACAACCATTCATTAGAAGAAGAAGAAAACTTTATTAACAAATAATAAAGTGAGCTGCCCAACTTTATCGGATTGCTGGCCACACAGCATGCTTCCACCTGTTCTGGTATTGCTTTATAGATTCTGGTGTTTCATTTGGAGTCTGTTCTTCATTAAGTGGTGTAAACATCCTTCACAAATATCCTCATTAGGGAAACACTTTTTTTCTTTCACTTTTTATTCCTTTTCCCAAGGAGATTGAAGAAAAAATATTAAAAAAAAAGTCTGTAGATTATTTTCACATTAACAAAATTAAATAAGAAAATAAAATAATAATAAAGGAAAGGAATGGTGTCCATTACTGACTGTATATATGTTGGCTTATAATGCCAAGCGAGTCAATAAGTATTGACTCAACTAAAACAGGGTAGGTTTCTGGAAGGATTCCAAGTTTTTCACGATATTTGGAAGTCATTTTTGGAAGTGTTCCCCTCGCGCCGAACCACAAACCCCTAATAATATACTTCCTTGGCCCATACTTTTCCAGGAATTTATCTTCTAGGTACTTAATGCATTTGGAGTAAATTACTTTCTTAAAATTTCCTCAAAAAAATGTAATTCTTATATTTAACACTATAGTACACGTAATGACCATTGATAGTGTAAATAGTAAACAAATGCATTATAAAAAAATATGTTTTTTTAGTAAAAGTTTAAAGCACCATAAAAAATCATTATATTAATGTACTTTTCTATAATACTCATAAATATTTGTTATTAATTGTTCTCTGTGGAATTCTTTATACATAAATAATCACCGATTGAGAGCTTTTAATGAAACAGTAAAATAGGAATTGTTTATTCTATTTTATTTAGTTAGAGAAAATTGGTAGGTAATTTATCTGTTAATACTAATTATTTTATCGGCCTTTTAATGTTTTCAACTGTTAATAATATAATAACTTAATGCTATTTTATATAAAGTAAGAAATACATGTACCGTATTCATGCTGAGCATTTTATTTTTCCTAACATGCGTTTTATTTATCATTATTTACGATTAAATATTTCGCAAAACTCAATGAATGCAATTGATTTTTCTATTTTATTTTATAGTTTAACTAAGTCGTTTTTAGGTTCATTGCTTATCACTGCTTATGTCTGTTCAATTCCTCCCTAGCTTTTTTAAGTCTGCACTCTTTGTACCAGCTTAGTGTAAAACACCTTAGCTTAAGTGTAAAACTCCTTAGCTCAGATTAGTGAAAAAGTGAAGCTTATAAAAACAACCATTATATGAAGAAAAAAGTAATTCTTATTTTAATAATCTACCACTTCTAAAGACCAATACGAAGTATAATTTAAAAATATTTTTATAAATTATCAAAGTTGCCAAAAACCCTAAAAATATCAAATGCATCTAAAACAAGAAACTGTAAAAGCCCAGAATCAGCAAGGCAGCAACTATATAAAAGTTTTATCTTCTCATTGCAACAGCTGAAATCATTTGTATCCGTTGTACGCGCCTAATCTGGTATTCTGGGTTTCGTAGCGTATAAAAAGAAACAAGATTTATCAATTTGGAAATAATATTCAGAAATTCTCTCATGAGTACAACATCTAATAGCCATGGGCGTATATAGAAAATAATTTCGGGAGGGCCTGGGATAATTTCGGGAGGGGCTGGGATAATTTCGGGAGGCTGGGATAATTTGGGGCTATGGAATACTAACAATCTAGAACTTGGAATAGTTACCCAATTAAAACGCTATTAAACCTAATAAAACTATTTTTTTCTGTACAATGTGATCTTATTTAATTTATTTTTAAGGTTTTTATGATAAATTTTTACCGATTTCGGGGGGCCCCCGGAAATCATCCATGTACACCCATGTCTATTGCTATTTTTCTTCGGATTATGTATAATAGATCATTAGTGGAGGTAACTCCATTTTTAGAATTGACTTATTTATTGTTCTAAGCTCTAAAAGTAAAGAATTTCAGGAAACCTATAAAAAAACATTCAAAATTAGTTCCTTAAAAGGTCGTTAGCACCATCATGCAAAAAGGGAATCCGGTTGTTTGCTACGATACTCCAGAAACATACTACAGCATAAGGGTATGTGGATAGTGGTTGGAATTGAAAACCTCAGAAGAAGAAATAAAAAAAAAAAAAACCTCTCTTCCTAAATAATTCGCCGGGGAGAAAAACATAATGTGTAGAGTATAGCGAGGTATGGCTGGTTTGATCAGCCACCAGCTGGTGGGAATCTATTGCTGCCAAGAATTGCATTCTTTTAATAAAAATTACGAAAAATAACTTTTCAATTGGTTTTTGAAATGGTATTTGTTTTTAACCTTTAAGTAATGAGGTATGGTCCCTGGGACCTTTTGTTTACTGAAATTTGAAATAAATTATATATTCATTGAATGTGTGCAATCAAAAGGGAACTACTAGGGGGGATTTCTAGAAATGGCTACCATAAGGCCCCAGGGACCATACGTCAGTACTTAAACGTTAATGACTAGAAATAACTTTTAAAATTAATTAGAAAACCTAGTGGTTATGAAATTCGTACTAAAATAATCGATGCATTTCATTATTAAAGGAAAGCTGGTAATGCTGACTCCGTGGGACCTCTTCAACAGCATTCTATCCGTGCAAATCTATAGGAAGTAATCCATATTTACGTTTTACCTTCAAAACGAATGGTAAATGAATTACAAGAAGGACTACACGGGCTTCGAACGAGGTTCTGTACAAGGAGTTATGTGGTTTAAAGCGATGTTTATGTTAGGATAACCTTTTTAAGGTCACCAGACCACAATTGATTTTTTCGATCTTCTTTTTTTTTTACTCTTTAAATAATTCAAAGGTTAAAAGATTTTCTCTGTTTCGATAAGCAAACATATTTATTATAATACATTATTTAACCTTACGGTCCAACCTTCGCTACATTCGTTATCTTTACAAAAGGAACAAGTTATATAGAACAAGAACATAATATGAGATATAGAAATATTTTGTTATTGCATTTGATGAAACAAATATATTCCAGTTAAATGTATTTATTTTGAAATCATGTTGGCATGGAAATTTATTTACTTTCGTTTCCTTATTTAGGTATGATTTTCATTTTAAATAAAACATCTGCATTATTATATAACATATAGTTATTTGTCATGTCAAACTTATTTTTAATTTTATTTATGCTAGTGGTAGATTGGTAATTCAAATAATTTTCATTTTTATCGATAATGACATCATGAAATTCAGCTTCCTCTAAAATTATTCAAGTATTCTGGATTCAAAAATATATATAACTCTCTGATTACTCCTACCACGTTTTTCTTTTGCTTACACGTCTGTTGCACTATACATAATATGTATAGTGCAATAACAACAATATTATGTATATATTATATACATAATATTGTTGTTATTGCATAGTTAATTTTGTATTCTAAATAAAACATCTCAATTGTTATATTACATATTATTATTTTTCACACGTTTGAAAAGTGTTTTGATCGTAATATAATTTCTAAGAAACCGCCCAAATAAATCATGTGTTGATTTAGTTTCCCCGTTCTGGAAGGCTCAATATTTTTATTTATTTTTTTATTTATTTATATATTGGTACTCCGAAAATATTTGTTATTAAATCTCTGCTGGAACTATTACTATGAACTATTAACATTCCTCCGACTTATAGCTTCTTATAACGACTTTGAAACTGGAAAGATAACTTAAAGAGCCTTGGTTTTCAAATATCAGGAATAGGGGGTTGTAAGCTGATAAAAGTAATCCCAGACTTTATATATATATATATAAATATATATATATATACATATATATATATACATATATATATATATATACACATATATATATATATATACATATACACACATATATAGCTATGTACATTTGTCATGTACGGCACATGTAGAAAATAAAATAAACTCCCTTCCTTAAGGGTTACTTAGGGGAGGAAATAAATTAAATAAAATATAGACATATATACCCAGCAGAAGAAAAACGGAAATTTCCTTGATTTAGTATCCATTCCGTAACTGTATTATCATGTAATCAACCCCCGAAGGGCCCGCTTTAAGAACATTGCCTGAATGGTATGCAATAGACCTGAATCGGATGGGAATAAGAGGCTTATTGGCATACCGACCTTCAGAAGGATAATATACTGCTCGAAGAAAGATAAATAGAATAATCCGATTTAGTAGATAGCCGTATCCATTGCAAGCTTTAAGGCAGACAAATCATAGCTAGTACCTGACACCTTCCACTCAAGTGCAGCCTCAAGCTACTTGCACCGGTCCTAGTGACCTCGTTCTAGCGACCACGCCCTCGCAGAGCTGGGAACTCTAGAGCACGAATTCCTGACTACTCCCACTACCTCGAGATACAATACATTGACGTATTTCTGAGTCATTTAGAGAAAATAATGTTTGCACGTGTCTTGTAAATGTTTTATTTTGTTGTGCCTTATGAGGTATATTAATGACATCATCTACTCTCTTGGGTGGCGATGAACACACACAATTAACCGCGGACTGAGAAATGCAATGATGTCATGAAGTTGAGTTGGGAAATCTGGAAAATTGTATTTATCGTCTCACGTTGTTGATTATCTCTAGACAATCCTTTATGATAATAACTAATTCATAATTATAATAACTGCTAAAGCACAATTGTTGAAACAATATTACTTGCCACCTTTGAAATGGCATAAAAAGCTTGCCCGGTTTTAATACAATATATTTACGTCTTAGATATTTTTCCTGATACTTAGCCGAATAGTTCAATCATGATTCCTTATTACCGGTAAATTGAGTGAAGATATGTGGGGGAACGCACCAAAAATTAAATTGCTGAGCTGCTCTCCTCAGCTTTGCTTTGTAATCATTATGAACATGGATTTTGATTTGTTTATGGCCGACAAAATAAAGAATATTGTTATTAAAATATTTTACATGTTTTTAATGCAACAACAGTGTTTTATCGATTTACAGCAATGTTAAGTATGTATTTATTTTGTCACTGCTCATCGTCCTTCTCTGGTACTTACTTCGAAAAACTAAAAATATATTGGACTTATTAGCATAAACAAACATGCTAAATAAACGTAGCCGAGCGTTAGAGTATATGGAACATTTAGATTATTGTTGAAGCAAGTTTTAATAAGTTATTTTAATAAAAATGAAATCATTTAAAAAATTAATCCTTTAGAGTTAATAGAACATTTAACTATTGCATTAGTAATTATAATAATTATTATTTTTATTTTAACATCCCTTTATTAATAACGTACGTTTTCCGGGATGGGTTACCTGCATGTTGCCATTCTTTTCTATCTAAGGTAGAGATGGTGTCCTTGTTTTCGAAAGGAAAGTCACCCCTAGTGGGAATCGAACCCCCGATCTTAGCAAGTTAACGACTTAACACTTATCTCCATCAAGTCTACCAAAAAAAAAATTAAAAAGAAATCTACAAAACATCCGTGTGAAATATGCTCGACCTATAACCAATTTATAAGGCTTTCATATTTCCCAGGAGATTTCGATGTTATCTAAAATAGAGTACTGTAATATAAATTACTGATTTTATAAACTACCATGACTCGTCGTATGAACAGGAAACATTTCTATATCATCTGTAACACTAAAACCGCATTCCCTTGATGAGATTAAGAGTACCCTTGGCGAATCAGTAACCCCGATGAAGGTTGATGGATGTTCACAAGGTTCTGATTCAATGATTTTACACCGCCGTTTCACCCAATCAATCACTACAAACATTATGGTCGCCTGACCTAGAGGATGGCGATAAGTTACAACACGAGGCAAAGAAATACTCCTGTTTGCCTAGTTTGGTCTTTACGAAACGCGTTAAACCCTTGACGACCCAACACGAACACCAGCTATGATAAATCACTTCTTTCCTCAGTTGAGTATGAATAAAATATAACGACCACACCAGCTGCCGATTTTTGGCGGGTGTTTTGAAACATGTCGCGGCCTTGCAAGGAGCACACAAAAGAGGCCACCCTCAGGTCCAGGCGATCTGACGAAACAGATCTGTCGATATCCCTAGGTTTAGCTGTATGTGAGGGCAACTTTGGTAACACTTCCTAACCTACGCCAGTCGTTACGGATTAACTATTCTTCGAGATGGAAATCAAATTCTTCTAAGCTCTCAATACACTGAAAACAAAATTGTCTCCCTTCAGGAAGGAAAAGGATTGCTTTAAATGAAAGTTCAATGTTTCTTCCTACTGCTATTCATAAAAGGATTATTTTCTCCAAGAATGATATGAGTAAATTCTTACACGGATTCTTACAAGTTTCATGAATCAAAGGTGAAATGAATCCATTAAACTCTTTTGTTAAAAACAAATGCAACAATGTCTCTTATGTGTGAAGAAGAAAGTAGAGTTTAGATTTCGAGTATCCTCAATTTTCATCAAAACTGATTCAGTTTATAACGATAAGAACGAAATGTTCCGTATTACTGGTTGATCCTCCTTTATTCTATCCTTTGTATTTGTATAACATGTAAGTATTTTTACTTCCCTAATCTAGTATAGCCAAACATTGGACAAACCATCTATTCCCAGGACTCCGAAGAACCACAAAATGCCCACTCTAAGTGTCTATCTAGACACAAAAATCATTTGCAAAAAAAAAACTACAAGGATAACACCCACAACTGATACAAATTTATTCATGAATAAGAATAAATATTCCTTTAAAATAAAACACCTACATATCGAGAATACTTCCCATAAATACTTGCGCATGCCCAGGTCGATTTGACGCCAGTAAAACGGACAACAAATATTTTGGAATATTCCGAAACAAAGAATTCCGAAACACATTAAATGAGCTTCGGAAACATAAGGTTAATACGTTTTTCACTCAGCTATAAACCGTTAAACTCAGCGAAAATACCATCAAGCTCTTCTAGCTCCGAGCAGCCCATTCCTTTATCAACAAATAAAAAATGAATATCTGGCACCAGAGATTATTCCTAACCTTATAAATTTAACTACACTTGATGTATACAAATTGCAAGTGTATTATTTAGGTATAATACGTCAGAATTTGACCATTAAACTGGTTTTGCTTGTTTATTATCTAATTCCCTTCGTGTCACAACTTTTCCTTCTCACCCTTATCGGCACGTGAGCCCAAGGGAGCTAACTTTTTGATAAACCTCCCTGATGTTGCAATATAGCCCAATTTTTTTTAGAAATATTGATATGCTTATCTGTACTTACAATCAACTCGGACATGCACTAGGATGCGACATGGGTGTTCCATAGATACACAAACATAAATACCAACGTGGAATTCAAATGAACATCTCGCAATCATTGCCTATCCTCAATCTCAATTATACGGTTCTCCATAGGCCAGCTGGTTTTGCAAGTTTTACGGAGGTCATCCTAATCAGTAGTTTATGCTCGCGCAGACGTGAGGCTGCAGGCCGCCGACCTTTTGTAGGCCCGGGAAACTGCATCAGATATTGCCTCAAAATTGCGTTACTTCCTTCTTGGGGGTGATTATTTATTTTTCTAAACTCAAAATTCAGGCTTATAATGTGAATGGAATCGAGTCCATTTGTTACATGTGAATCGTGAGAAATATTGTAACATTTCTCCAGCCATTGACCCATTTCAACGTTATCTGAACGTCTATTGCAGTTCGTGGATGATTTTGGTAGAGGAAAACTGAATAGATTGCTAATAAAGTGTCTAAATTATAACGCTCCACACTACAAATTAAAAATTCTGTTCGTTGTTATATTGGTGTAAATACATGTTTTCTAACTTTTAGTACGTAATTACTTCTTTTTTAGTTAACTACTTTTGGAATAAAGTAATTGTAACCACAAATATAGTGAAATTACTCCCACATTCTTTGCTTTTATCACATTTCGAAGGAATACTAGTGTTGAGCTTATTCCATCCCCAAATTATTACTGTGCCCCTAACAGTCGCCATTTAGGTTTAGGGGAAGCTTTTTAAAATAAAATAAAAAATATTCATAAGGGACGATTCCGGACCCTTAATAATAATCCTGTATCATAATGTTACCTATATTTCTTTAATCATAATTTGTCCTACGTTTTGATGTATTGCATCGAAACTCGTTATAAAACACAAGCAACTAATGATAGAAGTGAAGTATGTTAAAAAGCAAATTGGGTTTATCAGTAGTGGCGGATTACTTTGAACCCAAATTTAAATTTCTTTCTTTTTTTCTTTTAACTATCAAAGTTTCTTTATGACTTACAAGCATTGAGTATAATATTAATAATAATATTTATTTGTTCTTCTGAAAAATATCATACAAAGGAGTACAATTTGTCATAATAATAATAATTTACATATAACAAAAATTAAAGGACTATTTTCAATAAAGGATAAATTCATTTATTCACTTATTAAAAAAGAAAACAAATTATTTTCTTTAATCATATATTTCATAATATCTAATCATAGATGATAAATTACCTATAAGGGTATTTATTCATTTAATATAAATTGCCTTATTTTTAAACGTAATCCTGTTCTATTGTGTAGAGGAAGTGAAAGAAGTGATTGGCCTGCATATTAACTAATTTTTGGTGAAGAGTTAATTTGTATGAGTTGTATATGATACAATTTATATGAATGTGCAATAGATCATCCGGCTATCTGTGTTCGTCAAACATAGAGTATAAATAATTCCTGTCTTTTTTTTTCTTGTTTTCCACGTTGGAGTATTTATTTATCGCTAATAAATAATTTCTTATGAACAATTAAAACCATAGATGCTCTGAAGAAAAATAAAAAGACTGATCTGCAATAAACCTGGACATACATGTATTGTATTTAGTTACCATTTGAAAAGCTTGGCGCAACAATAGCCTCCAGCCTATTCCATATTCATCATAGGATTAAAGACCTTTAGAAGGCAGAGATGATGAAGCACCTTTTAGTAACTCCAGGCCTTGCCTTTTAACACTTCTCCATCTAGGGAATAGAATCATCTGCATCAGCCTACTGGTAGGAGAACCTTTCTTCATCGTTTAAGTTACTTTGTTTATCGCTTGTCTAAAATATATTTATGATGAAATTTCTCTCAAATATCTCTGAGTTCTGTAAAAGCTCGTGACGTTCCTCATATAACTGATATTTCCTTTTAAAAGTTTCCTTTTCGGGTGACACTAGTAAAGGAAAACTTTCAAATCTAAGATCATCTATACTCTAGCTTATGGGTCGCCTTCTGTTTGCCCAAAGATTCTTTAATGTAGAGGACAGTCAGGAATGTTTAAAAAAAGACCAAACCCTCTGAAGGCTGTATTATTAAAGGCTTTCCGAAGAAATAAAGCTACTGAGGTTGCACTCATGAACTAAATTTCGAGAAATGTCTTGAAATCTTAAGCGGTCCTACCTTCTAGATAACGAAAATGACCCCTGTTAAAATTTATATCTATCTAACGATTGAGCTCGTTAACCAAGGGGAGGGGGGGTTCTGATCCAATTTACTAATCTTCTCATACCGTTCGCAAGTTTTGTTATATTGCAACGTAAACGTTATAGTCATAAGTATCTGAAGATGAAGATTTGTTGTACAAATAAACTAAATTGGTTTATAAGGGGAGGGGTTTACTCTGGAACAAAATTATTAATTTTTTTTTATTTTGTCAACCTTAATATTTTTTTTATTATTTATGAGCATCCGTTACCCAAATGATTCACTCAATACAATTATTATATATATAGCCAATTATACAAATAGTTACGCAATAATAAATATACAGCCAATTATAAGTTAAAACTAAAATTATCATGAAGAAAATTTAAAAAAAAAATCTAAATGTGAGACTTAAAAATATTGAAATAAGAGACTAATTGCATAATAATTCATCATTTATTTAGTTTATTTGTGTACCATCAATTTCACTACTTGCACAATATCAGTGAAAATTGCTTAATATTTATCCTTTAATCTTTATCCTACACTTCCGAACATTCAAGCGCCGTTTCTCTGATTGAAGTAGTACTAATAAAGCCTGAACCTTTTTTTAGTTGAAAAATTATATATATATATATATATATATATATATATATATATATATATATATATATATATATTATTGTTGGCAATTGAAAAAAATTGTCTTCTCACAACTTCTTTATTTTGCTTATAGCTTTTAAACTTATTTGTGCCATCTTCAGTTGCTATGTGTACTACCTAATTAATGTTACCAAAGCGGCGTTCGACCTAGGACTGATATATATATATATATATATATATATATATATATATATATATATATATATATATTATTGTTGGCAATTGAAAAAAATTGTCTTCTCACAACTTCTTTATTTTGCTTATAGCTTTTAAACTTATTTGTGCCATCATCAGTTGCTATGTGTACTACCTAATTAATGTTACCAAAGCGGCGTTCGACCTAGGACTGATATATATATATATATATATATATATATATATATTATTTATTCTTATAGATGACCCAAAATATCAAAATTCTTTTTCATCCTATGAGGCATGGGGTCATTAAAGCAGTCTTCCTTTATTACACCACTTTATTTATTAGGCCCGACATGTTTCGTGCATCTTTTCTTTGCACCTCTTCAGGGGCACTTCTTGCAAGGAAGTCCTCCCGTTACCCAGTACTCCCTCTGCCTCCTAGGATAAAAAAGAATAATATATATATATATATATATATATATATATATATATATATGTATATATAATATGTATAATTTTTCATTAAATGACCCTTTTTATTTATCTTCCCTACATGTTTCGCACCCTTTTTGGCGCCTCTTCAGGGGAACACTCTTAAACATTAAATTCAGCCTCAACCTGAGGAATGGAATCTTCCATTAGTAGGGCCTCGTCTGGACTCTAGACGAGGCCCTGCTATTGCGAGTGTTCCCCTGAAGAGGCACCAAAAAGGGTGCGAAACATGTAGGGAAGATAAATAAAAAGTGTAAAAGTGTGTGGCGATATTTTATTGACCTTCCGCCTTATTCGCCAGTTTTATATATATATATATATATATATATATATATATATATATATATATATATATATATATTTATATTTATATATATGACTTGAGCCGTGTATAGAATCCAATGCAAAATCCTTCAAAGAAAACAATACTTAACCTACAACATGTTAATAACTACATTACTGAGACCTCGCTTTTTTTTACTATAACTTATTAGTAAGCTTTAAACCGCTCGACGATAATCGTTTTCCATAATTGGAACTTGTTTCTCATTTTTCAGTCTTCCGACCAGTTCGTCTGCTTTTACTTCCTCCCGAGCTCTCTCTTAACTCGCAAATGCGTTCGCCTCCAACAACCAATTAAAATTAATTAGCACAATCTTTCTGCTCAGGTCACTTCCTTTATAGTCCGCGTGAAGAAATTGTGTGTAGCAAGGTAATGTATTTTCTATGTTTTTCTTCCCGTTGAACCCAACCTTTTCCGCCACGTTTCGTTCTCCAAAATATATACGAGCCATAAATTAAAACACACCAACACTATTAGAAATTATATCTTAGAGCGGCCTGATCAAGTTACTTTGGAGTGTTTTGGGTTCTTATCAACCCGTTTTAATTGTTCAGCTCTGACATGCTCGATAACTTGACTGACTTACTCAATATATAGAAAACACTTTAGGTTTTTTGAAAACATTTGACTACCTATATGATATTTTTTATAAACAATAACTAACAATTTTTACAAATTCGTTAGACAACTGATATTTATACCACATTTAAATTCTTGAATTATTCAAGTGAAAATTGTAAATATGAATTTTAATCCTCTGTAATAAATATAAAATTCTATCGTAAGTCATCGGGTCTATCATCTATCTATGTAAAATTATATTTGTAATCTATCAATCTAGATTTTTACCGGACGTCAAGCTGATATCGCCAAAGCTGCAAGAAATTTCAATAATTGTTTAGCAAGTTCGGACACGACCCTAAATTCAACCTACCGACCGACTATAATACAAAAATAATTACCAGTCCCGTTTTAATAGCATAATTGTATTTTTTAGCGTTTAATTCACTCAATTTTATATATTTTGCATCTCATTAAGTTTGTACTTTAATCGAGGCTTCTAGTTTTGAATTAATGATTTTAGTGATCAGCTAAAAAACATAAGCTGATTTTTATTAGCGTAAGATGCCCTTATCAATGTAGGGCGGAACAGTCATGTCCGATGTGACCTCAAGTTAAACTTTAGTCACCGAAAAAGAGTAACCATTGTTTTCAGGGGATTGCCAAATCTTTAGCGTGGAATCGAACTGACCCTTGGGTCAAATGCCTCTGCGTAATCCTCGATGCACGACTGCCTTTTAGGCCGCCAAGAAACAATCAAATGGATCAGGATAGCTACAAAGTGAATAATTTCTCTTTGCGTCATTTTTATTGTTTTATGGTGCCCGGATGGTTAGGCGGCCGAATGTCCACTAATGTTTGAATGAAGGTTGAGGTGGTTTCAGTTTTTTTTTTTTCTTCTGCAGTAGGTGGAAAGGGACCTTTACTTCCCCAAGTATCTTCGGAAAGGTTGACAGCCAGTAATAACAAGGCGCTAACGGCCATAGATGTCGAATCGCCGTTAAAACTACGATTTTTTTTTTTTTTTTTTCATTTTTTGTGAGTTTCTATTTCGATAAAATGAATTATGGATTTAGAAAAACCTAATAACTACTAAATATTTCTCCTGCAGTACTCAAACCATGATGAATATTAGGAACTAGTGAGAACTAATTAGATATGTTATCAATGAATATTCTTCTTCCAGAGCTTTATGAACCTTAGCTAAATCAAGAAGAAAATTAATGAAAAACGTAAGCAACCAAATGACAGACAAATTCAATTATATTTAGTTTTTTAATGAGCATTAACCCTTTTTAAATAAAAAAAAATATAAACACTAGTAATTAATGAACTGAAAAGAAAGGCGGTCTAGGAAATTCAAAGTCAGCCCCTCATCGTACTGACTTCTAATCAGATGATTAAATCTGATTTTGTCCCTCATAGAGTTTACGCTTTACCTGGTGATGGTCCATCCGAGGTAATAATATCCCGAACTCTTGGCACAGCCTCCTCACTCGTCAGCATCCCCAGTCACAACACTTCTTGGTAATGCTTGCAAATATAATAGGTGTTTCCAAATTACATCTAAGAAACCAAAATTTTTAAATTATAACGTACATTTATTATTGACCAAGAATTTCAACCTATAGTGGTATAACTCCTGTTTCTGGTAACCTATAGCTAACGGGTTATCTCTAGGTTATCTGTTCGTTGATACTGGCCCGGAGCGCGTCGCTGTCAAGGAACATTATACTTTGATTACTTATCAATCGATGAATAACATATAGTATGACGGGAACCGTGCTATAATAAACTACAAAAAATTATGTAGTAGCGTTAATTTTGATGATACACTAAAAAAACTACTTATCTGCCGTGACGAAGCACGGACATTCAGCTATTAATTAAATAAATAATATATTCATAAAATACCTTTACTATATATGCACTTTTATAAATATATAAAAGTGTTTTATAAGTTACAAATTATAACCTATTGTAATGAAGTAAAATTTGCTAACTGCTGTGATTGTGTATATTTGTTAGCACTTTCCTCCGAAGGAAAGTAGCTATTGAGGTTGCTTTCATGTCGGAAGATTTGAACAATTTCTTCGAATCTTTATCGATCCTACCTAGTAGACACCGAAAATGACCCCAGTTAAAATTTATATATATCCAGACATATATATATATATATATATATATATATATATATATATATATATATATATATATATATATATATATATATATATATTTATAGTTATATATGTGTCCGTTAATACGATACAGGCCAGAGTTTTTGTTTTTTCGCCACGAAACTCGATATGTAGTGTTCTCCCATCAAACGATTGATCGAGTTCGTTAACCAACAAAATCGGTCCATCTGGAAGGGGGGTTTACTCTGGAGCCAAAGTAGTTATTTGTCAATACCAGCCGTAAATTTTGTTATATTTCAACTAAACTCAGTATTTGTTGTGGTCAACTGAAGAGAAAAATTTGCTGTAAAAATAAACTAAATCGGATGACTAGAAGGGGGGGTTTACTCCGGACAGAAATTACTAATTTCCTTATACCGATCGTAATTTATGTTGTATTGTTCCGAAACTCCATATACGTCCTAGCTTTCTAATAAGAAAGAAGTGTTGTGAAAATGAACTAAATCGGTTTATTGGAAGGGGGGGGGTGTTACGTTGTACTATGTTTGAATTGAATTCTCCCGCCAAACGTAGGCTCGCGCAACTCATCAAGATCAATAGATGAATATGTGAAGCTTTGTGTATTTATTACGTAGTGTAGTACCACGCGTACAGAAAAATCTGGAAGGAAATTAATTACAAAATTAATAATTGAAACAGCTGCTCATAAAAGCAAAAGAGAAGAACAATTTATGTTTTTTATTATAATTATCTATATAGGTTATTTTAAGCAAATTATTCATGAATGCACTCGACCCTACCCAATTCTGAGGAAAGTGCTTAGTTATGCAGCTCCTGCGTGACGGACTTTTCTTTTAGCAGAAGAAGGCTGCCAAGAGCATGCCGAAACGTTCAAAATCTAGATTTTTCTGAAAATCTAACGTTTGCTCTCAGCCGAATCCCAACCATTCCTTGACTACCTGCATCTCATTATAAACTTTGTGATGTTTTTCTTATTCCCTATGAAGAAAGTTAGTTTGAACAAGAAAGATAAACAAATAAAAAAGTGTACATAAGTTTAAAGTTGCTATCTTGATAAGAAAGTTGATTCAAGACATGCTTACATATATTACGGCCACGGACAATCGCGTATAACGGCATTTCCGTCACTGGCTTTATTATCACTTTAAGAGAATCTTAAAGTTTTCATATGAATACAAATTTCTCTGAGAAAAGAACAGCAGAGATTAGGAGGGGTAATAAAAAGTGAAGTTACATGAGACAAATATTCTGATTCATTCTAAATTCTAAGAGCGTCGTCCCAGCTGATATATTCTCTGTACACGCCTCAGCCCGTGGCACTTTTATCTTTTCACTACACAGCACTTCATTCATATCAAATTCTTTCTAAGTATTTTTGTTGGCACACAAATCCGTTCACCAAATGAAACAATAACACGTGTCCATACAGGGCATTATATTTCCTTTATTGAAACGAAATTCGGTAAACATGATCCTCAACCAATAAGGAACATCTGTTGTATAATAAATAAAAATAGGTTTATTTGATGTTGGGATTTAATCAAAAAATTAATAATTTATTAATAATCTTTATTAAATATATATAAATGGTCAATTCATGTTCACTTTGAAGGTTTATAGATTATTTTAAACAAATTAATCTGATATGATGCGCACGCTCCTGCGTGGTGCATTTATATTACTCATTGAGGCGATGTCTTTCAAAATGGGTTAAATCCATTTTGTAATCAAATTAATTAGTTATCTAAAAAATTTTTTTGCCACTGCAAAAACCTTTTTAGCACTTTCCTCCGAAGGAACGTAGCTATTGAGGTTGCACTCATGACGGAATTTTTGAAAAATTTCTTCAAATCTCTATCGATCCTACCTAGTCGACACCGAAAATGACCCCCGTTAAAATTTATATATATATATATATATATATATATATATATATATATATATATATATATATATATGTCTGTTAACACGATAGCGGCCAGAGTTTTTGTTTTTTCTTCACGAAACGTGTAGTAAAAATGAAGTAAATCGGTCTATTGGAAAGAAGGGTTTACTTTAAACTCTGTTTCATTAGAATTAGCCGGCCAGACGTAGGTTCCCAAAGGCGCCGCGAGGAGCGCTATCTCCCTCAAGGGGGACTGTATCCTGTTCCTGCGTCAGATCAAAAGATGGAAAATAAAGTTTTTGTGTAGTACAGTATCATGTATTAACATAACTCTGGAAGCAAATTATTTACAAAATTAATAATTGAACAGTTCTCATAAGAAATGTAAATAAGCAGAACTATTCACGTTTTTACTTTATTTATATAGCTAATTTACAGCAAATTATTCAGTAATGTAGTCTTCACCACAAAAATTCTGAGGAAAGTTCTTAGTCATGCAGCTCTTGCGTGACGGATTTTTTTGGTAATACATTAAATCTCATGAATAATAAAGAAATGAATGTTAGTGTGACCTCGTAAATATTAATTTCCTAAAGGAATTATACTAGCTCAGACGTTTTTTGTGTCACCAGAAAATATTTGGATATATCCTTTTTTGAAAGTCAACGCCTCAATCCCTCTAAAATTTCTTTATGTTCTCGGCCTTCATACATGATTAATTCATTGGTCTTCATTGTTTTTTCTAAAATTTGCTATGTGTTTAAAGATTGGCTTTGCCCTATAAACCTTCAAATTTGAAAATTACCTTATCTGTGGCCCAGGATTATCAATAAATAAATACAATTATAAAATACTTTAGTTATATATCCAACTATTTAATGATGTCTAGTAAAATTTCAGAAGGCTATTAGCAATTAAACGGAAATTAAAATATAGCTGAACTAAATTAGCCAAGTTATGATTTTAGGTTTCCTCCATAAGAGTTAATGTTGTCTTAATTGTTCCATTTAATTTGGTATTGTAGAAAAATGTATTAGTAGTATTGGGTAAAGGAAATTTTAATTATATTAAATCTCCAAAGATCTTATATTTTTTTAAGAACTTTTATTTGCGTTCCCGAGAATTATTTGACCAGAAATCAGGGTGTTTTGAGATTTAAGAAATTTCTCATTCTGTTGCCTTCAAGTAAATTGAAGTGAAACTGCAACTTGGTCTGCACAACAAAAGCTTTGACCGAGAGACTTTCTAATTGAAATAATGACTCTTTTCTAGTTGAAATAATGGGCTCTTCTTGTTGCCGACGTTTTTCTCATCCCTGAAATCGGTACTGCATTAAACATATAGTTTCTTTACACTCTAGCCTTTAGCATTTTTCCAAGATTGCTTAATGACAAATGACCTCTTATATACTTTCTATCGATAATCGTAATTTCTTTTCATTGATCACTGAGATTATCTAATACAAGCTTCTAACCTGCAAAGAAAAATCAGAAGTCTTAAAGCATTTCCTAACAATATATTCTTCCTAATATTAATGAAAAAAAAATCAAGTAAAAAATTGATAATCTCCCTCCACTTAAAAAACACAGAGCAAAGGCCTTTCGTGCCACCCTCTAGGTCATATCATCTGAAGCAAAAATATAATTTGCAAAAATTATTATTTTCAGATTTTAAATATCTCAAAAGAAATTCTTTATATATATATATATATATATATATATATATATATATATATATATATATATACATATATTCATTACCTCTCTGAGCTTCCAACGACTGCAAGAAATTCTATTGCAGGATTTCATATAAACTCCTAGCAATAAATATTCCTGTTAACTACCCCGTTTGGCTCAGAGCATTAGTACTGGACACCCAGCCAATATTCAACGGTTTGATTCCTGAGTTCAATAAAGGTTATTATGGAGATCAGCGCAACATTCGAATGTCCTTCCAGAATGGCGAAAGTACCTCTTATGTTTTTAAAAAGAAACACCTACATTAAGAACTTAATTTCCCTCCGTAAAAGAACTTGAAAAATCCCGATTCCTAACCTTTCATTACGAATTGTAACTCCGCTATAATTCAAGGTGACAAACTTTTCCCAGGACAAATCGGAAAGGCCCACCCAGGAGGCTTAAGACAGTTTCATCCCATGACCAACAATCATAGAAACACTTAAAAACAGAGGGAGAGAAAAACGTTCATAAGGCACTCTAAGGAGATAGTGTGGTCAATATTCCGATGCCCATCCTCTTACTCTAGAAAATATAATAATTTATTGACAACCATTAAATTATAGACAACCAACCTAAATTAATTATTCAGGACTTGTAACAGTGAAGGACTCACACATATCATAAGATTGGCTAAAACATTGGGTACAGATATAAAACGTTTAGTGAGCGTCAGAGTTTTGAAGCCGGTTCTTCCAGAACATGAGTCGAGTGCTCTACCACGTTGCCAAAATCGCTCTTAGGCTTATGAATGTTCGTTGAAAATATAATATATTTTAAATGTGACTTACTCAACATATTATGTTGAGTAAGTGACATTCACATTTAAAATGTTCTGTGTTCTTGGATTTACGATATCCTTACCAGATATTCGTCGAAATAACATTAGTTCATCCTTCTTTCCAAGAACTTTTCCCCATCGCTAAAGCAAATATTAACAATGAGCCATTCCTGAGAGATTTATACATGAGTACATTGTGTCATCCATTAGTAGAATAAACACAAACATTGATTTTTCTTTTCCTTTTTTTTTTTTTTACTTTCTACTATTCTTTAGTGAATTACGAAACCCTCAAACAATATCAGAGGAGCCGCTGTTGGTGCATCAATCTACAGCTATTTCTTCCCTAGATGATATAACGATTAGTAATGATGTTGTAATTAGTTTCTTCTGATTATACGATAGGTTTGCCAAAACACAGAGAGCTCATTATAAATTTTATATGTATCAGCCAGTAAACAGTATATGAGTATGTGTATCAGCCAAGAAGAGTTTTCCTTCAAGAAAATACATTTTGGAATCTTAAAGTTTTTTTTCAAATTTATATTTCTCTTGAAGAGCATTACTGAAGAATTTAAATAAAGTTGATTTTAATTTCGATCTCATAGCTAGACAATCAGCTTCTTGTAGTAGTTTGCCTATCTGAGCGCCAGCATTTTTCTTTCTTTTTTTTTTCGTTTTTTTTATGTTTATTATTCTATTTTTTTTCGTTTTTAACGGCGCATCAACTATTTGGCTATTAGCGTCTTTATTATTCTATTGTTATTATTTTTATTATCATTGGCACATCAAGGCAAACGCACGATTACCGCCTTTGCTTTTTTTTGTTTTAATTTATTTATTATAATCATGTGGCACTAGTATTTCTAAAGTAACACAACTCAAAATAAATCTCAACTGAAAATGTGTCACTCTTGCCTATTTAGGGGGCATAGCATTAAGGCAGGAAGTGACACAAGTGCCCTCTGGTACAAAAACTCTGTAGCTAGGTAAATACAGTTTTGATGGTTGGCAAAGAGATATTTACCATGACTTTCACAGTCATAACTTCAAAATTACTGATTGAATTGATTTTTGAGTTGTGAAACTTTAGAAACTTTTTTTTATTTGGTTTCAAATTTCTTATCTCTTTTAGTTATTCTTTTTATAATAAATAGATAGAGTTACTAATCCCCAGACGTAACCCACTCTGTTGATAGATTTTAAGAGCTCGCACACGTAGCGACTTGCTCTAAAAAACTTAAGACTGATATCCACGGATTGATTGTCCAGCTGTGTTGCTTAGCAACCCTACTAATTTGTGGAGCCTCACTTTAATTGTAATAACGTATTCTTTCTTCCTTTCAGGATAATATTATATTCCAAGAAATGCGTACACTAATAAACTCAATAACAGTTACAAAACAACTACTTGAGGCCAAACACCTCATCATCGGTTTTTCGATTAAATATAAAAAGCAAGACGATTAAAAGAACTAAGAACAAACCTGTTCAATATGTATATCCAACAACAAAAAATAAATAAAAAAATAAAAAAACTCTCTTTATCAGGTTTGAAAATAACATTTTCTATAATTTTAATAAAAACTTGCCAACGGGATAATATTTTCTTCGATTAAACAGTAAGTAAAATTAAAAAATAAAATAGTATTTTTCCACATGTGCTAAGTTTCAGATTTGTTTAAAAATCACCTGCTCACAAATCGTCTCAAATCCAGTTCATTCGAAAATACCAAAATTTATAATGTTTACTAACATGTCATTCAATTCTGAGGAAAACAAACCGGACCTTCGCCTCATTATGAAGAAGCCCAATGTGAAGGATCCTGACGATTCTAAAGAACAATATCTTTACCAAGAAGATGTTGATGAGGACTCAATAAACGAACTCAAGGAGGAAAGTCTGTTAGAATTGCATGAAAGGAAGAAAAAGCTTCCCACAAAGCGAGATGAGAAAGAAGTGGAGAAAAGGAAACCGAAAGAGGAGAAGAATGAAAACGCCAATCAGATGTACTTGTGACTAGTTTGTATACATACTACAATATGAGTCCTTTAATGTAATACACAATGTCACCAATAAAGTACTAATATTCATGTAATTATAGAAGTGTATGATAGTTTGTAATTTTTTTCCTTTCCCATAACACCTATTTTGAAGGTAGTTATTATTACTTAAATTTTAACTTATCTATAGGTCTTTTAGCTTATCTATAGGTTACCACCCTTTTTTAGCCAGGATAGGGCTGATGACTTTTCTTTTTTCTAAAGCAAAGCCACCACCCCTTAGTGGGAATCGAACCCACGATTCATGGCATGGAGTGTTAAGTGCTCACGCCTTAACACTCACGGCTACCGGGCCTCTAGGTAGTTTTTCTTTGGAAAAAAAACATCCATATTTTGTCTCGAGATGTGAGAGTAAAATACTCCTAAAGTTAAATTTAAGCTATACATATTGGAATTTCATTTTTCGCAAGTAATTTAATTTAATAATATTTATAGACAATTTATAGTTAGTCCAATTTTCACGTGAGTTTTAACGCCTGAGCACTTGAAACTCCGTGCCGAGGGTTGTGGTTTCGATTCCCACTAGGGGATGTGGCTTTTCTTTAAAAAAAAAGTAGAAGCATCAGCCCAATCCTGTCTAGAGAAGGGTGAACCTATAGATAACCCGTCCTAAAATGCTTGGTTAATAATAAATGGACGTTAAAATTTAAATATTTATTTAAATTTTAACGTTTTCTTATTTTATTAAATTCTTTCCGTATTTCAATATTTATATTAGTATTCAATATGATTATGATTTGATCTACCTCAGTCTGAACTTAGCAGAATTAGATTAATTTTCTGAAGATTCTACATTCTCCCTTGAAGAATACTGGATTAGTCCAAAAACGTTAATATTATTACTATAATTCTATGAAACCCTTGAATAGATAAGTTTAAGTTATTTTTTTTTTTATATGGACCAGTTGTTGCGATACAACTAAAGTTGAAAAAATTCTTTCTAGTTTAATCAAACAAAAGTATATAATGATGCTTAAATGTTAATATAAGACTCAATAGTCTTTTAATTAGGACATACGATTAAGAGAAATTTCAAATATTCACTTCCAGGAATTAACGGTATACACCATCCACCATAATTTGGATGTAAGTGTTAAACACAAACGTTTGTTGAGAAATTATTAAACCTCTGGTTAAAACACTACGAAGGTGTACGTCTTAAGAAACCTGCAGGCTGTAATTTAAATTATTTATTTAACGTACTGATGACAAAGAGTTTTGAGACGATTTTTCTACATATTATCACCCTTTATCGGGGTCAGGGCTGACCCTTTTTTCGACAGAATAACCATCCCCCTAAGTGGTAATTTTATTTATTTATTTAATTACAAGGGCTTCGCAACTATGGCTATGAGCCCTAAAAATCCTAGAAAAAAAACCTTAGTGGTAATTGAACCCTAAACCTTAGCAGTGATTAGCACCACGCCAACCGAGCCTCCGGAATTTGAACTCAAAATCCCCCCATGTGTTTTCTCTCTGGCGTGTTGCCAGGTTTCACGTGACATTATGGGAAACTAATTCATGTAAAGAAGTTATCGTTTCAGAGAGACGTCATACCATCTATTTTTCTAAATTATAAATATTTAAAAATAATTTCAATGAAAGTGTATACCGATCTCTGTATTATAAAGAGGTATACTAAATTTCAATTCGATGACACTAAGCCATTTATCTGATGCCTTGGCCATTTGGATTTCTTTTAAATTTATTAATTTTAATGGGCAGAAATATTTGAACTTGAGAAATTTTGCGAAGTGTTATGCTATACATGTGTGTGTATATATATATATATATATATATATATATATATATATATATATATATATATAACATATTCAGTAATTAAATCATTTCAAGATACAAGTATTATTAAAACGCAGTTTTATGTATTTTAATACTTCCCTCTACTGGACTTTGACGGTCTTCTGAACCAGCTGGCCTTCATTTATTATTTATGTATTTTACCGTTTATGGGTGGAATTGTAAAGATATATTGTATGGCTTTCATTGGTTTCTTGTTTTCTCTTGAATACTTTGAAATTAAGAGAAAAACTTCAACAAGTTCAATTAATTAAATCTTCTTGGCTGATACATATACTCCTGTACAGTATAATAGCTGCTATACACATATAATTTATAATTAGCTCTGTTTATGTGTTATATTTACTTATTTAATTCAATTCAGGAGCTCCGCAACGCAGGCTATAAGCTCCGTGACGTGTCTTAGATACAAACTTGACAACAAAAAAACAAAACAATATAAATGTAACTAAGAACATCTGTGCATATAAACAATATTAATTAATTTTTATTATTTTTAGCACTTTCCTCCGAAGGAAAGTAGCTATTGAGGTTGGACTCATGACGGAATTTTTGAAAAATTTCTTCAAATCTTTATTGATCCTACCTAGTAGACACCGAAAATGACCCCCGTTAAAATTTATATATATCTATATATATATATATTTATATATATATATATATATATATATATATATATATATATATATATATATATGTGTGTCTGTTAACACGATAGCGGCCAGAGTTTTTGTTTTTTCGTCACGAAACTTGGTATATAGCATTCAATTAGCAAACGATTGAACGAGTTCGTTAACCACCAAAGTCGGTCCACCGGAAGGGGGGGTTTACCCCGAACCCAAAACACTTATTTTACTATGTCAGCCGTAATATTTGTTATATTTCAACGAAACTTGGTATTCTTAGTGGTAATATAGAGAGAAAAGTGAGATATAAAAATGAACTAAATCGGTTCATTAGAAGGGGGGGTTTACTCCGGACCCACAATACCAATTCGCCACTACCAGCCGTGATTTTTGGTATATTTCGACGAAACTCAGTATTCGTAGTGGTAATCTACAGGTAAAGATGTGTTGTAAAAATAAACTAAATCGGTTCATTAGAAGGGGGGGGGGTTTACTCCAGACCCAAATTCCTAATATACTCATACCGGTCGTAATTTCTTCTGTATTGTAACGAAACGCGGTATACGTCGTGGGTAACTCATGAGAAAGAAGTGTTGTAAAAATGAGCTGAATCGGTCAATCGGAAAGGGGGGGTTTAATTTGTAATATATTTGAATAGAAAAGCCGGCAGACGTAGGTTCACAAAGCCGCCGCAAGGAGCGCTTTCTACCACTAGAGTGACTGTATCCTGTTCCTGTGTTAGATCAAAATACGATAATATGAGGATTTTTGTATTTATTACGTAGTGTAGTAGGTACCATGTGTAAACATAACTCTGGATGCAAATTAATAATTGATCAGTTACTCATTACAAAATGAGAACTATTCACGTTTTTATTTTATTTATGAAGGATATTATAAGCAAATTGTTCTGGAAAGCAGTCTACACTACCCAAATTCTGAGGAAAGTGCTTAGTTATGCAGCTCCTGCGTGACGGACTTTTTCTTTTTTTTTAAATCTAACAAAATGTGTTAAAGTTAAAACAATGAAAATACAATTATAAACGAAGAAAAATAACAAGGAGAAAAACTTAAATTACTCCCAACACATTTTGCGGAAAAACAGCTGTTTTCGTTAAATTGATTACTTTTTAGTCTTTCTATATCGTCCTTTAGTCCTGGGTGGAGTCTTGGTTGTTCTAGCTCCCTGAGTTTGAATCTGCTTCTGTTCCCTTTCTTCATTTCCTTCCGGCTGCTTCTTCTCAGTTATGTGTTATAACTGTGTGTTAAAAAAAAACTGCTTTCGGGCCAATCGCCTCTGTCGCTATGCTCATCATAAATAAATAAATTGAAGGAGACATTCCTTGGATCGTGTAATCAGCAGAAACGTCATAACTAATTATCTACGCACTAAATAACTGAAGAATGATGTACCAACTCATTAGCGGCTCCTATGGCATAGTTTGTGTGTTTCGTAATTTACTAAAGAATAGGAAGGAAAAAAAAAACCGAAGAAAAATCAATATTTGTGTATATACAGCTAATGTATGACACAATGTACTCATTTCTATATACCTCAGGCATGGCTTATTGCCAATATTTGCATTGGTACTTGCGAAAAGTTCTTGGAAAGAAGGATGAACTAATGTTATTTCAATAAGTATCTGGTACGGATATTGTGACAAAACTGCGTCATCTTAGCGAGTTTCCATTCATATCCTTAGTGCCATTAGTAAAGGAATAGAAGCCTATATTGATTCGAGATATTATAGAAAATATTCAAGATCGAAAAACTTTTCATGTCTATTAATACATTTTTTCTTCTTATGTCTAATACTTCCTTAGGTCCAAATGCAACAAAAATTTCAGTATATTGGATTACATAAATTTGAAACATCAGAAACAAGTTTCAGCTATATCAATCGTTTCTGAATACCCAAATTGAGAATTATTTTGGAAAAGTAGTTGTACCTATCACTTTTTTTCGTAAAAAGGTTGTAATAAAAAATGGTGTCATTTGTTTTCCTACGTTAAGGAACCTACGAGTTCACGCAAGCAAATGAACTCAAAAACATAAGCCTTACGATTTTTTTCGCGCCCCTTTTCGTTCATAAAACCGTGTCCCGGGGGACGGGTTCTGGTGCTTAACAAACTACACCTTTCAAATTAGACGAAAGATTTTTGTACCAAATTTATGAAAATCGGATCATTGTTGAGCCGATGAGAGTGCAAGCAGACAAATATATATATATATATATATATATATATATATATATATATATATATATATATAATATATACATACACCCATACATAAAAGATTGAACCACCGTTATATTCGTGATCTATAGGTTCTGAAACAGGAAATTTTCTAGTCGGCACTTCCGGACTGCGTCATGAGGTCAACCTTATAAGCGAGTTTCCTCTCGATCGGGAGGTAGATAGCCTGCTCGAAGGGAATCAGCGAAGAACATTTAGAAATCATTTCTGAACCAATACTGAGCAACATATATATATTTTTTTTAATTCATTTATTTATGAGGACTCGCAACTAATGAAATTCGCTCGAAACTATAATACAGATAAATTTGCAGTAACACATATATGCCACATATATGACCGACGAAACTTCTTTGTTTCATTTTCTGTAATCAGTAAAATTTGATTTTTAAATTATTAATTAATGGTTAATTCACCCAATTGTTGTACAAGGGATAGAAGTCTTTTTTTATTTCTCATGTTTGAAGTAGATCGGAAAACCAATCAGGATTTCTTTTCGCAATCATTCGATCACGTATCCTGTGAGGAGTACCGTAGGAAGGTATTGAAATTTCTACATCTGTCTCCTGTAATAGATGGTTGTATGGAGTCTTATTTTCCCTCACAATAGTGAGGTGGTATACAAAAGGTACTGTTCAAACATACCTCGGCCCATCACGAAGGCGTGTAGGATGCCTGATGAGGTGGGTGTGTCAGCTTTCTCTATACCACTTCTTGCTGGTATGTTTCAACGTCATTCAAGCATATCCTTCAACATTTACTGGTAGACATAAGCTCTACAAGCACACGTAAATATATATATATATATATATATACACACACACACACACACACACACACACACACACACATACATATATTCATATTTGCACTGAAACACAAATTCATTACACCAGTAACCAACATCTAACCACCTCTTCTGTTTTGATCCAAATAAGACTAAGAAACATTAGACTTTACGGGCTAACATTACAACATACAGAAACATAGAAAAATATTGAGGTATAACGTTTGATAGAGAACTTTCCTGAAATAAACACATAAATTATATGTGTATTTATATATATATATATATATATATATATATATATATATATATATATATATACATACAAACAAATAATTATGCACTTTCAATGTTGAAAAGTGTCTTTTTAAAATCGCAATAACTGTTAAAAATGCTTATATTAATACCTACAAATTCTAGTTACTCACAAATTTTCAAATATCACTACAATTACAAAATGAATTCTGCAATTTTCCGAATCTCAAAAAAGTTGTAATATGTAATTACCTATCTAACGGTGTACTCGGAACAGAGATTAGGTTTTTGCAACAGGCATTATAGGTCTTTTTAGGTTTTTATTTAAAAATGCATTTTAGGTTTTTTAGGTGCTAAAAATGCTTTAATAGGTTCAAAAATAGGTTCAACCTATTTCAATTAATCATTAATAATTTTGATTAATTTATCATTAATAAATTAATATGCATATCATTATCATAGTGTCCCAAAAAAACAAAACAAAAAAACATTATTTTATAAAATAGTATATTGATAATGAAAAAAAACACGAGGAAATAAAAATAAAACGGAAATATGAGTTATTTTTTTAAAAAAAAGAATAAGTAGTCCAAATATTCAACAAAATATTTATTTAAAAAACAAAGTGAATGAAATTTATATAAATAAAATAAATTTTTGAAATAAAGCAATGTTAAAAAAAAGAGAAAAATAAATTAAGTTATTTTATAAAATAAATAAAAATAAATTATATAAAAAAATAAATAAGAACATAAAACAAAACAATTAAAATACATATTTAAAGGACATTTTTAAGTTTCTCTCCTAAAGAGTTCCAACTTCTAAGGAACATCAGGAAGAATTTCACTGCCTATAGAAAGGTATTTACTATGTTAAAAACAAAATAATTAAATCATGGAAACATTTAAAAGGGCAAATATGAAACTAAAATAGCCCAGGTTTCCGGCGATATAATTCTTTCTGTTGTCTCTGAGAATCGTTTTAAAAGCGGAGAATGATCTTTCTAAGTCACAAGGCGTCATAGGGTCCTATGTGAATGCCACCACTGTTGACGGCCCCCATGGCAATGCGAAAATGGAACATTTCCCTGAACTTCTGGACCCGGGAAGTTGTTTTTAAGAAAATTTGTTTGTCGAGGAAATGAGTATATTGAATTGTATTTTCTTTTTTAAAGATTAGGTATGTCTAGGTCATTCCATCGTTATTTAGGTTATTTTAGGTGATATCATCCTGAATACGTTTTTTTAGGTTCTTCCAAACTAGCCTGAATAATACTGCAAGACGCGAATCATATAAAAAACCGATCATTATCATGTTTAGGAGAAAGGTATAAAAAAGGTTAAAACCTAAGAATCCGGTCCCTACTAATGACATGTTTATTTTTTTGAATCATCAGAATTTATTCTTCATAAAATTTATATTTGTTGATTACAGTTAGCCTTACATTCAATTTGAATAAAAAAAAGAATGATTTCTAAAATTTACATGATAATTTGTCTGTGGGGAACATATTACACAGCCAGACATTTCAACTGGATGGTTAAATTCAATTGCTTGACTACTCCCAAATTCTTAAAGCCCGTAAATAAATGAAATTATAGGACAAAACTCAGTCGATGCAGTTAAGGATTCCTTTGCGTAATAGCTTAGATAATTAGATCGGAAAACGCAGCATGAAACCAAAATCCGGGCGTAGGGGACGCAATAAACATAATTGTGCGTAAAATAGGCTTCGCTTAGTTAAATATCGCCGTTTAAGGAGACTTTTGAATAATAATCTGATGTAATGGCTTAATAATATCAGATTACTGGTAGAATAACAGTTCGTGTCGCCAGGTTTGGGTTGGCAGTTCTGTTTCGTTCCATAAGGCCTCAGACAGCAGTCTTTACGGCCCTCTTAAATCGTTGTGCTTCTCGTGCTTAGTTCGTAAAGGTACTTTTCTTATGAATAATTTATAATTTTGAGAATGTCGGGAATTAGAAGTTGTGCCGGAAGTCACATACTTAAAAACTTTAATAAGATCTTCTGCCAATATTGACCCAGAAATATCTCACAGAATTTTGAAAGCCAATCAAGTTTATCACCCTATCATAATCGGCCGCCGCGAAGTGAGTTTGGTGACTAAAAGGCACATATACAAATATGTCTTTCTCCCGATCTTAACTTATGGTAACAAGAGTTTAGTAGTGCTTGGTAAGAAAGCCAGCCACATTACTGCGAAATGTAATTTCTGAGGAGAGCGGTTGTAAAGACAAGAAGAGATTGCATCAAATGAAAGGATAAGAGAACAGTTTGAGGTGACAGAACTAAGGACCTTACTCGAATCCCGGTGGCTTAAGTGTTTTGAGCAAGTGTTTCGCATAGAGGATTAAAGAGAACCCAAGAAGTTCTAAAAGATCGACCCACTGGGAAAGGACCGCGAGAACGGCCTAGGATCTCCTACGAGGAAAATAGCTTGCAATTGGCGAGAAATGAGGCTAAACCTTCCAGCAGATGAAACAGCTTTGCAGGAACGGGAAGGAATGGCTGAATTTTATCGAGGCTCCTTGACGCTAGTAATGGCGCAAAACGAAGATAAAGAACAAGAGAATGTGGAGAAAGTAAAAAAAATATTTAAATGTCTCCAAAAAAGAACAACAACGTCCGATGCCGCATCCTTTCTTTTTTTTCACAGAAAAAAATATAATAAGAATTTATAAGAGGAAGTGAAAGTTTCATAAATCCATATTGAGTTAAAAATAAATATCCCCGCCTGCCCGAAGAGCGTGTTCTTTGCCTGACCTACAACACGCCTTGTCAACTCATTGTGGGAGGAGAGTTAAGCGGAGAAAGTCCCTTTCGCCTACTCTTACTTACTTCTTGATATGATCATTCCAAGACCGGTCCTCCACGTGACTCATCATGATAGCATTAGCCTTTCCAGGATACCAACGTTATGTTCATAATTTCATCTGTATGTAAGAGAGTGTGGTCTTATAAGGCGTTGAGTTTTAGAGCGTTCGCGCCCTCCCTACATTCCTAACTGATTTTCGCACAGCTCAACATTGTTGCAGACGTTTGATATTTGACTAAACTAAGATATTTAAATTTAGTATTATAAATAAAATATTTTATTAGGCATGAAATGTTTTAAAATCTTCGTCTATTTTCTTAGATTTTTTTGGGGGGGGGGGCACGCATGCTCCTTAAAAATTAAGACTAAAAAAAATAATAATAATAATACCTTAAACTGCCGGAGGATCATATTAAAAATGTCCAACAAACAGTTCTACTTGATACTGTCAGAACGGTTAGAAAGATTTTAAATGAACGCCCGTAAAAAAAACAAAAAAAAAATCAACGAAAAACAATTCTTTCGGTTGGCAATATCCCCGAAAGAATTTATCCCAGGAGTCTGAGGAGGACCCTCCAATATAATAATATATCCCTTTGTGAAACTATATCACATTTTAAGCTCTACGGATGTCAAATTAAATTTACCGTTTATATATCTTCGATACAAATGCAAAGTAACGAATGTGAAAAAATGCATCTTTCATTGTCAATCTTTACTAATTTCTGCTGGACTTATGTACCGCAAATTCTTGAATCTTACTTCACTCTATTAAAGGGAAAGTATTCCACTGTCAAAAGGTCAAATCTGCCGAATATTTGACCGTCCAAAAACAAGTTATGAATAATAGCTTTTCCACTCTGAAAAGTGGTGATTTTCACATTCGATAGTTTGCATTTGTAGCGACGATATGTAAAACCATATTAAATGATCTATCATCTATCAATGTCAAATTTTACCTGATGTAAAGCTCTTATCGCCAAAGCTACAAAGAGTCTCAATAAATAAAAAATTAGATATATCGAAATGGTTTGTAAATTGTAGTAAGTGGAAAGTGACCGTTCAAAAGCTTATTTAATTGTTTACTAAAAAGGTTCCGAAGTAACTTTCGATGGGAAGATGTTAAACGGAGAAATTAGTGCTTAAAATGTCAAAAGTATTAAGATTCGTTGCTTTAAACCTTTTTTTTTTTTTTTTTTTGTTTGATTTCCTCAGTATTTAAATGGATTTTAGCAGAAATAATAATTTCCCAGTAAAACAAGATACTTAAAATAAGAAACACTTTTTGTCATAGATCTTTCCGAGATCGACGAGGCTGCTGATGTTGATGATGATATTGAGCTTTATGATTTAGAAGATATTTTTGACCGTGCGAAATCATTCGTAGTTATACTATTAAACTAAATTTTATACAATTAAACTACATTATACAATTGAACTACATTTTAGAATAAAAATGGGGTTTTTAAGCGAAAGTTTCGGCTTGAATCTCAGGGCTATACGAAGAGAAAATTAATCCACTCGGATGTTGCTACGTCAAAACTTCAAAATTTATTTTTATTATATATTATATCAGATATTAATAGATAGACTGAAAAGTTCCCTAAAAATAAATTAACCATTTGTTTCATGGAAAAAACGTGATTCGCTTTAGTAAGAGTGCCAATGAACTGTTTGCCTTGAGTAATTTGAATTTTAAATTTCGTCACAAGTTAGTATTAGAGATAAAATCTGCAGATATTTCTCAAACTACAATAGTGGATGGGTCACGATGGGTCATGGGAAGGATGGAGTCGAGGCTGGAAGTGCAAAGAGTTAGAGGTTGAACGTGCTTACAGAGCTTCTGAACTCCAGCTGCTAAATTACTGGGTTCAGATCTTATAGTATCATTTCTTTCTCATATATATATATATATATATATATATATATATATATATATATAGAGAGAGAGAGAGAGAGAGAGAGAGAGAGAGAGAGAGAGAGAGAGAGAGAGAGAGAGAAAGAGAGAGAGAGTTAGTATTTATTAAGCAACAAAAAACAAACAAACAACAAAGCAAATTGTAAAAAAAAATATAAAAAAAGTACTTATAGGAATATATTCAAAACAAAATAATTGCTATAACATTAATTAGGACTATCCTTTTGGCTAAATGCCATCAAAACCATAATAATAGCCTTTAATATGTGAAGTCAAAACAGGCAAAAGCAAGATACGGGATACGTTCAACAAACTTATATCGCAGCTACTGGCATACAACTAAAATTGTAAAATAGGCCTGGTGCCCGTGAGTTCCAAGGCGTAGGCAATCCGTACCTAAGATCGAGGGTACGATTTCCTCTAGGGGCGGTGGCTTTTGTTTGAATCCTGGCTAGAAAAGTTTCGTGTTAACTACAGATAACCCGTCCTAAAAGTCTGAGTTAATTATGAATGGGCGTTAAAATTTAAATAAATTATAAAATGTATCTAAATAAATGAACACAATTTGAACATTTTAAAATCATTATGCCAAATAAATTTGATTACTGAACATATGCTACATTACAATTAATTACGGGAACTAATATTGCATGTATCATTTATCTTTTCACACAAACTTGCTTACAGATACACACACTACTTTGTTACACATACTCCTGCATAGCCAACAATAGTTTCCCAGCTGCGCCCATTTATCTACAAGCATATATATATATATATATATATATATATATATATATATATATATATATATATATCATTCTTGTTTTATTTCGGAGTTTTAGGGTCAATAAAGCAGCACACCTGATCATATGGATCTCAGGGTACATCTTAACAAGAAATACGATAAATAAGAGGTGCCAAAGGACACGAAACATCTCGGGAAATAAATTTAAAATAACCGTCCAAAATAAACGAAAATGATATTCTCCAATACAATTGAGAATGTAGAAATAAATGTATTAATTATGCGTTCTTCTGCAATATTGAACTTATCCGAGCTTTCTTTCCTCTATTCTCTATTATCTTATGATTACTTCCTGTCCTCTAAATAAATTATGATCTCGCTTAAACAAATTATGTTTGGCGTTAATTTTATTTAAGATTTATTATACAAAAAGGGCACCTTATTATAAAATGTAGCTGATTATCATAATACCACATCCTTCGATGATGGTGGTGGTTGGAATCACTCAGGACCCAATTATATTTTATCTTTGCACTAACATTTTCTTGTAGATTACAGATTACCTTTAATATTTTATGTTGTGCCAACAGGTACCGTTAATAAGATCTTGTCTTGAATGCGCGTTGGAAGCGTGAAATAAATATTGTTGTCAAATTAGCCTGCATACTATAACATTTTATGAGACATGGTATATTTGGCTCAGATTATGTAATTCCAGTGATTTAACAAATAATTTTTCACTCTAAGTATTATATCTTTCACTTTTCAGCTACACATGAGGACGAAAATTTAATAGTAAAGAAATATTCAGTCATTATAATCAAAGAGAACAACTTTTATAATATCAGTTGTCGTTTCAACTTAACAGAAGTTGTTACAGAGTATAAAATTTATGATTTTAATTTATATATTATTCTCTATGAAGATTCCTAGCATATTGCTGACACCTGTAGAATATTTTTTTTTATGATAAAAGAGTCCTGCGGGACATAGGTCCTTCGGAGTTCTATGTCCTTGTACCAGCCATCCAGTGTCTTCCTACGACAGGTTCTTCTCAGCCCACACTCGCCTACGTTAATCCTATACTTACTATTCACGACTCATTAAGGATTCAACTTGTCAACTTGAGCCCACATTCTGGGGACTAGTAGAGCCCAAAATATACCAGATAAAGTCCATATCCTACTTACATTTTGTCATAATTTTATTCACCGAACACACAAGAGCTGCATGATTTTCTAGCTCTATAGTTTATTATAAAGTGTTTTCTTTATTCGATAAAAAAACTATCACTCTCACAGTTGGGCGCTACAGTCCTTGTAGAACCTGGGCGTCTGCCTCCATCCTGCTTTACTCCACGCGGTTTGCTGCTAGGTTCCTTGAATTTCGGATCCCTAGCGTCCGCAAGTCCTCCTCATTGTCATCAAGCCAACTCTGTCTTGGTCTGCCTCTATTTCTTTTAAACAGCTATAGTTTCATTAATGTTCATTTTTTTATTAAGAATCATTGACTTTAAAGCTTAATAACATAAGACTAATCTTTCACTTAACCAATAATACATAATCAGGACATTTTGATCTGTGATTTAACGATTACACTACGACCACACTGGGAGCCCCGTAACGACTGACTGATTGGCAAACCTGCTAGACAATAAATTTTCAACATAATTGAAATCAATACACGTCGTTAGAATGACGCCGAATTTGAGGATTTGGCGCATATCTACTGAACAGAATCGAAAAACTAAAGTGAAAAATTGAGCATGGCTATTTGTGCATTCCAACGATGTTTGCATATTGCAATTTTGCAAAAAAAAAAGTCGCTCAAATATTGATTTTGGTTATAAGCTCAAAAATTATTAAAAACTTAACAATGCTAAACAATTCCTGAAGCAGTCCAAATTGACTGATTTTTTTTTCAATCTGTAAACTGTTTTTGAAAGCTTTAGTGCCTTAGTTTTTGACAAAAATATTTCAAATATTTAAAGCATTTCGTTCGTAAGATAGTCGAGCAAAAAATTGCGCCGCTTCTTCTCTCAACCTCCAACTCAGTACAGATATGCCTTTGACTATAGGTTTTCGGGTTTGAAATGAGTTTAAGAATAACAAGGCTTCAGGTTCAGATGGCATACCGGCAGAATTTCTAAAGGTAGACGGGGCATCACTTATTGAAGAAATATCGCACCTCATCTTTAATATCTGGGTTGCTGAGAAGATACCAGATAGCTGGAAGGAGTCTGTCATCATTCACCATCATCCCATTTCGTGCGAATTCAGCGTCTTAAATGGTTGGGCCATGTTATAAGGATGGAAGATAATAGAGCATGTTCGTTCTACGAGCTAACTCGTATCACTCGCCTATCGAAGACCCCACGCACTCTCTCGGTCCAGTGCGTGAAGCAGGAACTTCTGCAAGCAAGCACTGCAGCACGCAGCGCTAGGGTACATGCACCGAGCCCAGAGAGCAGTACGTCCTGGGCAGCTGAAGAGCAAGTACCCCGCTCAACAGCTCTTCCTCAGCAAAACCTCCTCACCCTTTTACCGAATAAGATGCAATCCAACGCCATGAGGGAGTAGAGGCGAATCTCCGGCCAGGAGCGCGAGTGCGGAGGAGAGAGGAGCGAAGACAGCGAACCGGCGAACGTCGAGGCAACATCACAGCATGCGGCCATCATAATCCCCAGGCAACATTAATCTTAATCATTAACAATATTAACACCATTGGCTCTTCAAGCCCAGGGAAGAAATATGTTTTATTTAATATAGCTATTTTTCTCACGTAAATCTTTGTTACATATCATTTCATACAGTCCACTTTTATCAACTCCACGCCGGGACTCATATCCGGCGATGCCGAGCTTGCTCGATCAAGATTTGCGCGCACCACCCATGCCAGGGAGGCGTGCAAATTATACATGTGGTCCGTACCGGGCCGGATATTATTTTCGAATTTTCACATTAATTAATTATTATATAAATCACATATGTGAAGCTCCCGGCGTGGATATTTGATTTCAATAATAAAGATGAAATTTCAGAAAAATCAAATTTAACGTCGATAAATGACGTTAAAGTTCAAAAAATAAATTTATTGTTAACATTTAAGTAAATAAATAACATTAGTTATATTTAATGAGCCTTCAGCTAGATATTTTTAATTCCATATTAGTTAATTATCAAGAGAGAGTCTTTAATCTTAAGCCTCATTGTCTTATCTCTCTCATTTAATGCTTATCTCTGCTCACTTAATGCACCTTGCTTAGCGAATTCCGCAGTTTAGTATAAAACATATAAACACTAAAATTGCATGTATATACATTATTTATTTGATGCATTACTGACGTATCACTGCGTGTATGCTTGTTCAGGCTATGTACCTTGGCATGTTGAAGGCAGCAAAATCATATTTCTAGCCTGCAGTTGTCACGTATATTTATTTACATGCATTCCATTTATACTATATGCATCATGTTTTCTATTTGCATTATATCCTATTTATACTTCATGATTTAAATTGCAAGGTGCAACATATAATATTATATCAGTTCTTAAGTGGGTTTTTTTCATATAAATAACATAACTTATTGTAAAGTTTCACTCACGATTATTCAATTAAGTTTCATATTCATAAGCGCTCATTATCTCCATTAGCGATTTTCTTCCATGTTAGTAAATGCCTGTAGCTTCAATTAAATCTATTACATCTTGACTTGGTATTTATTGAAGTTTTATTGCTCAAGATAACTTTATATTTCCATGCTTATCATGTTTCATGCCTTCATCAGGCTTCTTCAAGGGGCTTTTCATTCTCTATTTCAGGTGGATTGGGGATTTTATTTCATAAATGTCATTTCTTGCTTATAATATTTATGCTTAACCTATTCAAGCTTTTAATTTTCATGCTTTACTATCTAGGCTTGTTCTATTTATATTACTTTATTTATGCCATTTATGTTTATTCTATTTTGCTTATGTCTTGATGTTTTCGCCCTTATGCCTGCATTCCTTTAGCATGCCTATCTTCTTGTGCATCGATTTTGTCTTTCTTTCCCTGCTTGCCCCCCTCAGAGCGCGGCAAGCACGTTGCATGTCACAAGTTGTTGGCATCATTGGTGCAAGCTCCAATTTCCAGCACTCCGAGTCAATCGTACTCATTTCAGGGCATGTTCCAGTCCCATGACAGGACCTTGTTTGTTTATATCTAAGCATCATGTATTTCCTTATTTGTATTTTACCCCTCTCCACTGCCTTTCATTTATCTGTTTGCTTGTTCGCTCCCCTCTCAGCATGAATTTTGTACATTGTTCGCTGTCTTGCCTACTGACCTCTTCTTCTTCGTCCTCGTCGCATACCACCTGGCCGGTATGCATTATCAGTTGATTTATTTGAAAATACACAATGTCTGACAAATTGGCGTTAACATTAGAGCGGCGGCTACGCAGTTTAGCCCGTAGCATCACCGGCATCATCAACACATTGAAGGCCACCGCGGATGATGATGTCCACCTCCTTGAGGCGTCTCTTGACACAGCGCGCTCATTCTGGAAGCAGTATCAAGAATCATTTCTTCAGCGCGAGGAACTATCCGGCGAACCCGACGTGAGCCCTTTTCCCGCCGAATCATGGAATGCACAGTTTCTTTCATTTCAAACCGAGATGATCACCCATGAGGCCAAACTTCTTAGGCTCAAAGACGCAGCATGCAGAGCCGCTAGAGTTTGTGAAGCGTTACCACAGCCTGATGACATTCCAAATGCTACCTGCAACGGAGGCCACACCCGTCTGCAGCTTCCCAGGATTCCTATCCCTTTCTTCTCGGGTGACCTACTAAAATGGACAAGCTTCAGGGACACCTACACCTCGCTTATCCACGAGGAAGCCTCCTTAACAAACGTAGAAAAATTCCACTACCTCTTAGGAGCCCTAAAGGGTGAGGCTGCTACCCTAGTGTCCCACCTTGTCGTTGATGACGCGTCATACACCCTTGCCTGGGAAAAGATCATGACCACTTACAACAACCCGCGGATCCTCGCCAGCTTCCTCATCAACAGGCTTCTTGAGTATAAGGCCTCCTCAAGTGTCAACGCTGGGACAGGCCATGATTCATTCATAAATGAAGTGGCAGACTCTATCGAGGCTTTCAAGGCCCTACATATTGAGAACCCCGAGGAATTCCTATTGGCGTCCTTAGCCCTCCGAGCTCTTGATCCTGAGACAAGGCGCAGTTATGAGCTTAGCCTAGGTACTGCTCAGATGCCAACACCCGACTCAGTAATAACGTTCGTGAGGCAACGTAGGTTGGCGCTAAGAATGGCAGACGACCTCGCAAGCTCGTGTTCCTCAGTTCCTCATTACAGTCGCCAAAAATCCACCTCGCCACGAGACTTCAAAAGAAGAGGAGTTTCCCTTCACATTTCATCACCAAGTCTGGCACAACCCAAGGCAGAGAGGCCCCAAGCGAATCCAACCAGCGGCACAGCAAGGCGCCAGCTTCGATGCGCCCAATGCCAACAGCATCATGGTCTTCACCAGTGTCCTGAATTCATCAAAATGTCCATCAAAGAAAGGCTGAATGTGGTGAGAGCCCATAATTCTTGCTCCAACTGCCTTAAACCGGGACATCACGTCGCCAACTGTTTTTCCAGATTTCGCTGCAGGAATTGCGGCAAAAGACATCACACCTTACTGCACGGTGATACCCGACGCTCCGAGCCAGCAAAGGAGCCTGCGCAGCAAGAGGCGACTGCGAGCGCGTTCATCGGATTTGGCTCTGCCCCAGTTCATCCAGTTGTCACCACCACTACGGTCCTTTTAGGAACCGCTTATGTTCTGATTCGCGGTTCTCGGGGCAATTATCAATCAGCCCGCGCCATCTTGGATTCTGGGAGTCAGCACTCTTTCATCACCAACGAGCTCGCTCGCAATCTGGGAGCCAAAGTTGTGTCATATAGCGGCCAGGTTCTTAGCTTAGGCGAATCGCAAATCCCAAAATCTATCCTCAAGGGAACTACCTCTTGTACGATCCGCAACGCTTCAGGAGAACGAGAACTCCCAGTGAATGTTTTAGTTGTGGACAGAATATCATCATCCATTCCGAGCCACGAATTGCCCTCCACTACCGTCCAGCAACTCGCCCAGTATCCGTTGGCGGATTTTCAATTTGGCAGCCCTCAACCAGTTGAAATACTTATCGGGGCCGATCTCTATTCGCATGTGATCACAGGAGCACCTCAGCCTTCAGGAATCCGAGACATATTCTTCCATCCATCAATATTTGGCCTCATTGTGACGGGAGTACTCCATAACGTGCAGTCCTCGCAGACTCATTCCTTTTTCCTGGACTCTCGCATCAACGTGGAGGAACAACCCAGCGCTGCTCGGGAGCTCGAAGAACCCTCGCCGGCACAAAGGGAACATCCAGAACTGAATAGCGCGTCTGCCCTCATCACTCCTCCTCAGTCACCACCAGCTCCCGTTGAAGACTGGACCACAGCGTTCTCTTCATATCCGCGCCTCATAAGAACCACCGCACAAATCCTCAGGGCCCTAAACGCAACCAGAGCGAGACTGCAAGGAACATCTCCCCCTCTCCAAACGCAGCTGACGCCCGAGGAATTGGCACATGCCGAGGAATGCTGTATCCTGTTCGTGCAGAGACTCCATCTCCCTCGAGCTCTCACCCAGGGAAGACCGCCCCTAGAGAGTATGAGTCACTCTGCCCAATCATTGACGAGGCGGGTGTTGTCAGGGTGGGCGGCCGTCTTCAAGAGTCGTCGCTCCCCCAGAGCCAAAAGCATCCAATCTTCTTGCCGCCCCGAGCGCATTTATCAAAGATTTTAATAGACAACATACATGCGCGCAATTTTCACCCAGGTTCGTCACGTCTTTGCAAGACCAAGCCTCACACATTCGAGGAACTCTCCACCATTCTTTCCAGGATCGAAGCACTGCTAAATTCAAGAGCTCTGTGTCCACTTTCTGAAGACGCTTCGAGCTTTGACGTGCTGACACCTGGACACTTCTCCGTTGTTCGCACTCCTTCCGGCACGCTCCTTACCAGAGCAGTGACCCCTTTGGTTCCCTTATTTTATCCCGAGTTAGGGAACTCTTAGTTAGTTTATTTCATCCCCAGGGGGACTTCATTTCATTGTTATTTCTTAGCTAGGTTTGCTATTATTCCTTTTTTTTCTCATTTTATGTCGCTCCCAACGAGCCTTTATTATGCTTTGCATATATTCGTTCTTATCGCAAGGTGAGTGAAGCTACTTACTTTTAACGGGCATTGTAAGCCCTCATTACATTTGTATATCACTGCTGCCTTTCTTATTGTAATTTATTAAATCAGGCGGACACCGCTACACTGATTTAGGTGGGCGGTTTGTTCGTTCTACGAGCTAACTCGTATCACTCGCCTATCGAAGACCCCACGCACTCTCTCGGTCCAGTGCGTGAAGCAGGAACTTCTGCAAGCAAGCACTGCAGCACGCAGCGCTAGGGTACATGCACCGAGCCCAGAGAGCAGTACGTCCTGGGCAGCTGAAGAGCAAGTACCCCGCTCAACAGCTCTTCCTCAGCAAAACCTCCTCACCCTTTTACCGAATAAGATGCAATCCAACGCCATGAGGGAGTAGAGGCGAATCTCCGGCCAGGAGCGCGAGTGCGGAGGAGAGAGGAGCGAAGACAGCGAACCGGCGAACGTCGAGGCAACATCACAGCATGCGGCCATCATAATCCCCAGGCAACATTAATCTTAATCATTAACAATATTAACACCATTGGCTCTTCAAGCCCAGGGAAGAAATATGTTTTATTTAATATAGCTATTTTTCTCACGTAAATCTTTGTTACATATCATTTCATACAGTCCACTTTTATCAACTCCACGCCGGGACTCATATCCGGCGATGCCGAGCTTGCTCGATCAAGATTTGCGCGCACCACCCATGCCAGGGAGGCGTGCAAATTATACAGAGCATGTAGTATGCTATACTATGGAACCCCAGATGGAGGCAGGGCACGAGGAAGACCTAAAGGAAGGTGGAAGGACTCGGTGGCTGAGGATCTAAGGATGGTTGGAGTGTCCAGCAGACTTGCTACTGACCGAGACGAGTGGATACAGGCTGTAGAGAGGGCCAAGAGCAGCTTCCAGCGCCTGTCGAGCCGTTAATTAATTAATAGGTTTTCGGGTCTAGGAGAGCTTTGCTGATATACAATAAACTCTACACTTCGTTGAAGTCTCATATTAGTATAAGCTTCTTCACAAACTTATGAAGATCATAACTTTCGCACCTGTTTTTTTTATTATTTAAACAAGAATCTTCTGGAACACACCATTTACAAGCGGGAAGTTAACCATTCTCATGGTAACAAGATGTTTGATGAGTACCTCCTGCGTGGGAGATGATTAATGGATAACAGGAAATAGGAAAATCGAGCGTTCGGAGATTAGTACTGCCCTCAATATCTCCCTCGTTTATACTCAAAAGTTAGTTTACAGTATTTGCCACCCTCGGCCCTCGTGGCCAGCTAAGGGACTGATTTTTTTCCTTATTATTCTCTTCTTGATGACACCATTAACACAACGATAGGTTAACCATTCTCATAGCATGGAGATGTTCGCGAATTAAAATAAAGATTACTAAAGTAAATCGAAGTCAAGTAAGTATGACCCGCAATAGCTTTCACTCCACACCATTAGTTACTGATGGTTCCTGTTTATCTAAATTACCTTTATTCCAATCAACTAAATGACTGTATAAGCGAGGCCTCTACTCCTTTTTCTTCTCTAGCCCGCACGTGGTTATGTCTAGGAAACAGCATTAGGCCTGTCAGGTTAGATCTTCCTCCTCTGCACATCTGGGCCGATTTGTTTTATCCAGTCATCAGTTCGTTATTTATTCGTACGTTATATATATATTAGGTATATTTCGACGCATCACGTTCTAAGATTATTTGTACCCGGAACAGATATTTCAATGGAATTAAAAATGAATCTATTGTAAAATCAAATCCTCTGTAATTTAAGGTCTCCCATCATAGTTGAAATTAACCATTGTTTGTTGCCAAAGTTGCGTAAATATTAATAAATAAATAAATATATAAATCCTCTGTAATTTAAGGTCTCCCATCATAGTTGAAATTAACCATTGTTTGTTGCCAATGTTGCGTAAACATTAATAAATAAATAAATATATAAATCCTCTGTAATTTAAGGTCTCCCATCATAGTTGAAATTAACCATTGTTTGTTGCCAAAGTTGCGTAAATATTAATAAATAAATAAATATATAAATCCTCTGTAATTTAAGGTCTCCCATCATAGTTGAAATTAACCATTGTTTGTTGCCAAAGTTGCGTAAACATTAATAAATAAATAAATATATAAATCCTCTGTAATTTAAGGTCTCCCATCATAGTTGAAATTAACCATTGTTTGTTGCCAAAGTTGCGTAAATATTAATAAATAAATAAATATATAAATCCTCTGTAATTTAAGGTCTCCCATCATAGTTGAAATTAACCATTGTTTGTTGCCAAAGTTGCGTAAACATTAATAAATAAATAAATATATAAATCCTCTGTAATTTAAGGTCTCCCATCATAGTTGAAATTAACCATTGTTTGTTGCCAAAGTTGCATAAATATTAATAAATAAATAAATATATAAATCCTCTGTAATTTAAGGTCTCCCATCATAGTTGAAATTAACCATTGTTTGTTGCCAAAGTTGCGTAAATATTAATAAATAAATAAATATATAAATCCTCTGTAATTTAAGGTCTCCCATCATAGTTGAAATTAACCATTGTTTGTTGCCAATGTTGCGTAAACATTAATAAATAAATAAATAAATATATAAATCCTCTGTAATTTAAGGTCTCCCATCATAGTTGAAATTAACCATTGTTTGTTGCCAAAGTTGCGTAAACATTAATAAATAAATAAATATATAAATCCTCTGTAATTTAAGGTCTCCCATCATAGTTGAAATTAACCATTGTTTGTTGCCAAAGTTGCGTAAATATTAATAAATAAATAAATATATAAATCCTCTGTAATTTAAGGTCTCCCATCATAGTTGAAATTAACCATTGTTTGTTGCCAAAGTTGCGTAAACATTAATAAATAAATAAATATATAAATCCTCTGTAATTTAAGGTCTCCCATCATAGTTGAAATTAACCATTGTTTGTTGCCAAAGTTGCATAAATATTAATAAATAAATAAATATATAAATCCTCTGTAATTTAAGGTCTCCCATCATAGTTGAAATTAACCATTGTTTGTTGCCAAAGTTGCGTAAATATTAATAAATAAATAAATATATAAATCCTCTGTAATTTAAGGTCTCCCATCATAGTTGAAATAAACCATTGTTTGTTGCCAATGTTGCGTAAACATTAATAAATAAATAAATAAATATATAAATCCTCTGTAATTTAAGGTCTCCCATCATAGTTGAAATTAACCATTGTTTGTTGCCAAAGTTGCGTAAACATTAATAAATAAATAAATATATAAATCCTCTGTACTCAATGAATAATATTCCGTAACCTCAGTTCATTATACATGTTCACACTGATATAGTTCAAGGTGGTATCTATTTTCAAATATAGAGAAGAAGAAGTGTGTAAATCGTGTGAAACCATGTATGTTGCAATATTTGCTTCATCATGATGACATTGCTGCACGAATGTGTGAAAAACGTTTATTGTCATTTTATATGTCAAAGCCTCTTTTAAATCCTCGCCTTTCCCTCGAATAAACCAAATCGTGGGAGAGTGAATATTTTATAGAACTCTCGACGCTATAAATTTCAAATTTACAAACTATCCTCATGGGATTATTAGTAATTAAACGAATGTTTTATTTTTTTACGTAAATTAAGGATTGCAGCTTTTGAAGTTGCATTCATGAAATCTTTTTCAAATCTTCATCCATCCTATCCCTAAACGTTATGTATATTCTCTTCTAAAGGACACTTCTTTTTATAACATTCTTAAAGAATGTTATATAAAAAAATAACAAAGAAAACAGTTATAGGTGAAGTAAATTTACGATAAAACATGTTCAACTTCTACAGGCGAAAAGGATGAAACTCAACTTCTGGGAAATGTTAACAATTTTTTTAATCTAAAATGAGAAATTAAAAGTGAAATCCAGTTTTAACAATAGACTAATTATTCTTAAAAATTGTAAAGATACTAAATGTTACTCGGCATTTTCACAGAATTGTACACACAAATCAGAAAATATTTTCATCCCTCAATTTAAGAAATATTCAATATTTATCAATGCTCTTAATGATCTAGGAAAATAAAGAATGTTATTGCAAGAAGTGTGGAACAAGCCATTAAGGCCTTTAAAAAAAAACTTTATAGAAGAGGACAATTTACGATAATATATATATATATATATATATATATATATATATATATATATATATATATATATATATATATATAAACAACTTTGTTAATCAGCTAAATCGGTTTATTAGGAGTGGGAATTTTGTCTAGAGCAAAATTATTGATATTTGCTCCTACTGTTAGTAATTCTTCTTTCTTCAATCGCGTCTCGTTCTATTTCGTATATACACGCCACGCTAAAATTCAAATCTACACCTATGGCGGATAATTTTTATTGTCATTAAAAAAAAACTGGCTAAACCATTCGAAAGAAATAAGTAGGAGATTATTTTTTATCAGAAACGGGTTTTTCCTATTAAAAAGCTAGTTAACAAAAATAAAAAAAGGCCAACTTTTAGCACATTCCGAAGGAATAGGGATTTGTATATTTATTGTTTCGGAATGAATAGTTTAAGCACGCTCCTAGTTTAATTTCGTGTAAACTAATCATCTTTTTAATAAATTTGTTTTTTAATAAAATTATAGAATAAATATTGTTTTGCTTTGATGTAATTGCCGAAGAGGAGTTGTCACTTTTTCGTCCTCATGTGTGGCTTCTTCGGAATTTTACTTTTAATATTTTTAATTAGGCGTAAAAGTTCAAACTTGTTCTTAATTGTACATTCTGTTTGACCATTGCTAAGCCTTCTATAACCTTCTCTGAATTTCCTGTCGCACATACTCTAAAAATAAGGTTTTGAACCATCCTGGCTGCTTAGAAAAACGGTTTTTGTTTTATTTCTTCGTCGTTTAAAGGCCTGTCAACCACTCTTGGAATCGGACTTCGAAAAATGTTTCGAAACATTTAGAATCGGACTTCGAAAAACGTATCGAAACATTTCGAATCGGACTTCGAAAAACGTTTCTTATGACATCAATTACTCAGAAGGACGGACTGGGAGGTTGCCAACTTACTAGAAAGGATAGATGTGATGCATTTCCTCATCGGGTATCCTTATATTATAACGTACTTTGTAACTAAGAATTAATTATAGAATGATTGACTCATTTAAATCCCCAGAACTCAGTTACACTTGTAGTTCATTAAGAGTTGGATGTTATCCTCAAGATAATTTGCGAATATGAGGTATTTTGATCCACATTCAAAACCCACATGTTATGCGGGCTAGCCTACCTTCCTCGCCCAATCTGGAATGCCCTTAAAACCACTTAGATGAGCTACTGGCCACGACCGCATTCTGAAGACAACCACGTACTAGTAGGAAATGAGGAAGACTAGAATGTAAATCGCATGCGTGGGTCTCCTTCTCATAACTCTGTCTCGGTAACCACTCCCTTCGGGTCGTATGCCGTGCCTCGTGAGCTCCACTCTCCAACCCCTGCCAGTTTCTAACAAATCATGTTCCATAAAATGACAATATAAAAATTGTTCATAGTTCTTTATAGTTGGCAAGAACCTAGTGCTGATTTCACTCATAGGATTAGTTAGTACAGTATTTACATTTTTTTATTAGATGATATATTGCTTTAGTTCTTTTCATTAAAAACATGCTTCTTTATCCCTATCATAAAATATCTATTTTACGTCAATATGTGTTTTCAACATCTTCATGTCAAATAATTAAATAGGAGTTCATATCTTTGATTGAATCGCATTTAAGACATCGTTTTCCTGAATCAAATTCAATCCCGCAGGATCTAGAATTGACTTCAGATGACTTAAGTGGTCGTCGTTTTAGATATATTAAAACGCAACTCGATATGCTACACCAAAAACTAATGACATAAATAGAAGTGACATATGAATATAGACAGAATTAGACGAGCACGGTTTTACTCCGGACTCAGGTCTAAGACCCCAGTCCTCAAAAAAATAAAGTATGCGAAAGCAGCAGTTGATTCCTTTTTTTCTGCGAATGTGGTTCCACCGTTACAATACTAAATCCGAACAATCCAGAAAGGAGTGGCCAAGAAAGGGGGAAGATGTCCCATTGAATAACATAATAGGCTGTCAGCTGGCAAGTTTCTTATTGATTTGTTACATGAATGACGCACAATTAAGCGATTCATAAAGGATCATCATACCATCTTAAAATGTGAGATCAACCTATTCGAAAGGTTTTCCTCCTCAACAATAATTGCAGATCCGTTATTATTGTTGTACTAGAGTCCTTACTGTGTCCAAACTATAGAAAATGCACTAAACAATTTGATCATTCTTTTTAGAATCTGGAGCTATCGCCCTGTAGTCTCAATTTGTTTGTACCTCTCAACAGAGCTCTTGAGGGAGCAACGATTTGAAGATGACATGCGCGTGGCTCCTGAAACAACTAGTTTTATTCTGTGCACGCTATGATAATTATGCCTTCTCGAAAGAAAAAAATGTATTTATAAAGCATAAAACTATGTGTACTAATAAATTATACAGTCATTTGTTTTTCAATAACTGATTTTTTTTAAAATTAAATCTTGTTTACATTTGTGCGAAATGACTTACAATAGTGTAAAGAAACTACAGTGAATTTACTTGTACTTCGTCGTTGAGAACATTTTTACTTAATGTTAAAAAACACGTTAATTTTAGAGTGAGCTAAGTAAAGTTTTCACTATAAATTAAACAGTTCTCTTAACATGTGTTATGCCTAAATTTGATATAATTAACACATTCAATTATCTTCATGATTATTTAATATATTTTTATCATTCCCCGTTATTTCTGTTTCAGGTGAGTTTTTGCCGCTTTTTCTGACGTCGAAGTAGAGCACAGGTAACACTGACTACTGATTTAACTTCTAAGACACCACATTTAGTCATCAAAAGCATATTTCATGCTGAATGTCCAACAAATTTGAAGAGGTCGTCAAATTTTGTTACTTATCTACTAGTTTGATCAATACATGATACTATTTTACTGTGATTAAAATATTAAAAAAAATTATATCTAATATAATTCCACTTTTAATGCTAACCCATGACTATTGAGCAACATGATGTCAAAATGGACAATTTAAACCTACATTCGATGGTAGGAAATTATGACTAAAAAGCTAAAAACTAGAAAATGCCTTCAAAGTGTATCATTGCCAGGAGGGTGGGATTGAAAAATACATATCCACTTGTCTACATTTATAACAAATACATATCCTCTTGTGTACATTTATAACAAATACATATCCACTTGTGTACATTTATAACAAACTAGCTGTTACCCGGTGTGCAATGCTACACCTACTTTATATTAAATATCTGTAGCCGGGCTTGCCATGCTACACATGCTTCATATTAAATAGTTGTAACCCAGCTTCCATGGTACGCCTACTTTATATTATATATTTAAAAAAATGAATGGGGTGGAAATTAAATTGATCCTTATTTTTTAAAAAGTACCCTTACTTTTAAAATGGTATTACAATTAAGTGATTCCAAATAATTTAATTGCAATACCGTTTTAAAGAAAATCCAAACCAAACTCCCTGTGTTTAATTTTTTTAAAGAAAAAAAAAATATGTGGTCCATAAATAAATATTCATAAAAAATAGCAATACAAATGAGGCATTTAATTAAGGTTATGATTAGTTATAAGTTGTCAAAACCTACAACTGAAACTATATTCTTTATTTTCATTGATTTTTTTTTTAAATATAATATTTATTTATTTTAAGGTCTTCGCATCTAAAGCTAAAACCTCAACCTTGCGCAAATATAATATTAATATGTTATATTGTTTACCTGTTCATGTAATAATCCGTAACTGAGTTTTTTTTATGAATGAAAAAGTAGGTAAGTCGTGCAGGGTTTATGTTATGTATGCCAAAAGGAAAGTTTTAAAAACATAGTTTGTTGTTTCACATACACTTTCACATATTTTTGTTCACTTTTTTTTTCCTTTCTATTAAAGCTTCTGTTTCAAATTTTATGGTTCATGCACTCTTCTATAAGGATAGTCCTTCTATCAGAGGAAATAGGGGCCTCTAAGAATAAAAACAAATTTAAGATATTTTTCTTGCAGTTATGGACAACAATGAATTAAAGGTATTTGGGAATTTCAATAACGACATTGACTTGGCGAGCAACAATATTTTTACCAGAATTGCAACCGTATTTAAACATTTAGTCCAAGAGCTGGTAACACACTTTTCAAGTGTTTTATGTGCCTTGAAATTGTCGTATAGTGGGTCTCTAGTGTAGATAAAAAGTTAAGTATATGGTTGCTGGACATACCTTGAAACACCAGGTACTGCGCATGGTAATCAGTAACAAACTATGGGCCAAAAATAGTGTTTTATTCAGAAGCCATAAGTGTTCAATGTAAAATTAAGGCAATTCTATAATGAATAATATATAAGGCAGACACTTTTAAGTGGGATACATATAAAAAAAAAAAAAAAAAAAAACCGAAGTGGGTTTTTTGTAATATTAAATGAAGTCTCTTCTTCACACTGCTATTTAAACACCATAATTGAAAATAATTACAAAAGGGCAGACACTTTTTGTGAGGTTTAGTAATCAGCAAACATGAAAATAAATTCAGCCGATGATAGACTGCAATATACTGCGTGTAACCGTAAGAGTGAGTGAGAGCACCAATCATCTGGACAGGACAGTTGTGGCTGTTCTAGAAATAAAGCAACTTGCCTTAATTATACATTAAAGATTGTTGGCTTCTGAATAAAATACCATTTTAGTGACATATTTTTTTAACACCTTTCCCCTATGTGCAGTACCTGGTGTTCCAAGGTATGTCCAGGCTACACATACATGCCTTACCTATCCACGACATGCAATACACCAAAATTCCAAGGTGCATAAAACACTTCATGAAATGTGCGTTACCAGCTCTCCGACTAAATGTTGACAGTCAGAGGATATAACTATCTCAGACAAAAGAAAGCATATGTCAGAATATAATGATTAAATTATTATGGATATTAAATTAATAAAAAATTGCATGGAAAATTTAATTACTTATTCATTTATTAGAACACCACAATTCACGTGGCTTCCTCTTCTTATAAAAATAATATTTTAATACATTAATTTATCTGCAAAAAAAAATAGCATGCATTAAGAATAACTTTATTAAAAAAAAATTAAAGTGAGGCTGCCCAAATTAATAGGGTTGCTAAACCATACAGCTCTTGTAATAATAAAATAATGTTTCAAAACGTGGTGAAAATTAATTCATTTATATACATTCATTTGTATGATTATAAACATTTATGTAATTTATTATGTACATCTATCTATATGCGAATAAAAAAATAAGTTAAATATAACAACATTTAATATAATATTTGCATATGTATGTGAGAGAATTAATTTAAAGTTCATAAATTTAAGTCCTTTACAAAATGACATTGTTCACAAAGGAGTTTTTAATGTTTAAAAAAATCTTTATGTTTTAAACAAAAAGTTCTATCTTTTTGGAAAATCTTGGAACCTTAAACTTAAAGGTACATATTCTGCATATGTAGACTCTTCTGTAAGATCTTTTTTCTTTCTCGATTTCCAGTATAATACATTACCAATGTATAAGAAATTATTAATAAGAAAACCAGTGGTGGATTTTCCTTCTAAATGATCATTTAAGAATATAGTCCCTACATCCATCTGTTTGAACAACATTTAGACCCATTTGATATCTTCAACTTTCTTATTTCAACAAAATCTCAAGCATTATTTTATTTCAAACTATCTTTTTCTCTATCCCAAAAATCACAATCGCTTGAACTTTATCAGATTCACCCTCAGCCAATCCAATACAGCTTATGTTTTCTTGGGTAACATCAACATGCCTAGCGACAATGATTTTATTATTCAAAAGTACTTTATATCCCACTTCACTATAACCGATTAAAATGCACATATTCACCTTTTTATCCCATTTAGAAGTTATTATTTGTTCTGGTTTCCTAACAAAATTTTTACTACCATATAAATTAAAGTTAGGAACATCTGGTTTCTTTCCAAAACAGTTTTCATAGGGTATTTTATTGTCAATGGTGTTAGCTAAAGAGAGATTTTTCAAATAAGTTGCTTCACAGACCATTTCTGGCCAACATTTTTTTCTACAATAGCTTCTGCCAGTAAACAATGAGATATATTCATAATTGTTCTAGTAAATCACACCATTTAATTCATGAACATATGAGGGACAGGGATTAATTATGATACCCTTTTTTTTTTTTTGGTAGTCATAATTCTTACAATTTAAATATTCCTTACCAATGTCATATCTCACAATACCAATTCTCTTATTTCCTAAGTTTTCAACCTCATTTACTTATTGAACAAAGGAATGAAAAACTTCTGTTTTAGGTTTAATAGTTTAAATCCTAGCAATCTTACTATTTATTAGAGTGAGACCGCGACAAAGGGAATTCATCACTAAAAACTTAAATAACAATAAACAATACTGAACAATTATGAAGAAATTAACATGAGAGCAATCTTACTATAATCATCTATAAATGAAACAAAATATTTTTCACCTTTGAGACTCATAGTTAAAAAAAGGTCCACATCAGTGTAAACAATTCCAAAATACTTTTAGCCTTGTTCTTATTGTTATTTACACACTTCATCAGTTTCAATAAAAAAGTTAAGTGTTTTTCCACATACTAAAACCCTCTCCATCAAATACCAGTACATATTCATTTATTCATTAAACAGAAAAGCGAGTGAGAGATACCGAATACTATAACCGACATTGCAACCTTCCTTTACTAAAGAGATAAAAAAACTCTCTCAACAAAAGTATTGAAATTATTAAAGTTCTGAATAGAAACATGAACACTTAATTATAATATATTAGTCCAAATTATGATTAGATAAACACAGAACATTTTTATGATATACTTATTTATACGATATTAGTCTATATTCTGGTTAGAGCAGTGTTGCCCTAGGCAATCAAATCAAAATTGATTTAATATGAAGAAAACTGATCTGATATTAAGAAAATTAATCTTAAAAAATATGATATTTTATTATATGATATCTTATATGATATTTGTCCAAACTCTGAGAATATAAACCTACTATTTAGATAAACAAACAAAGGTTTTGTATTGCACTTCTTCTTAGAAGGAGGGGCAACACTGGAAAGAAAATGCCGATTTCTGACTATAAACTCTTCTGTATATGACAGTTTCGAACTCGTTACTTCCAAACTATGAATCCTAGAAGTTTTTGAGCTAGACTACGAGATTTCCCGGATCAAGACGTATCTATGTGCGAAGTTTGGTCAATATCAGTCAAACGATGTGGATTTGTATAAGGAACAAACAAACAGAAAAACAGAAAAACAGAAAAACAGACACGTGATTTTTATATATATAGATACATATCCACTTGTGTACATTTATAACAAATACATATCCACTTGTGTACATTTATAACAAATACATATCCACTTGTGTACATTTATAACAAATAACCAAACAATTGAAAAGTATTTGATGGAGAAACAAATGTAATTTATTACTCACGTCGGTTTTCTTTTATTTTCTCTTTCTGAATTGCGTGAATAAGTTTAATGTTCCCAAATGTATTTTTTTTTTTATTTATGTTAAGACTCCAAATTAATTTTTGGAATTATGGTTAACTGTTTGTTAGAACATTAATATCATTTTCTTTTTTAAATTTAACATTAACGCTCAAATAAGTGTAATAAATCACTGCATTATTAAGATTAAGAATGTTCGAAAAATCTCTAGACAAATTTTACCGTTTTTTAGGAATGACTTAACGGCTGATGAGATGGAGCATTCTATTACAACTAAAAATTACATTATCCCTCTTTACATAATATATTAACAAATATGTATTGAACATATTGTCGCTACAAATGCAAAGTATCGAATGTGAAAATCACCACTTTTCAGAGTGGAAAAGCATTTATTCATAACTTTTTTTTGGACAGTCAAATTTGACCTTTTGCTAGTGGAATACTTTCCTTTTAATAGAGTGATCTAAGATTCAAGAATTTGTCGCACATAAGTCCAGCAGAAATTAGTAAAGGTTGACAATGAAAGATGTATTTTTTCACATTCGTTACTTTGCATTTGTATCGACGATATATACAATGAAATAGATTGTATCAACTTTAAATTATTTTTCATTTTTTTTTAAGCAACAACTCTCTCATATATATATATATATATATATATATATATATATATATATATATATATATATATTTATATATATATATATATATATATATATATATATATATATATATTTATATATATATTGAATCATTGCATAACATACAATACTATATACATTTGAATGAATAACCTTTAAATCGCAATAGTAGTATCTACTATGAGCCTGATATGACAATTATCAGGCTGTACCGTATGAAATGTCAGTTTTGGACTTGCCGATTTCCTTCAAATGTCTTGAAACTGTCGTGGCTCCTACTCCGAGTTCTTTGGCATATTCCCTAGTGCTTTTTGTGGTCATTTCAACCCTTTCTTTCAGGTGGTCATTGTCAAGCTTGGTTTCTGGCCTTCCTCGCTCCTCGTTGTCAAGGTTAAAATTTCCTCTTCGAAACCTGGAAAACCACCGGTATACAGTTTGTTCATTCGCCGTTCCCTCCCCGAACCCCGTGTTAATGTTCATACACGCCTCAGCAGCGCTATTACCGAGCTTAAATTCATAACGAAAAATAATACGGATTTCCCTTGAAGTCATAATTTAAGTTTTATTTTTTTCACTGAGGATCGTTCTCACGACACAGTACGCAAGTTACTGATTAAATAATAGGAATAAAATAGCTTTAATTCTATATGAATAACAATGATGTTTGTAAATAATGAAATAAAAAAGGGAAAGGATTAAATCTCAAAGTAAACAAAACTGACATTTCATACGGTACGGCCTGATAGGTACATAGAGTAGCTTTTGATGCTCTGCCGTATATCTGATGCATTAGCTCCTTTGGATGACTAACTTTCCATACCAATATGAAGCCTGGTATCGTAAATTGAGCGCCCTCAAACATCTCACCCTTCATTGTTTACTGTTGATATTTCCTCTTGCTCCAGTAAATAAGTTATTATAATGCTTATCAATCTGTTATAAGTCTTAGGAGGTAGAATTATGTTTAATATTTTACAATAGCACAAAGAAAATAATAATGAATGAAAGAAATTTTCACCCATTCTATTGACCCTAAGTAAGTGAGTTTAATGACCTCGAAGAATATATAATTTATAAAAACATAGTGAACACGTTTCATGTTGAATAACCTTTGAAAAGAAATCTTTTCAACGAAGAGTTAAAAGACTTAAAATAAAAAGGAAAACGAAGAGAGTGAGAGAATAACTTTCGCTATAAAAGCTCTAATACCGTCCGTACAAAAACCCCATCCTTTTCTTCATGTAAGAATAATAAGATTACACATCACCTTTTAAAGCCGCATTGTCCTCTCCTGGAATACATACTCCCCTGTCTCTGGTCGTTTCAGCCCATTTTCGGATTAGTTGTGTCAATTTTTTTTTAAACGGTATCCCTATCTCTTCAAGATAAGTGGTATACAAAATGGCTGGTATAGTTACTTGAGTTCTGTCAGTGAAAATATTCAGAAGTAGCTTGTCTCACTCTCTCCGATAATCCTGAATGTCAGGACCTGAAGGATCATTTAGCCTTTTCAAAGGATCATCCTACGGTTAAATGCGCGTGTGCAACGAGGCTAAGTGTCCTAACCTCCTCCCGGTTCCTAAATAACATTGGAAATCCTTTTATGTAACGCGTTTTTCATCCATTCTTGACGATGAATGCCAAATTAATTTTCGTCTAGTTTCTGCAACAACATGATACCCCAAGTTGATCTTTTGTATAAAATGTCCATTGATTTGGATTTATGAAAAAGGTTAGCAATGTATAGTGAAACCTACCTCGATCCCACCTATTCATTTGACCCTAAAGTAATCCCCATTATTTTTTCGTTCGAGTCTGATTCTTGACCATACAGGATATAGTGTGGTCAGTCACATGCTGCAGTCGCCTGATTTCCCCCTTTCCAGGTACCCATTTATAAATTAATTAAAGGCTAGGTGGGCCTAGGGACGGTCTGAGCTCTGATACCATGAGCGTATATAGGAAATAATTTCGGGGGGGGCTGAGAACATTTGGGGGGTATGGAATACCAACAATCTAGAACTTGGAATATTTAGCCAATAAAAACTATTTTTTCTGAGCTAACTGATCTTATTTAATTTATTTTTAAGGTTTTTATGATACATTTTTACCGATTTCGGGGGGGGGGGCTGTAACCCCCTCAGGCCCCTTTATAAACGCCCATGTCTGATATTGCACCATATAAGTCGAGGGCTCTACCACTGAGCTAACCTCCCTCTTATGCTTAACCGTAGTTGTGAGGTTCTAGAACAACCAGGATGTCAAAATATTATTGAGGAAAAACTAAATGCGACAATTAAAAATATAATGATAAATAAAAATAAATAATAATAAATTATGAAAAGACAAAGGAATTAATTAAGGTTTAGTTGTGAAGTGCTCAACTTGAGTTTTGGAGACATTACTTCTCGGAATGCTTACAAACAATAAATTTCTCTTCAAACAAAAAATTAAAGATATCACTTTTAGCCTATTTAAAGGAATGTTATAACTAGTAGACATCCATTCGCTGTGTCTTTGTACACGATTAAGCTAAAAATAACAAAATTAAGCTGGGTAAACTATGCAGCAACAATCAAGCCAAGGCTCTCGCAGTATAAAAGACAATCTTGTATATTTCTAGTTACTTCTGAACAAAGAAACAAACTAATAAAACCGCGTTATAATGAATTTGAAGTGATTAAGCCAAGTAGTTGTCAGGTAATAGTTTTAGAGGATTAAGAAATATTTATTTAGTTAAATTTGATCTTCCACCTTTACCTAACATACTAAGGTCCTACAGGTTACGACAATTTTCTATCCAGGATAGGACTATTAACTTAATTGGTATGAATTCAAAATATACAAATAAATTATTTCACTAAATTGTCAGATTAATTATTAAGCACAGTTCTAAATAAGTTTAAATCTCTTTCCATGAAGAGAACCCCTCTGTATTGTACGTCAATGGCCTCCAGAACTGTCGGCATGGAAGAATGAATAGCTTCGACATGATGGCATGAAGGAAGCCATCAGCTACATTCCTTCAACAACAATCCTTCAATGTTCTTTTTCACGTTGACTTTTTACTCATTTAGTTTTATTTTATTTTAGTTTTTCTACCATTTGCTGATACAACTATAGCTTTTTCCTTAATCAATTAGGAATGAAATTACTTTTGGTTCTGTTTCAAAAGTCTCTGTCTACCAATTATTGTGTGTTCCTGTCAACAAAAAGAGGGTATCTTTTTGTTGGATCAATTAACAATAACATAAAAGACCAATTTAACGTTTTTATTTTCCAATAAAGGCTTTTTGAAACAACCATTCAAAATCGTTTAATCTATTTAAACGAAAACAGAATATATAACTAATTATAGTCAATCTGCTCTGCCAATGACCCATATGGGTAGAGGAAGAATAATTAAAATAATAATAAATTAAAGGCTCTTCTTAATAAAGCGAATGCCCCTTTTCTCGTACTTTATTAATTATTTCAACCGTTTTTTGAATTTTTTTATATGTTTAAGCGTGTGTATATTTATTAGTATTTAGATAGTTTTTATTTGTTATAAAAATTTACTTTTCTTCTTAATTAATAAGCAGCATCGGGCTAATTGGTAGGCGTTCTTTAACACTCACGGACAGTTAATGATATACTATTTATTACGGAGAGATATACGTATTTAATGTAATTGTATATTTAAAATTGGGATTATTGTTTTACTTTAATTTAAAAGCCTGCTACATGAGCGTTTTTGTTTTCTCTATTAAACCTGAAGAATGCAAACAAAACTACGAAAGTGTTTATTCTTAAAGAGTAAAGAAGTTAAAATCAAAACATAAAACTATTTAAATTTCAACGTCCATTATAATTTACTTAAATTTTAACGTCATTTTATTTCTAGTACATCTACTCGCTTCGGCGGTACATATAATAAAACTTAAAATGTTAAGTACATTATTACCCAGAACATGGAATCTGGGTTACTTTGTAACCTTTATCTTTTATTGTAAGTGATATATGAGCAATATTGAAATTCAAAGTTCATGACTAAATTGCTATTGTTAATATAATGCTGATGTATGTTGATAAATTTCAAGAAGTTGAAGGCGTTTCTCATGTGTGGGCAGCTAAGAGCTGGTATTGTCCTTAGTTGTCTATTTTTCAATTTAGGATGAGCAATAGCCTTTGTTCTTTGAGCTTTGTTGTCCTAAAAGTATTTCACTACATATTTCTTCCATGATTTAAGTATATAAATTTACTTCTTGCCTTATTCATCAACATGATCCACATTGCTGTAGATTCTTGTTTAAGGAGTAATTTAGTCAGTAAAGAAATATTTTATACTGCATATTATACAATAAAGAATGTACAGTTTCAACTACTTTTATTTTAAGTCTGAAATACACGTTAAATTATATTATTATCTGAAGTCCTTCCGGAAGAAAAGATATACTCGGTAATAATTACTTATTTTAAACTCGTAGAATAAATATAGAATTATAATTGTCCAATCACTTGGAATTTATAAAGTATGTTTTTTATTATTTTTGTCTATTTTTATAACTATTACTTTCTGATTAATTATCCCCCTGATTGCTAATCTAGGAAATGCATTCCCAGGAATAGCTTTACAATTAATATTTAATTCCCAGGTAATTAGCATAAATTAAAATTTAATGCATAAACGTAAATAAATCGTATAATTAATTAAATTTACCATTAGTTAAGTAAGTTTAACGATTTCTCGACTTTTTAAAATTAATATAACTGAAAAGATTTTGTTGATTGCAGACAATAGAATAATCTAAATTTAATATAATTTGTTTCAGTACTTTATAACAAGTTAATTTGCAAAATAGTTTCCACTGTAAAATTAATCTTACAAAAAACAGAACATTTAGTTGTACACATTTAAAATTACTACATTTTAAAGTGTATTTAGAATTTTTTGTTGGACTGGATTCAGCGTTCAGACTTCTTAATTCCCATAAACTGAGAAAGTTTATATAAGCAGTAGATTCTTGCATTCACGTAAAATATTAATTTTTTGATCTAATATAATTATAAGACTTGATCTGAAAGTAAAATCAGGCGTTTTTTTTTTTTAATAGAAGCTTACAAGTTTCAATGTTGACTAATATAACTCTTCGTAGATTATGTAAGGTGAAATTAACCGAATAGACGATGCATTTTGTGGTATAATGAACATTTTTTTTTCTCACTACGTTTTAGCTGATTCGGAAGGAATGTTTGTCTCATGATAAGTAGACACCACATATTGAGCTAGCCATTGACACATTGTCTATTTGGACACATGATTATTTTATTTCTTTAAATCCCTGTTCATTCTACCTACTAGAGCCCTCACATAACTATCATATATATACATAAGTACACGTAGATATAGAAGCGAGTGTGGCACAAATGGTACTGTTCTCGAAGTTTGAGCGGTTCTTGGTCATTCAGATTCCCAAATGTAGGTCCACAAAGGGGAGAAATTACGGCGGTGGGACTTCAGTATTGGCCCTATATTTCCCTATATTCTGTAAAATCAGATATTTTTTACAGTATCTGTGTCTTTGTAGGAACACGCTGCCTGATTCATGACTGACTGACTATATGTATGTGTACCAAAGTTATACGTGTCATTTTTGGGCGTGCTAATAAGATGACAGTGGAGACGGAGATTCTCCTAGCCGAATCCCAACCACACCTTGTCTTTGTAATAAGATGATATATTGGTTGAGGAGCATTATTGTTTTCAGTAAAATCCAGTACCTCACAAGCGATTGAAGGAGTGGAATTTGTGAGCGCTCCTCGGTTGATATAGTTAACAAAAAAAATGAGTAGGAATAACTTAACTCTTAATGCAACATAGTTATTTTGAATAGGGAAGGTGTTGGCTGAGATAACGTTTAAAAAGTTGCTCTAAACAGATAAATACTCTTTCTGTATAAAATTCCGCTGACCTGAATCTTTTTTGCTTATTCATTGTTCTAAGATGACGCCATGTTCCATCATTGTATACTAAAGTTATTTCTTATGCAAAAAGTATAATAGAATATATTTAAAAGCGAGAAGTGATAAATTTGCTAGGTTAATAGTGCATAGGAAATAGCTGTAACCTTTCTTCAATGATTCCACTATCAATACATTGAGTTATTGCCAACATGAAGTGCCATGTCTCTATCTGAATAGCCTTGAATAAAAACCATCAGATCAATATGGCTTTGTAGCTTGCGTCATAGTCACCTCCTACATATAACAGTTACAACTTAGTATGATTTCATAAAAAATGCCGACTTAGTTTGAAATAAAATTTTAATAATTCAAACAATATTAATTAAGAAATATCAACATTAAGTAAAATTGACATTATTTGTTAATGCGATAGATAAGTAAATAGTCTTTATTAAACAATAAAAAACAAGAATTTTTTTTTTTTTTTTTTTTAGTTTTTTCTTTATTTATTAGAATTCCGACAATCGAGATTTATTTAATGTAATCTCATTTCAATATTAATGCTGAGGAAACAAATATTACAATCATTCATATTATATATATATATATATATATATATATATATATATATATACATATACATATACATATACATAAATGTAAGAAATAAATACTTATGGTGGTAATTGGTAAAAAACACTATCCAACGTTTCCAACGTAATTATTCATACCGATTTTTGGTTCATACTAATTTTTCATATATGTATATATATATATACATATTCTTTATTGTATCATATGTATATATATGTATATATATATATATATATATATATATATATATATATATATATGTGTATATATATATATATATATATATATATATATATATATATATATATATATAGTTTTCGCAAAAAAGACGATTCAACCCAACCAATCATAAAACATTGAAATATTAAATCTTATTGTAAACATATTTTTATTGAAAAGTGTAATTACTAATATGCACAAGCTTTTCCAAACATTTGTTGTCTTCTCAATAATTCCGTCAAGTATTTTTTGAAAAGCGGTGTAGATTAGAATTAACACAATTCATTGTGGAACGAACTAGATATTCTTTCGCCAGCTCTTTATCCAATATAAATAAATAAATATTATTGGTAAGTCGGGCTATTATTTGATAGCTTGATACAATTATAAAGGTTGGGCTGTGATTTAAATTCAAAGTAATAAAACTGTTAGTTATACACTAACCCTCAAAAAATGAATGAAATATCAATTACTTAGAAGAATTTTGCTTTGTAATATTATGGTTTTTTTTTTTTTTTAATTATAGAGGTTTCTTCGGTCTAAATAAACAGTAGATATAAATTTGACAATCGTCTTCATTTTACAAGATTTTGCATTTTGAATAACTTATTTTTTATTTTCGATATTAAGCAATCTTACGACGATAAAGGATATAGAGCCCGTTTCATATCGAAAATAGGATATTTATTTGAGTAACTGGTGAAATAACTGAATCCGGAATACTTTCATAATTTAATGAGCGAATTAAGTTATGTTACGAGAGCATAGTTGGCTTAGACTGTCCCTAGCCTATTATGACAGCCATTGTTTCCCCGCCTATTTTAGAGAAGGCGAGCCTATAACAGTTAAAAGTGCGGGAAGCGTTATATTGCTGTTATTGGTGGTCTCTAGGAAGGAAGCTTTCCTCATCACAAGGCGGAAACTCCCGAACCTCACGTACCAATGAGGTTTTCCTCTTCAAGAAGATTGTAGGAAACATTTTCTTTAGGCTCGTTCTAATCCAATCCGATAATGTCTGTTATAAAGTGGCCTTTAGTAATTCGTCTTATATAAATACTTTTTATTTTTTTTTTAAATATTATAAAATGGTTACCCTATATTTTATAATTTATTTTGTATGGCAGAAGGTCATTTATTGTTTTTTGTTTCTAACTTTGTGTCTGTCATATTCAACATTTACTGAACGTCAACTCGATAGTTCCTTACCGTATGATCGTCAATAGGTTTAAAAATATTAAAATTCTAACTTACTGGTAAAAATTTGAATACTTCTTCTTGAAATTCTACATTTGTCAGATTTACAAACCACATGAGGGGCCTGCAGCCCTCCCCTCCAAAATTTTGATATAATCGGTAAAAATCATTCTTTTGATTTAATTGGTAGAATATGTCATAAAAACCTTAAAGATAAATTCAAGAAGATCTCTAAAGTTCAGAAAAAATAATTCTTTTGGGCTTTAATAGCGTTTTAGTTGGCTAACTATTCAGGTTCTAGATTGTTAGTATTCCATACCTCCAAAATTCTCCCAGCCCTCCCCCCCCCCCCTCCGAAATTATTTCCTATAAACGTCCTTGGCAACCCAGTCCACAATAAAAGTCATAGCGGAGTTTTTATTTCCGTAACAGCTGTGGATTTTCTTCTAACAAATTTATGTAAAGTAGGTACTTTCATATTACCTTCTCCCAAAAATGAAAATACATTTTTTTTTTAAAGTTTAGTATCAAGAAGCGTGTCGAATGATTCCTTGATAAAAAAAATATAAGACATCATATTTTTTTTTTTTTCAGTCGAACCATTAAATGACAATTCCTCTTAATCTTCCATGCCATCTCGCCAGTGATTTTGCAGCCAAATAGGTTTGATTCAAGTATAACAAAATAATATAAAAAAAAATTTATATCGGCTACCAAAGTCTTAAATACCTCACTATATCAGAGATCCTTCCCCAAAGAGGTATTTCCATTCCATATTGGTTTTGTCGATGACTACGCTCATAGTAGAATCAGAAGAGTTACTATTAAATTGGCATGAGATCTTTTTTATACGAAGATTTTAGTATTATTCACGACGTTTATTTCGTGTCCAATAAACTGAGACTAATTCGATTGCTCATTAGATTTACCTCCCTTGAATTCTATAGAACACTTGTAGACACCACTAGAATGTTATTTTTCTTATACTCTTGTTATGAATGAGATAATTGGGAACTGAAATGGATCGGAAGTAAAAAAGTATTATGTTTGGAAGAAAAGCTGTCTTGCTGGCCTTGCACGAAGAATAGGTACCTGTCGGCACTTACATCGTTGACATTGGTGCCAACCTCAATACAATATAAACGATCTTATCTTCAACAACATAGAACATACAAAAGTAATTTGTTCTCGACGGGGCATCCGATCCGTCGCTTCAAGTTGACCTTAGATTTCTCATTGGACTACAGTATAATTAGCTCTGTATAGTAGAGAGGCGACGTTTTCATTATGACTTTTATAATATTGGTCCGTTCTCTTCCTGATCCTGTCCACCGACTTTTTTTACTCCTGGTTGATTAATAGTTAATTAGATTACTCCTGTTGGATAATGAGACTCCGCGTGGACGTGCCCTGGAAGGACAGAAAGAAGAGGCGAGGCATGAAAGCCTGCCGGTGAGCCACCCCTCTCCCCCATTGAGCCAAGGCAGATGAGTTGGGAGGACAATGGTCTATCTTGGCGAGGATTGTGGTCGAAGAAATGATACTATCTATAGCCTCGGCCGATTGGAAGGACGGCATAGCTGTAGCCGTCAGCTCACTTTCATCACATCATTACTTATGGGGTATAAAGGGTGTTCAAAACTCGATTGACACCCCACTTTGTTTCCAAAATTTTTTAAATTGGTGGGACTTAACCTAATGCATGACCTCTCAACTTTCTCCAGATCTTCTCCAGAGACCCTGACTCTGGAATATCCAATACAATGGGGTTATTTTTATGACGGATTATTGTAGAGAATTGAATTTTATTTCGATTTTATATCTGTTATTTTTTCGCTAAAGCGAACCAATGAGTAACAAATTGCAAAAAAACGAGAAAACACTTATATTTTGTCACTTTTCTGCCAATAACGTAGAAAGTATACCCGTCATGAAAAACGTAGTCGGTATAAACATCGTAGAGTATTAAATGTACTTTCCAAAAAAGTACCTTTAAATGCCTAAAATGTCAACTTAAATGCAGCAAAACAAACATTTGTTTTTGAAGTTGTCCGAAAAGTGTCTTATCAACGTGATCTTCGCTTCATTGACATATTCTTTTCAGGAAACGAGTAAACTCGATGAGTTTTAAATGACGTTAATATTAAACAAATATTGATAATATCTTAAAAAAAACAGCTGATTAGCTCCCGATTATATGATTGTTCACTATCCCCAGATAATCTCTTATAATTGATTCCGCAATGATAAGTAGCTTTTTGGGATCCTTTTTAGTAGCTTTTAGCACTTTCCTCCGAAGGAAAGTAGCTATTGAGGTTGGACTCATGACGGAATTTTTGAAAAATGTCTTCAAATCTTTATCGATCCTACCTAGTAGACACCGAAAATGACCCCCGTTAAAATTTATATATATATATATATATATATATATATATATATATATATATGCATATATATATATATATATATGCATATATATATATATATATATATATATATATATATATATATGTCTGTTAACACGATAGCGGCCAGACTTTTTGTTTTTTCGTCACGAAACTTGGTATATAGCATTCAATTAGCAAACGATTGAACGAGTTCGTTAACCACCAAAGTCGGTCCACCGGAAGGGGGGGTTTACCCCGAACCCAAAACACTAATTTGACTATGTCAGCCGTAATATTTGTTATATTTCAACGAAACTTGGTATTCGTAGTGGTAATATAGAGAGAAAAGTGAGATATAAAAATGAACTAAATCGGTTCATTAGAAGGGGGGGGGGTTTACTCCGGACCCACAATACCAATTCGCCACTGCCAGCCGTGATTTTTGGTATATTTCGACGAAACTCGGTATTCGTAGTGGTAATCCACAGGTGAATATGTGTTGTAAAAATAAACTAAATCGGTTCATTAGGAGGGGGGGTTTACTCCGGACCCACAATACCAATTCGCCACTACCAGCCGTGATTTTTGGTATATTTCGACGAAACTCGGTATTCGTAGTGGTAATCTACAGTTAAATATGTGTTGTAAAAATAAACTAAATCGGTTCATTAGAAGGGGGGGGTTTACTCCGGACCCAAATTCCTAATATCCTCATACCGGTCGTAATTTCTGCTGTATTGTAACGAAACGCGGTATACGTCGTGGGTAACTCATGAGAGAGAAGTGTTGCAAAAATGAGCTGAATCGGTCAATCGTAAAGCGGGGGTTTAATTTGTAATATATTTCAATAGAAAAGCCCGCCAAACGTAGGTTCACAAAGCCGCCGCAAGGAGCGCTTTCTACCACTAGAGTGACTGTATCCTGTTCCTGCGTTAGATCAAAATACGATAATATGAGTTTTTTTGTATTTATTACGTAGTGTAGTAGGTACCATGTGTAAACATAACTCTGGAAGCAAATTAATAATTGATCAGTTACTCATTACAAATTTAAAAGAGAACTATTCATGTTTTTATTTAATTTATGTAGGATATTTTAAGCAAATTGTTCTGGAAAGCAGTCTACACTACCCAAATTCGGAGGAAAGTGCTTAGTTATGCAGCTCCTGCGCGACGGACTTTTTAGTTTCTTGTCTCTTAATAATCTTTTTTTTTCTAATACTTCCTTAACTCCAAACACAACCAAAATTTAAATATCTTAGACTATATGAATGTCAAACGTTTGAAACAAGGTTCAACGGAACTTTGGTTTGTTTGTGACAAAATTTCAGCGTTCACTATTGTCAGTGTAAATGATAAAGCACCTTGTAGAAGTTGGAAGTGAAAGGAACCGCATTAAGTACAAATTGACGCCTGTAAGAAAGGAAGATTTGTGGGCGAATGTAAATGAATAGACCAGAATAATTTAGCTCTCAGGGAGAATTAAATCCTCTCACCAATTCAATGATTTACATATTTTAATTCAGCCATTAGCTCCAAGAATTAGAGATTCAATGAACTATTGCGAGACACGTGTCGCATCTGCTCAGCGGTTTATGGACTACTTTTGCTCATAAAACCTTTTTCCTCTCCTATACGTATGTAGGAAAACAGCCGTTTGAAAATTGGATGCATAGGTTAATTAGGTATTAAGAACGAGAGAAAGAGATAGTGTGTGTGTGTGTGTGTGTGTGTGTGTGTGTGTGTGAGAGAGAGAGAGAGAGAGAAAATATTTATGCAATTCCGCTAAGCCCCCACAATCTTAGGGACAGCTCCAGTAAGCAGCTCGTCCAATCTGCAATTCACTGTAATACATATTCTGACGGATTGGAGGACTTAGGAAAAACTGAAAGAGGAACATCGGTTGGCAGCCTCTACTTTGAGGCCACCAAACATAAAACTCGACTAATTGGAAGCAAATAAAACTAATTACACGGGCCGACTAATTCTCTAAGCAAGGGGTTCACTGGTATTGTGTGCTTCACGAGAGTAATTAACAAGCAACTTAGTTAATTACTCTCGTGAAGCTTTCTCTGCCGCAATTCATATTGCTAATTAAACTTTGTTTATATACATTTATAGAAAAGTGTAGATTCGAATATAAATTTCAATACGTAGGTTAAAGGAGGATATGCAGCGAGAAAACGCCTTGCCTAGCGATGTAGTTTGTAATCCCACTCTGTGTGTGTCTTAAAAAAAAAGAGGAAAACCAAGGATGGTTGGAAAAGTGTGATACTCTCAAGACCTAAAGATTCGTTGCATTTAAAACGAGAAGTTAAAATTATAATAAAGCATAAGTTTAAAAATGCCGTATGCCTAGAGACAAAGTTCAACAAATAGAAAAAATGTTGTCCCTACGGGATCATAAAGAGTTTTCCTCCAACACTCATATCGCCCCTTCATTCTTTCGAGCAGATTCGTTACTTAACTCAATGAGAATATTCCGGAAAGCTGAATGCTCCAATTAAGCATTAACTCCGCAAGGTTTATTCAGGAATTCCTTTGAAAGTTACAAGGCTTCGATTCGCCATGACTACAAGGCTGTAAAATCTCTGCTAACCCATGAGAAAATGGATGCCACAAACTTCCTGGATGGACTCCCAACATGAACGATGAGATATCCTGTTTTTGCTCTGCCAGTCTCGATGGAAACGCTCCATTGGCCATAACAACGGTTCGTGGTCTGATAGGTAGGGTGAAAAATTATTATTACTGGTCTCCAGCTTGCTTGGAAGAAAGAATGTTGAACCAGTTGCTGGATCCTTCAGGTATTGTTTATTCTTATTTTAAGAATTCTAATCTGAAACTTGTACTACCTTGTAAATAAAGAGGCCGACCGAACGGATAAATAGTTGCTAAGAACTCATTAGTCTCTTCCTTTCTTTTGGCTTGTTTTGAAGGAATGTAGCTCATTAAAATTTACATTCATTTTAAATATATACATATATATATATATTTTAATGCCTTTAATGGACGGAATTAATCCTCGTATTCTAAGTGCTCAATTAAAAATAAATAAATTCCACTAATACTAGTGGGAATCGAACTTACGATTTTAGGCATGGAGTACTTACAAATTTGCTCACACGGCCATCTCGTCACCAGAACAAAATTAAATTTAAAAAAAAAATTATGTAAGATGTTCATCAATACAAAAAAACAAAACTATTTTCTTTCTTTTTTTTCGTTAATTTATTTATGAACATCCGCAACTAAAGCGATTCTCACAAAACAATTATTACATATGCACCAAATTATACAATTGGAATTATACATACACATTCAGTTACACACTTATCCAATTTGTTTGATCCATCTACCCGTTTTTATATAGAGATGAGTCGACCTTAGTAGCTAAAAGGAATGTTTAAATTGTGAAACTAGTCAAATTAAAAAGAGAATATAATTCAGTTAAAGAATAACTTCTTGGGAGGAAAGTGTCAAACTCAGGAGAGGTGTTGAGTTAATTGGTCAGTAGAATATTGAATTATTGAAATTTGATTACTTGAGAAATGGCGTTGAGCAGCTGATGTTGATTTGAAGCGGAAAGGCTTCTTGGAGCTCCAGGTATAATTAAATTAAGGGTTGAACTAGTAGCCTAGTAAGATTGAGCACTCTCTGCTTTGTGTTGTGTTTCTCCATTTATATTTATGAATTTTCCCAATTCCATCCCTGCTTCCAGGCTCGGATCTTTGCAAAAAAAAGGATAGGTTCATTTTATGTGCTATAGACACCTCTTTCCTGTTAGGAAGATCGCAGGCTTTCCCGAAATATAGTTTTTGGCAGGCGACCAAAGAGCGCCACCGGCTTTGATTGAGGGATGCTCAGCGAACATAATTATAGACTATTAAATATTTATTCAATTATACAATAAATCTGATAGGTGAACAAATTTTATAAATTACCAGTTTAACAAATTTTAACTACATTACCTTAATATGAAAATTTGTTATCAAATATGGGTTGTGGTTTATTGTGTCACATGTCAGTCAGTAAGATGTCTAAATAGCAAATTCACAGTGAGTTATGGAGAATATATATCAGGTGTTTGCCTGTCTGTTTGTTCTTAATAGAAATCCACACCGTTTGACCGATTTTGTTTTGGAGGTAGGTCTCCCGGGGTGTGTCATAGGCTAGGTCAAAACGTCTAGGACTCGTAGTTTGGAGGTCATGGGTTCAAAACTGTAAACTCGAACAGTTACAGGTTTGCGTTATTAGATTTTTATATTACTTGTTTGGTTACTTATGTATTTTTGCTTTTCTAGATGCAGAAAGTAGGTATAGCATGGCACGCCGAGTAACAGATAACGTTTATATATATTATTATGTAGGCTAGATAGCACATTCTTCAGTAATACGTGAGAAACTCACCGCCTTGTTAAAAATAAAGCTTAATAAAGCCGCATCTTTAAATATATGAATATCTGATATTTATTAAAAGATTAATTACTATCCAACTTTTGAATATCTTAAAACATGTCAACAAGTCTATAGATGAGTCCTCTTTGATCAGCATATAATTGCTTGGGATTGTGCCCCTGGAGTATGACCTAACGGTCAAGAGCATCGGGATTTATGTCATGGAAAGTCATCTTTTGTCCTACTCATCGCCATTGTATATTACATCTCGGAATGCCACCTGATGTTCAGATGGCACACTACAAATAAAATGCTTTGGCTGAATTGTTAAATATCACAAATTAAAGGAAGCTCTGTTGTTTTCTTTTCTTCAAATAGCAACTCCTTCTTATCGTGTATATGTAGATTTCAAATTGTATGTGGAACTTATTGCAATAGACACTTTAGTTTTGGGAAGAGATTAGGATTGTTTGCTTTTTGTTCCTACGAATAGCCGTTATATTAAATAATAATTACTATTGGTACTAAATTTAGAGACGATTCTGTCAAATCAGGACATAGTAGCATTTACAATGGAGTGAATGATTCGAAACGGATCATGTGAAATTACACACACATAAATATAAATAAGACATATCACTTACCGATTCGTAACTTCGTCTTAATACAGCGTCTAAGGAGATTGAAAGCAAATAAGTCGAATAAAGTATGATTAAAGTTATTAAAAGGATAACGGACATTTTATTTATATATTTAAAAACATTTCCCTGGTAGCCGTGAGCTTCAACTTTACTTCCTCGGACTATGTGCTAGTACATAGTAGCACTTTTTTTGGTTTATTATATACATAGGTACATAAACATATGAGCTGACTGAAATGAAATTGGTGTAAGTCATTCTAAGTAATTTATGAGTAATTTAAGTTTTTGTGATGCAACCAGCTAATAAATCTGGATTATATATTTACTTTTCATAAATAAAAATTAATTTTTCTACCCTGAAAAGTTGAGATTTTGAACTTGCCAAGTTATTCCCTGCGACCAGGGATATATTGAAGGGCTTAGGTCTATGGCATCAAGCCCCTCTGGGTCCACCCAGCCTTTAGTCCTTTTTACAGATGCTTCATAGAAATCATTTTGATTCACATTAGATATGCTGTATTCTATCTGCCAGTAATTGGCTAGGAAAACTTGTATTAGAACTAATAATTTGCTCGGGGAAGACTTCCTGCATTAGTTTTTCGTTGAATATGAACTAAACCTACTCTACTAGAAAAAAACAAAAAAAAAAAACAACAAGATTAAAACAAGCAATTCCATCCGATGGTTCAACAGTAAAGTACAAGAACCCTTGGACTATAGGCGGAGAAGTCAGCAGCTCCACTGACCCAGAAAGCTGACTTGGCATCAAAATCTAATTGGCTTCACATGACTTGTCTTATTCTGAAGTAGCTGAGTAGAGCTTTAAGTTGTGCTGGGTAACCTTGCCAGCCTTCGGGAAGTTGGTTAGTAACGGTTGGCAACAATTCTAGTTGCTTTCTCCTCGGGTGCCTCAAAGCTGGAGACTCATTCTCGACAGACAATGAGAAAGATACTAGAAACAAATAAATAGGTACTTCTAGTTATAATAAAATCGACCTGATGAATTTTATAAACTATCAGGAACCACGGTCAATAAGTAAGATAAAAACACTTCTTCGTAATAGTCATTTTAAGGGGTTTCTCATCCTCTGATGCCTCTTTAAGGTGACTAAAACTAGTGAAATTAAGCACACCCTAACTAAAGCAAGGCGAACCTCATAGCATCAGCTCCCCATGTAGATGAATAACTGCGTACGACCAAGAAAATTAACAGAACGTAGAAGAAAGTAAATAAAATAAAAGAATGATCATCCGCCGACTTTCACTGCTCTCTGCTCAATAGAGTTGTTTTTTTTTTTAATATTTTTTTTATTAATTCTCCTTCTCTTACTTTCTCCACAAATTTTATTTATTTTTCCATTTTATATTTCTATCTCCTTCTACTAGAGTCATTCTAATTCAATAATAGTTCTCAAGCTATTCGTGAGACCGTCCTGTCGAAGGTTGATCCTCTCAGTCGACATATATAGTGTCTGATGGCTGTAAAAGGAACCTGGAGGCCGTGAGCATCCAGCGATGAATTCTTATTATCCCTTTACCATCCTGGGTTTTGTGAGCGTTTCGAGGGTGGAATAACTACTCAGAGGCCAGTCATAAATACCAACGTAAATAAAAAACCTAATCAAAAGTAAATAAATTGATACTTAATGACATAAAGTAAGTTTAGTGGAGTGTGGGAAACGAATGGTATGCGATGGAGAACGAAGGAAATTTAAAATCATCGCTGAGGGAAAACAACGAAGATTTTAAAATAGTTAAATTCAAGAAGGGTAGTATTAGAAAGGGAAAATCGAAGGGAGGAAGTGGTAACAACACGAATTCGAATAGGCCATAGTCATATGACTCAGCCATCTCATTAAAAAGAAACCTCCACCTCTATGTGAACCATGCCCTCAAATATTAACCATATGTCATATAATAGAGGATTGTCCGGAATATGAAACAAAAGTTCATATAAATATACCTCTTAGGTGCTAATGACCTTGGCAGTAGAAGCACCTATAATTAAAAAAAAAAAAAAAAAATATACCTCTTAATGTAGCAGGGGCTCTTACAAATAATCAGCAAACTATTGACAAAATGATCAACTTCTAAAAATCTGCGTATTTATAAAATTGTATAAATTATCGTAAAAAAATAATATAAAGAGAAAAGATAAAAAAAGATAAGAAAGAATAATATATTAATAAAATAAGCTCTCTTGGCAAGCGGAAAGAGATTTTACCTGTGAATTGTGTTGGGCTATGTATGGGAACCTAAAGAACAATTTATAAAACAACGAAACAAAAACACTAATATGGAACAGACATTTTAAGGGCGTAATACCCTTGCAGTTACTGGCCCAAATATATTTCCACCCTACAACAAGAAGAGAAAAGTCCAACACTCTCAGGAACTGTGTCATCTTCATCCGTTTCTGTATCTTGCATAATCGTGGCGTGACATGGAAAGCATCGAACCATTTACGTTACGACATTAATTGCACGAATGTAATTTAATATCCACACACAAATTCACTTTCCCGTGTTTTTGTAACATATGTCTTATGAAACGTTCAATACTTTGGTATAGCCTTATCAGGTAAAGCTGAAATGTGGACTTCCTCCCTACAGTTAGAGAGACAACGGGATAAAATCTTAATACAAAATAAATTATGGTACAAGTAATATCTTCGTTTTATGAGAGAGTAATATCGCGTTCCAAACTGCGAGTTTTAATCTCAGGATTTCAAGGGTTTTTTCTGTATTTCTAATTATACCACATACTATGCGAAACTTTTCCTGAGAAATGATCTTACACCGATATTTCTGTGCTATGCTTTAACCGTGATTATGGTATAAAATTTAAATTAAAACATTACACCATTACAAATGCGTAGGTATTTATTTTAAGTTCACGAATTATCTGTATCAGTGTAATATACGACCAACAATCTCATACCAATCATAATTTATGATATTTTGGTAAAGACGTTTTGAATCGCCCATCCCATCGACGCGGAGTGGGGCCTATCGACATTTCGTGTTTCAAAAAAGGCTGAAGCTTCCAAATGCTAACCGATTTCAATGATTTGTTTTTTAAATGAAAGCTAATAAAATTTAAAACAACTTTGTCAAGCCAGATTTTTGTTTTTTGTTTCCTCTGTTTATTAAATTTTGTGTAAATAATTCACGATCTTTTTCAATTGAACATAAAATAATATTTTACCTTTCAGGTCACAATATCGTTAAACCAGAATCCTGATTAGACTTGGAAAAAATGAGACTGACCCCTTCAAAACTTTAAATTTCTGTTAATTCAAAAATGAGATAATTGAAATAATATGATTTTTGAACGATTTGAAACTACATTTTCATTTTTTCTATGTCTAATCAGGGTTTGAATGTTTCATTTCAACGATATTAGTGCTGGTATTACTTGGTAGATGAAAAAAAAAAAATATTATTTTATGTTAAATTGCAAAAGTTCGTGAATTATTTACACGAAATAAACAGAGGAAACAAAAAACAAAAATCTGCCCCGACAAAGTTGTTTTAAATTTTATTAGCTTTCATTTTTTTAAAAAAAAAATCATTGACATCGATTAACATTTGGAAGCTGTAGCTTTTTTTGAAACACGAAATATTGTTTGGCCCCACTACGACGAATCTCTCTCAAGAGAGAGGAGAGAGGGGGGGGGGAGAGAGAAAATAGAAAGAGAGCGAGAGGGTAAGGGAAGGAGAGAGAACATTCGAATCAGACCTTGCCGCTGAATGGTGATTTGTCATCTATCATTTGCCAACTGCCACATTTGTCTTCATGATAAATGTATTTCCCGAATTCCCTGTCGGGAAATTGGATGTCCCTTAGCAAGATGTGGTGCCAAATGTTCAAAATCCATAGTACATATGATGCCAAGATTAATGTTGGAGAGCCTCTTGGTGACATAGTTACAGCTCTCGCTATTGGAAACAATGATGACGGAGAGTTGTGTCCTTTTTGGAGAGCTTTTCGTTAACAGGCTGATTGCTTAAGGGATAAAGAGTGAAAGTTTATTTATATTATCTTCAGTGAAAATAAAGTGTGAAATAATATAATTCCTCTGAAACAATTCACCTGCTTATATCAAACAGTCCTCTTGTTTATATCTAAGAATGTAATATATTTATCAACCCGTAATCTTTTAACTGATTGGTCTCTACGTGGTCAAGTGTCTAAAGCCTGAGATCCTCATGCCGAAGATGAGGGGGGGGGGGTTGAGTCTTGCCTGTAGCGGGGATTTTACTCATTTCTTCCGTTGAGAAAATTCCCGGCTGCACCATGGATGTAGGCGCTAATGGCCCAGATGTCAGAAACCCTGACATTTACAAAACTTTCTTTTCTCATTCAGTAACGCCTTATTTAGGCAACTAAAATTTCACAAAAATATTTATTACCAATAAATCTAACTTCATTTTCTAGAAGTTGATGGTATTTAGTGCGCCTAAAGGGATCTTTCTGAAGTTTTGGAGAGTTATACAAATTTATTAAACCACTGAACAACCCACAAAATTGTTGATAGCGACAGTTGGTTAATTTCATTTCAAATGTTTATACATTATAACAAACTTCAGGGGTTTGAAGGTCCAAATAACTAAACGTTTTGCTAAATCTACTCCCTTACAGTATTTCTTTCCCCTTAGACACGGATGAAGGGATAAGGAGAGAATAATGCTCTTCTCGGTTGTACATGAGAAGTAATATTGTATAAAAGGATTACTTTGTTGAGAAAGGAAATCTCCCCGGTTGGTTGATTTGAATAGAGGATGCAATAAGGCTCAGTTATACAATGAGGAGTACTGGGTATATACTTGGCTTGTATTTTACATTTCCTACAGATCATAGGGAAACAGTATCTGTTATATTCTCATCATGGGCGTATATAAGGGGGGGCTGAGGGGGCTGCAGCCCCCCCCCTAAATTTTGATTCCATCGGTAAAAATTTCATAACACCCTTAAAAATAAATTAAATAAGATCATTTAGTTCATAAAACATATTCTATTTTGAGTGTAATAGCGTTTAAGTTGGCTAAAACTCTTCCAAGATCTAAATTGTTAGTATTCCATACACCGGAAATGGTCTCAGGCCCCCCCAAATTTTCCCAGCCCCCTCCGAAATTATTTTCTACATACGCCCATGATTCTCATAGCACAACATAACAAGTAAGAGAACTGAAATCAGAGGACTCTAAGACACTAGAGTCTTTCTGTTAAAAAATGAATGTGAAACAAGCAAAGGTTTCTAATGATATTTTTCAATCGAACTTGTTAATAACCTTAATAGAAGCCGGGTAAAAAAACTAACTAACTAAATAAAAATAAAATATTCATAAAAATAAAAAAATAATATTACTACAAATTGTTATTAATTCTACTTTAATCTTCATCAATACAGCTGGCTTCCTCGTGAAATTTTGCTTATAGCTAACTAACTAGCATCATGGACTACCCGAGGAAGCCGACTGCAAATCCGGTAAGTATTTGACATTTAAAAAACCACACTGCTGCCGATATATGCCCAGAAATAGGAGATGTTGTTAATTATATAGACCGGGGTCTCCCGTGGTCTAATGGCTAGCGCCTTACCGCTTTGTTGGCGCTTTGTATTTTTTCTTTATTTTTCAGTTACGGTTTCGCACAAAATAATGGAAATCACAAACTATACATTTTTATTAGATGTTGCTGTAAATATTTGTGATCACTTAGTGCTTGAGTACTGCGTCAAAGTGATAGCTGCCATCTCCAAGTAGTTTTGCCAAATCGAATGAGGCATCTAGATCAAGCCTTAACCGGCACTCAGTATGCATTTATTTTTGAGGCCGGAGATACAAGTTCTACTGGTAGGTTTCTCCTTTATACTCATTAGTTACCCGTGGGTCACACAACTGTGGCCGATATTTAGTCTGGCTAATGCTACCTACTTCTTCTCGCCTTTATGACGAAGGCCATACTGTGCACACTTCACTGTCTTTAGCTGATTCTCAGAAATATTAGTGCAGTTGAGTTGCCAGTTATATTTGATCACTTGGTAAGTATATTGTTATACATCTTTGTGGTTGGGAAGTTAGTTTTTCCGTAACAAATTCAGCTTGACGGTCAGCAAAAGAACTTATTTCTAAGTATTCGTGTCCTGGGAGCCTCTATAGTGTTTTTTTTCTTTTCCTTTTTTTTTTTTTTTTTTTTTGAGCACGTGGCCGGTCACCCATTCAGGTACTGGCCACGCCCGACGTTGCTTAACTTCGGTGATCTATGGGAACCGGTGCATTCAACATGGCTAGGGCCTTTGGCCTTCTATAGTGTTGTATAAAATATTAAAAGGAGTGCTAAGGCTTATTATAGTAATATAATAAATGAAAGATATTAAGGATTAGTTCAAAGGCAAAACATTAAAAAAAATAGAGTTTGTTTTGTGGTGCATTGTTTGCTTTGGCTATTAGCCTTCTTAACGGATTACAACAGCAATGGTAAATTGTGGGGAACTCATTCAACAAGCCCATCTCTAAAAGAGGTCGTCATACTCCAGTGGTTTTGGAACATCCACGTCTCCTTTTCTCTAAACTCTATTATAACCTAAGTGTACATCACCAACGAGCCACTGCGAAAGTCTGACTCTTCGCTCTTAACTCCAATTGTCTTAGGAAAATCTAATAGACTGAGTGTTATTGTAGACTAATAGACTGGTTTTCCAGCAAGACTAATTGATCGCGGTCTTAAATCCGAGCAAATAGATATCATTGGCTTTGGTCTCCACGATATTGGTGTGGGAGCCTTTGGAGCTATTGGCGAAGTGTGGTTTTCACGCATTGTGCAATATCACATTACACATCAACCAGCATACCTATTAAAGGAAGAGAAGATTATAGAAAATTGATCTTTCCCAAACAGAGTATAATCGTTGATTTTGTAAGCAAACGTAGAATGATCACTCCAGTAGTAATCGATTAGGACTATCGATCCGAATTGCAAAAGTTGTTTTCGCCATAAATGATACTTTGGTTTTTAAATCTTCAGCGCCATACCGGAGGGAACATTCTCCAAAGACAACAGACTTCAGTCTCTTTTTGTCCACTCGAGTGACTATTTAGTGGAGTTTTTCATTTATTTTTGTTGCTATTGCTCAAATTATAATAACAATATGAGTAATAACTATGTAACAAGTGCGCCAAACTACTGTTTTTAAATATAATGCTTACCCCTGGTGTAATTTAAAAAACATAAAATAAAACATCCAGCACTTTTTATATACAGCATTGTCTTCGACAGGTGGTGTTTGAATAACCCTTCGGATGGACATTTTGTTCCAAAATGTAACAAAAATACTTAAATTTGTTTTTTAGATAAAAAAAAGGATCGAGGTTATTTTTTCCACTTTTTGCGTTCCACGCGCGGACGGTTCGTCGGATCAAAAATTGTCCTACTCTGTATGGAACAAAATGTCCATCCGATGGGTTATTCAAACACGATTATCTCGTTATATAGATTCAAGCTAAGACGCTGAACTTGGTCTCATCTTAAAGATAATTTAATAAGCCACAACTTTTATATAGATGTGTTTTTTCGTTTAAGCGTTAAATCGGATTTTGTCCAACAAATCACGTTTTTTTGAGTTTTTTCTCGAAAACGAAGTAAAAACGAGAAAATCGCCAAAGGACTTTTTGACTTAGTTTTTCGATTCCCCGTCGATATACGAAGTCAGTCGGTTTAAGACTGGGACACCCTGTATGTGTATATATATATATATAGTATATGTTCAAACTGGATCGAAATAACATCTTAAATCCAGGAACAGTTTTTTCCAGTTATATAATATATATTAATTAAGTCTTGTTTATCGATATATCCTTTGCCATATCCCTTCTTCTCGTCGACTGCTTTGATATGCCTGGGTTCAATCCATGTTTCCTCTCAATCTCAGCTAGCGTGTATTTAATTTAACTAATTGAAATGAATCTTCCAAAATGAACATTTTGCCGGTTTAAGGATATCTCAACCGTATAAAGACCTGTTTCGCCTCAGGACTATGAAGATTTAGCAAAACGCAATTATATGAAGGATGTTCTATTTTATCACTTGACCTCCAGTCGATTTAGATAATTTTGAGGTGATGACTTCTTTCTTTAACAATAAAGCTTTGTTCGAGGAATACTTGCCCTTGTCAAAAGAAAAAAAGAAGAACAACATCTTCATAAACGGCGTATTATCTAAACAAAATGGAGGCTTGACCTCAAAATATCACGGTGTGATGATTGTAAATGCGTTCTGTCCTCTAGTTTATCCATTCACGACTTCTCAAGGGCTGCGGGTCGCCGCCATGAGGTGTAACCACTCGGTTTTTGTGGCACTTCTGGGAGACCTTCAGAATGCCTTGTTTTTCTTGCCCTTTCCTGGTATCATCCTTGTCGTGCCTTTGATTATATCCGCGAAAATTGTTCATCATGAAAACACCATCAGGATTTTCATTATTCCTCATTTTCTTCTACTTATTTCTGCTATTATTAGTCCCAGTGGAATAATCCCAAGTTGTTACTGGCCCTCTAGAACAATATTATTACAACTTCCTTATCCTTGGAAAACAATTATGTAAGCATAACGAGGTTATAATTCAACTCTATGATATCATTTTCTCAATGACTTCAGAACCAACAAAATATTCTTTCTAACTCAAAGATATTGCACAGAAAAGTTCCTGATTTTGTATATCTTGAACTAGTAGATTCATATGTAAAATTTGCTAGAAGACAACATGACCTCAACCGATCAATTACAAATGAAGACTTGACCAATACAATTAAACAAAATATTTTAAATTATTAGCAAGACTGCTGAACTCGTCTAGCTGGCAGTGAATTACGTATAGTCAAAAATAGAACTCAGGAGTGGACATCCTGATACAATGTTAACGGACGACCAGAAATTGTACTTGCTTGACTGCGAATTGGCCACACAAGACTAACATACGAATATTTCATGTCATGAATTAAACTAACTTGTGATATATGCAAAAGAGACTTTCCAGTAAAACACGTGTGCAGAAGACGACACAAACTAAATACCCCACATGAACGAATTGTTGAAAGACAGCAGCCAGTACATAAACACAATTCTCTCACTTCTATTTATGGAAATAAGTGAATCAAAATTTTGATCACGATGCTGGTTCATTAGAACACACAGGCACCATCTTAAAGAAGAAAAATCACCGTAGTAGCTAACTGTTTATAAATAAATAAAATTTATAACATCTTGAACTCCATTCTATAGCGCATTTAATTATTTAAGTGCGGCGCTAATGACCTAGATGTAGATGTGCCGTAAAAAAAAAAAAAAAAAAAAAAAAAAAAAAAAAAAAAAAAAAAATTATTTAAGTGTTATAAATATATCAATTATGCCTTATGAAATCGCGAATGATCATATATTTAAAAACATATTCACTCGTGTATAATCTTTTTTGTACCGAATATTTAAGCCTTCACGTAGGATAACCTTTAAGAAGGGATATACCCTCTCTGTGGAAGGTTATACAAGATAATGAAGGAGATTTGTAGAATTTTAAGGCCGTCCATTAATTTTAATTAAAAACATATAATATAAACAGGGCCGCCACATCTCAGAGCCGGGCCCGGGACCAGATCACGGCCCCCCCCCCCTCTTAGAGCCAGACTGAAAATTCTAGTACTTTGCTAAAGGACATTGGACATTTTAAAATTACTTTAATCTTGAGTTTTGAGCGAAATGACAACAAAAGCCGACAATCGGTGCAGTAGTTCTTTTTACAAGCTCATAACCTATACAATTTTTCCACTCCCCCCCACGGCCCCCACGGCGCCCGGGCCCGAGACAACTGTACCCGGTGGTCCCCCCATGTGGCTGCCCTGAATATAAAACTTATTTTACCTTTTAAAAAACACCAGCCTCTTTTTAACAATCTGAATGTAAATTATATATAAATATTGGACGTAGGGTTGAAAAATTAACGTAATAGCGAAATAAAGGGGCTTTAAGATGTGTTAATACTTTACTATATTTTTCTTCTTGTGTGAAAATGGCTCAAAAGCCGAAACGTCCATGAAAAAATGAAATGATTAAATAAATTACTGTTTGGTTTGAGGTAAAGATCAAAATATGTTTTTAATAAGTTTGACCTCAATTTTCTCTTCGCGAAGAAAAAATATCATAAGACATCAATTTTAAATTATCCACTGAAAGGTATTCGCAGTTGGAAAATTCTGTCTATATATAAATGAATAAAATATAATAAAAAAAAACACTTATAAATTTGTGGGTGTTTTAATGAACAATTAGGTATGCTACGTTTTATAGTTGGGCATGTATTTAGTAAAAATCAATTATAACTATAAGATGAGCCTTTGGCATTTGCTAATCGTCTTAAGCGAAAAGGTTGTTACGAAATACAGCCCCCATCGCTTGAGGTCGTGAACTATCGACAGCTCTTCAACAACACTCTTAAACTACTCGAGCCAAACTATTTCACAAATCGTCGATGGTTTGGTGATTCATAAAAGGATTACGGACGAACAGATATCGTGTACCAATTTATTATTGTTTCATCCCAAGTTAATCATAATTTCATCAGTACCTTGATGAATTTCAAAATAAATTCAGTTGGAGACAATCACACAAAAGAAAGCTGAACTTTTAAACTTATTGACTTAACTTTAAAAAAAAAAAAGAAGCTTAACCCCGTTACGTATACATGGATATTGTGTAAACCAAGTAAGGAGGACAGAATGCCGGGCTGTTTCATCTTTCATTACAATATTCCAAGCACATGATATCAACTCATCCTAATCACATCTTGAGCAACATCCAAAATGTACTGTCACGTACTGACCGTCCATGACCCCATCCGCTTATTCGTATAAACATTCATATGCAATACATATCTGGATTCAACAATGGATGCTTATTATGGTTAATTCTTGCATATTTTTTGGTGCATGACAGGAATTTTATCTAACACGCCTGGTTATTATGTCCAAAATGGAACAATTCTGGAATGTATAAGGTGTCACTACTATAGCCCTGGAGTTACAAACTAACAGTTAATCCAGATAGATTACATAGATAGATAATAGATCTATAGATAGATCCAGACAGCATTATTCAGATAGATTTTACTTTTTGGTTCTCAAATTTTACAGAAATCAACTTGAAAATTAATCAACTTTTTTTGTACCAATTGAACATACGTGTGATGGTTAATTTTTGTCGCTAGTTGGTCATGCAACCACTACTGTTTTTTTGTTTTGTTTTTTTTTTTTGTTTTGTTTTGTTTTTTTAATCGTATGAAGAATATTGAATATTTTTTCTGAATATTTAAAAACAATCACGCAATTCCAAATATCGTCAATTCATGTCGTCATTATACCGAGCCCCTCTACTGGAGCAACATCAGGTGCAGACGTTTCTGGAAGCATTTCAAGTGACATAATACCACCTTCAATATCCTTCCTAATACCACCTTCAAAACCCATCCTAATACCACCTTCTAAACCCTTCCTAATACTACCGTCTATACCCTTCCTAATACCCTCTTCAATGTCCTCCCTAATATCATCTTCAATACCCTTCCTAATACCACCTTCAATACCCTTCCTAATACCATCTTCAAAATCCTCCCTAATACCACCTTCAAACCCCTTCCTAATACCACCTTCTAAACCCTTCCTAATACCACCGTCTATACCCTTCCTAATACCCTCTTCAATGGCCTCCCTAATACCACCTTCTATACCCTTCCTAATACCACCGTTTATACCCTTCCTAATACCTTCTTCCATACCCTTCCAAATATCATCTTTGATACTAGCTTCAATATCCAGCAGAATACTCCCTTCAATAACCTTTCGAATATCACCTTTTTGTTTATACGCACAAATAGATAATTTATGTTGTGAATGCTTTTGTGAATACATTTTTATTCACAAATTTTAAGGTGAATTTATTTGTATTCGAATATTTAAATGTGAATGTTTTTGTAATCACTTGATTTTTTGTGAATATTCACAATTTTTGTGTATATTTAGAATTTTTCCTCTAAATTAAATTTTATTTACAGAAAAAATTGTGAATACAATTTTATTTCCATTTATATATATGACATACGTGAATACAAATAAATTCGTATTCAATCTTATGAATACGAAATTATTTATATTCGTATTTACAAATAAATGAGGTACACATAAATTCTTATTTTTATTTCTAAATAAAATTATGCCAACTCTAATTACCATCCAATGTAGAGTAGGACGGTAATGATATTTGTCACAAAAATATTTTTAATTTTTTTTCTAAAAGTATTATATTAATAAAAAATATTGTAAAATACGTAGTTTTTGAAGCACTATTTAATTGTTAGACGAAAAAAAAATTCATGTATGTTTTGAGTAATAAAATGGGAGACGGTAATTACTAGCAAAATACTCCAATTGTGGTTTACCAGATAAAACACATCACAAAAACTGATACGTACAACATTTCTCTTCTGAACCTTTTGGACAACAAAAATCAGTTTGAGAGAGCTGCTCCAACATCTATTTGGAAATAATTTGCTCCATCCTGACAGGTTTTCTCGTTAATTCAAAAAGGCGGACGGTAATGATGTCAAAACTGAGGGACAACTTTAAAAGCGCTATTGCAAAGTTAGATTTTTTTTTTAATTTATTTAAATTTATATGAATTCACCTTAAATATTATTATGTTAAAATGAAACATCACATGAGCAAAAAATATAATATCCTTCCCCCCTAAAAAAAATAGTAAAGTGTAATAAATGTGTCCAGGGACAGCGGACGGTAATGATTTTGAGACTATAAAATTAATAATTTTGACATTAAATTTTGAAATTCAGAATTTAATTTTGGTAGCATTAATTTCCTCTCTATTCCATTAGAGATTCCAAGAAGAAAAAAAATTTAAAAATCTGGCCGTCTTAATTATATCGCCAAGGGACAAGAATGTTAAAACTATTTGAATAATGCTCATATACCTTTTTCTAGTCGTTCATTAAATTTTTAAAAAATCTTGCTTTCCTAAAACTCCATTTAAATCCAAAAGGGATATTACTCTCTAGCGACTACCAAAGAAATCCATAGTCAAAACAACCACTCATCTCAATATATATATTCAACATACTTATAGTAATGAATTACATGATATCCATACGTGACAAGGAAATGAATTACGAATTTTTACTAATTCTGTATTTTTTTAAAAAGATATTCTCATTTACGTAAAATCTTCAATCGAAAAGTTCTAGTTTTTTTCTTTTGTCAAAAGAATTTTGCCACAGCCGATTTGGCCTAACCAAACATATATTTATTGTTCTGGCCCGATTTGGCCAGAACAATAAATATATGTACAAGCAATGACATTTCCTTCCGAGTTACTCCGGATGAAACGTGATGTTACCAAAGGAGCTCCAAATCGAAACAACATATATAATTGATGATTTTTACATTGATAATAAAAAAAAAAAAAATGTTAAACATAAGACATAATAACCTGCGAATAATAACGTTTTGTACGATAACGCAATACAATTACAGCTATTAATTGTTTGTGATTATTTGGGATTTGGGGATTTGGGGGGGGGGGCTGATACCTTTTCTTTTTTCTAAAGAAAAGCCACCACCCCTAGTGGGAATCGAGCCCACGACCCATTGCACAGTTTGGCAGCCTGTGGACAAAAGTCGAAAATGCAATTATTTTTTCCAACTTGTTTACCTTTACTAATCCTTTTAGATTGACTTCAGTGACATGGAATGGGATCTATTATTCGAATATTATTAACACAAAGGATTCAAACCATTTTTGAACAAGTGGTAGTTCGCTTATCTTTCTAAACGAAACAATTTCCATATAAAAGTCTTTTCGAATTTTTAGTATCTATCTATTAGTTTCTTACCTTCTTCGATGCCTTCGCATCAAAGAAGTCAAGGAAGTGTCCATTTTCTTTGTTTTTAACATTTTTCGTAAATATTTTTAAATAACATTTTTAAAATAACTTCAGATACACTTTTTTCAATTTCGATTCAAAACATCCTGAGTTTCTGAATTATATTGCTTTAATAACAGTTATACTTCATGTATATATTAATTTTTCTTGCTTTGAACTGCTTCGAATGATTCTGTGTTTATTTTTCTCTTTTAGAAAACATAAACCCAAAAAAATGTTGAAATTTTGGAAACAATAGGATCAATTCCAATGCTGACCTTTTAAATCGTCTTTTAATATCTTCGTACCCTTTAATTTCATAAAGCAGGAAAATAAACCATTCGAAATCAAAGCTTCACCCCCGCGACAACAGGAATTTAAACTCTCTCCCAGTTGAACTGGACACGCCATCCGAAGATTGTTTTTCGGACAGCGAATAATTGATTTTAATTCTTTATACATTTTTGTATACTTTACTTACTTATGCGGCTCTACAGTCCAAGATGGACTTTGGCCTCCCGAACAATCTTTCTCCATTCTTCTATATCCTGGACCTTTCTTCTCCAGTCAGCAACTCCAATTTTTCTAAGATCTTCCTCCAAGTCCTTTTCCCAGGGTTTTCTTGGACGTCCTCTCTTCCTCTTTCCTGGGAACGGTTCCCTTGTGACCTTCTTCACCATCCTAGCGTTGGGTTACTTTCGACATGGCCAAGCCAACTAATTCTTCTTGACTTGACGAACCTTATGTTATCCTCATGGTTACTTAGCTCATCCAGTTCTCGGTTACTCCTTATGCGCCAGACACCTTGCTCGCAGATATGGCCAAAAATGCGTCGCATCACTTTTCGCTCGAAGACTCTAAGCGCCTGCAGGTCCATTGTTTTAAGCGACCATGCTTCAGCACCATAGCGCACAACCGGTCTGATAAGTGACTTGTACACTTGCTGAGAGGGCATCATACATTTTTGTATAATTATTTCTAATATTTTGTATAATAATTTCTTTTTTCTTTGATTAAATTTGGACGGTCGATAAACCACTTCAAATAAATTTTGGTAAATATAATTTTAATTGAAAAAACTTAGTTTTTATTCAATGCCCTTAAAATACATGTGTTATTTTAGTGATCAAATTAGTTTACTCTTTAAATGTCCGTCAAGAACGATTTTTGTCCACTTTAAGAACGCCGTACTGTGCATTGGTACGGATTGTTCAGTGCTCACGCCTTAACGCTCACGACCACCGGGCCTCCTCTAGATACAATATGTAAAAAGTTAATTATACTAACTGCCTCATTGGTGAATCATCGTAGTTACTGACAGGACAAAACAACAAAAACTGTTCTCAGGAATGGTGTAATTAAATAAAATAAATTGAAATATGTATGCCATTAATTTTAGTTCCGCTTACCCCCACCGGAAGACAATTGACTTCTGGAGTAAACTTTTGATACTTAGATGAATAAATATTCATATAATGATTGACCTTAGCTAAAATATCACGTTTTAAACATTTCCAATTAAAAAAAAATTATTGGGTCAAAATATTAAAATTGTGATTTGATACAACTGGATTTCCAAGAGGATTTGATACCTGGCCTAAATTCTTATAAAATAGAGAAGTAACTCGAAGAAAAAAAAGTTACGAAAAATACATTTAGGGCCGACGGAAGTGAGGGTGCTGGTGAAGAAATGGGGCAGAGTTACAGTAGTTTCTAGGTTACTGGTGTAGATTGTCAGCCGCAAAACCACATCAAATCTTCAGCACTTATGTAATAGCTCTAACCAAATTACTTATTTCACGACTCTATTTCTTCATGTTTTTCTTCTGGCGAGTTTCCTCTTATAAAAACCAGTATCTCTATTCCTACCATCAAAATTTAATTAAAAAAATGCAGAAGTTCAGTTAATCAGGGTAAAAATATTAGAATAAACTAACAAAATATTAGAAACACAGCAGTCGATGCACTCGAAAAATTATAAACCAAAAAAATATCAAACGAATTTGTCTAAAGTCTATCTTCATTGAAGTCTTCGAATTATGCTAACTGGATGATATAAATCACTTTTTAAATCTAAGGTTTATAAATTATTCAACAATTGTCAATTATAAACTAAACCTAAATTGTCTTCGACAGAAGATAATATCCCATGCGTTGGGACTAAAATACTTGGTTATCTCTCCAGACATAAGAGATGCATTAGGAGATAACCTAAATATATTGGATAAAATAATAAGTTTTTTGAAAAAGGTTGAATTATATACGGAACTATAAAGCCAAATTTCTAATAATACTGAAAAAATTGAATTACTAAAATGCTTTAAAACTGCAATAAAATAATATAAATAAAGCCCTATTCAACCGACCAAAGAACAGAAGGTAGCCTGCAAGAAGAAAATTTATTTTTTAAATCCTCGTCAAATTAAAGGTCAAGTTAAAAGTCACTAGACCGAAATCGTCATAAAAAATGAAAATGATTTCAGAAAATTAAAATCTAATGTAAATAAAACAAACAATGAATATCCAGTCGAGGAAGCATCTTAAAAGGAAAATCTCTGCACTTTTTGAATCACCAATATTATTAACAAGAAAAAGTTAGAACAATTTCATTGCAGTGTTTTAAATGCACATGTTATTTACCTTCTATAAAAACCGCTATTTTTTCGCTAATGTAAATATTAAATAAATATAAACAGAATATAACTCCCACGCTGGAGGGTTACTCCAACGTGGAAAACATGAAAAACAGAATATAACAACACCAAAAACAGAGCTTGTATTCAAATGCGATAATAGCGATCAACAAAGAAAATAATTTTTGCAAAGTCTATTTCATGTCTTGTGCATTCTATTCATTTTTTGTCGCCCAAGAATTTGAAATAACAGGTTTGAAAAACATGTTTATTAAGGTTTTTAAATCAATATTTTTAACAAAAGTTACCTTTTTTTGTGTAAATTCTAAAGATAGGAAGAAACAAAGTCACATTTGACGTATTCGTATTTACCCTGTGTATTTTACAGTGGTTTTATAACTGTATCTAAAGATGTATGCGAATTATATTATGGATAAAACCAGCATTTTATTTTCTAGTATTCAAGAGTGTTTGTGTACACAATAACACACACATAAATATATACACCAAAAAAAAAAAAGAAAGAAAAAAGCGTTACCTTTATCTTCCCTAATGTGGCTAACGCCTTCGACTTTCATGCGGGAGATGTGGGTTCTAGTCACGCCTCCAGGAGATTGAGTTTTTCATTTCAGTGCCCCTTCAAGAAATTTCTTGCTGCACCATGTTCTTTTTACGAAGGGTAGCAACCTATACATAGCCCAATGCTAATAACCTAATGTCGAAGCGCCGTAAAAATAAGAAAGAAAAAAAAGGCCGTTATAAAATAATCAAATCATCAATTATTGAAGTTTTGAAATGCCTCAGTTAGAAAGCAGACGGCCCTGAACTTACTACAGACATCGTCTGCAATCGGGAAAAAATTCCAAATGATTCTTCGGCTCCGAAGAAATGATATTTAATAATAAGATTTATGAAATGCATAGCTGGAGATCGACCTTTGAAACTAGCGGCTTACACGCAGTTCCCTTTCATTCGACTACCATTACTTCAAGTAGTACTGTTGCTTCAAGGTGAAGTATAGTACCATCCTCTTACTCAGTTCTTGTTAACCGTTATTCTCAGCAATTAATTCATCTCATTTTTTCATTACAGTATATATTCTCCGGTTGGCAAAAGTTTAAAATTAACTCCTTAGAACATTTTTCCATTTTTTATCCGACACGTGCGTATATATATATATATATATATATATATATATCGTTTTTCCGGTAGTAGACTTGCTTAATTCTAGAAGATGAAAACACTTCTTCCCAGGTCGTTAGGACTCCTAGCCCGAACGCCGCACTAGTAACATCTATTACTCCAAGGACCACCTGATGATGACACGTATGTTTTGAAAAAAAAGCCTTGTGCAAAATAAAGAAATTTTGTGGAAACAAGAATTTTTTTTAACGAATTTCATCAACTTCGGCCCATTTTTGAGCCTATGAGAGAGCGAACAGACAATATATGTATATATATTTATATAACCTCATATGCTGGTTTTCTCCCTATGGAGGGAGGGAGGAAATGCGCTAAAAATGATACGCCTGAATTGGTTTATGGTTAATAATTGAACGTTAAATTAACTACTTCATATAAATCATTTATTGAATCTTAGGGTTGAATATTATTCACCAATTGGCAAAAATATACTACCTTAATTGTCCCTAACAAATCGTTTACTTATTTTGCATGCCATCGATAAATTAAAGACGAATAAAATCAAATTGCAATGAATGCTTAAAAATCCATAAAAAAATGACGATATCTTTAATAAATCAAAAACTATGATAAACTAAGAAATTATTTTTAAAAGACAATTATTAATCAAATCTGTTCAATATTAAACCCATTGTCTAATGGCATCGAGTCGTGGTATTACTGAAAGAAGTCCTTTAAAAAGGAATTTCGGCATTTCAGGAAGCACCTTTCAATACAGGTGGATATCTGATGTAGAAGAAATTACCTTTTTTTTAAAGGTTAAAATTTAAACAATGCTGACATCAATTAGAACATCACGATAGAAACGTCACGTTATCAAAACCTTCCTTTAATTAAATCGCTCAAAGTAAGTTCGGACATTATACTATCTCTTCCCTTGAAGCCATACAATGCTAAGTGGTTTCATCTGAATAAAGATCTTCAGCACACAAATGAGATTCTAATGTCATTAAAAATGTCAGGTGTGGGTCGTTAGCTGGCTAGGCGAGGTAATGTTGGTGATAGCGTTTGTCCCTGCGGGTTCCCATGTCGAAACAATCACTACAAACAGGTTAAGGTCTCTCTGCACAGAGCCGGTCTATCTAGCTCCTAGGTTTGTACTTGTCTTCCTTTCTTTTAACTAGCCATGAGTTCCTCAGAGGAAATTAATTTCATCATCTCTTAGGAAAATATTTTCTTGAGTGATACACAAACCTTCAAAATTCGTTGTATGATATCGGAAAACACTTTTCGTCTTCGCTGGATTTCAAAGGGATAACGATTAAGAGAATTAGATACATAATTGGAAGCGCCAAGATATCGTATGTATGATATCTTGGAGCTTCATAACAATGCTTGATAACAATGTTTATTATCCAATTTACTATAAAATATTATTTCTAGCTAAAATATTATTTCTTCTTGGATCTTTCATCTGCATGAAATGATTTATATTTAGAGATTTGCAACAGATTAAAATTGATGCACCACTAAATCCTCCCCTCATTCTCTATGTAAAATAAATAATCAAAATTTAAAAACATTTTCTTTGACAGACTTTTTTTTTTGGTTAATGGTCTTAATCTTTCAAATTTTGTATTTTATTTTATTCCAAATATTTTTATCCTCTTCCTGAAATATAAAATTTAAACAAACAAATAAAAAAGTGACACGTTTTGAGGGAGAATAGGTGTCAATGATTAGAACATTTCCTGGATTTATTAAAAAGTGATAAATAAATTACCTAAAATTTCCACAATTATATTATTGGGCCTCCCCGTGGTCCTGCGCAGACTCTAATGCGGGTTTGAGCCTCCAGCAGGTCGAGTTTCTTCATACCACAGCCCGTTGAAAGACATTTTTGCTCCACCATTGATGTTTAGGAAGGGTGGCAACCTTTAGATAGCCCGTGGCTAATGACCTGGATGCAGAAGAGCCGTAAACTTAACAATTTTTTTTTTTTTTTAGTACTAGGATCATTAGCACCGGATCATTGATTACTAGCATCATTAAATAATAATATTTATTATTATTAAAGATCTTTCTGTAAGGCATAAGTTTTGTCATACCTTCGGACACCTTACAAAACGTGATTTAATTTGTTGGGGCGCGGGGCCAGTTGAACAGTAGCTTGAACAAATTTATTCTTCTCATTAGATCCAAAAATCAAGAATATTGGTTGGACATATTCATTTATTCGTGTAAATCATTGCTAAACTAAAATTTAATGTCTATTTTATCAAATCACTCAAAATGATTTGAATTAAGAAAGAAAAAATAAAACAGAATTATCTTTCTGTATACCGCTACATTCGATTACAAGTTGCGACAAAACGACGACCATATTGAGCATTCTTTTCACTGTCGTGGAAAATAGTGAAAGCCCCCCGCTGTTTTCCCTGAATACTATAAAAGTCTAGAAACTGTGCCGGAAATGTGGGTGTAAAGCAACAATAAAGCTCCATTCTGGGTCAGCTGTCACCAATGGCAGAAAATTTATCCGCCGTCACAGCTGGAGTTTGGAGGCAATCATAGGGGAGCTTTTCTACCTTTCTCAATCAAACCTCATCCAAGACCATTTGATTTTTCAACGCTTGAAAAGCAGTCAAGGATGGACTCGACGAGGACGCGGTCACCGCGAAAATCTCTTCGTCGGGACAATGATTCTTGTATCGTTATGGCCATAACACACTTTACTTGAAATAGAACAAGTAATCGGAAATAGATTAAATTCTACTGGATAGTAAAGTAAGCAGTAGGTACTTAACTAGACTAGTATAAACAATGTTTTACTCAAGTCATTATAACCTTGCTGTTTATTGCGTAAAACACGATCAAAACAAACAAATAAACAAGGCATTCGTAGCAAGGAACCTGCGAAAAAATTTGTGTTCTGTATTTTCTTGTCAAGATGCAGGATATATTTAATAAATTTCATTCCCAAAAACCTTATTATTATTACCAAATTCCTTATCACCTATTTTGGTATTTTATTATTATTATTGGGGGTTTTCTCCTCAGTTACCTGGATAAATTCTTTCGGGGGCTGTTGCCAACCGAAAGAATTGTTTTCTATTGCTTTTTTTTTGTTTTTTTTTTACGGGCGTTCATTTAAAAATTTCCGAACCGTTCTGGCGGTATCAAGCAGTACCGCTTGTTGGGCATTTTTAATTAGATCCTCCGGCAGTTTCAAATAGGTATTTGCGGCAATCGTCGTTTTTGGAATGAGCCCGTTGGTCGAGATTATGACGGCTGTAATCCTTGCGGAATCCAACTTATACAAGTCTTTCAGCTCTATGGCCAACTCCTGATACTTGCGCAGTTTCTCGGCATATGATTTTCGGACATTCTCATCATTGAGGATTGCGAAATCAATAATATCGGCTGTCTTACTTCCCTTGTCAATGATAAGAATGTCCGGTTTATTGTGATGGACAGTACGGTCCGTTAACATTGCTTCGTCCCAATACATTTTAATTGTACCTTTCTTCAAAAGTCTATTTGGGACGTAGCGGTAATAAGGGACCACACCATCCAACATACCATATTTTTCTGCGAGTGCTTGATGATATATTTTGGCCACGTTATTATGCCGCTGAAGATAATCGGATCCCGCAAGAATCTCACAGCCCCCCGTAATGTGCTGGATCGACTCATACGTTATTATTATTATTATAATTATAAGGTAAAATTGAACAAGATGTGAAGAAATTATTCGAATATTCTTGCATGAATTCCCATTGGATGGCCCTAAAAATGAATAGCTAATGATTACGGAAGCCTCTTGAGCTCTCGAACGAAGAATATAAACTTAAAAGAATATTAGCATTCGGTTTGTTACCAATGGATATATCCTGAACAGAAGTCTTGGACTTGTTAGGTTATTATCACCGACCATCCCCGCCATTAGATAGCTATTTCATGGCCATAGTATTTAAAGTAGGCAAAAACTTTGATTATCAGAATTACTACACCAAAATGGTTTCGAATCGTTCATCTTCTTTTATTATTTCTGTATATTCATATTTTTCATTTCAAAGTCATTTCATTACATAATTATGCCCAGCGGAATGATTCCTGATTGTTTAGTTTGAATGTTTGCTATTTTGTGATTTCTATTAACTTAGAACTAAGATACTAAAATGAAGATAAGAAGAAGAAAGTGCCTATCAATCCATGGTGTTATTACAATTTTAGTTGTATAGTTTTTAATAATAAGAGTAATTGAGCTTAACATTAACTACAAAATTATTAATATTAACGCGACTAGATATAGTCAAAATGTTGTTATATATATATATATATATATATATATATATATATATATATACATACATATATATATATACACACACACACACACACACACACACACACACATACATGCATGGCACAAAAAGGAATAAATCTAATGTAACCGGCTTACGTTTATTCTAAATAATTTTTTTTTGTTTTATTAATTAAAGTAGAGTTTATTAGTTTATTAGTGCACTGCAATCATCTTCATAACATTATTATTATGAAACCAAGGTCGTGAAGAATATACGATATTTTCAACCTGTATTTGTATTAATCCATTTAACAAAACATTTGATGAATCATACCTTTTCCTTCATCAGCTTCGTGGATCTCTCTGGGGAAAAGGAAACGTAAATGGAATACAGAGTAAGCATTTCATAATCGAGAATAGGTCCTTGAAATAGCTATAAAGTATGGGACGACAAAATCGTGTGTATCCAGAACTATTTGGTCACGATGGTCCTTCGACGCCGGTACAGTTTGTAACTTATATCAATTTGGTGTAAGAGGGCACATGAAGTGTCGAAAAACCTACACACCTTACAAATACTCTCTCTTTAGAAACACAATTTTTCTTGAAACTCAACAGTTCTTCGCAGTGTAACAAGTGAAACGAAATCCTTTTAATAGTCGATTTGTTACAATTAACCCAGATTTCCAAGAAAGAGTGTCCGTTTGTTTCGTAACACCAACATCTTTCTTGGAAGACTCTTGCTCAAACAGCCTTCTCCCACTCCCACTCCATGATTGTTTCAGTACAGTCTAATGCATCAGATATATAAAATTACATGACCTCACGCTGTGAGATATATATATATATATGTATATATATATATATATATATATATATATATATACATTTAAAAAAAAAAAAGTATAACTAAAGCGTTCATCCTCGGTAATTTAGTCTGACGTAGAAAATACCTATAGATGTACTGTGACGTCCTCTACTAGCCAGAACTAGGTCTCCTTGAAGGTGAATCAGGCCGGAAGAGAGCAGAAAAAGGTCGTTTATATTGTCCTCCTTAGCCGGTGTGATCGGCTTAACCCGTTTACAATTAACCATATCATATCATTATATATGTAGGTATCCAGAAAATGAAGGTTCTTCAAAGTATTCTACGGAAGTAAAAAAGAATTTATTTGTAAAGAAGAACTTACAGATTCGTTCGTTTCAATACTTACCGATGTGCCACGAAGGACCTGGACCTCTATCAACAAGTTTCTCTATTCATCTTGATCCACAAATCGCTTCCTGCGATGGATACATAAGCTTATTAGAGCTTTATCCTGCTCGACATCTACAGACACCACTTGGATAGCCTTAGAGCATATTTTTGTGAATTCTCTTTGGGCCCATCCTCTCGACTTGAAAGCTCCGTTTTTTAGAATAAATATGCTTTAGCGGTGACTAAACTGGAAAAAAACCTTACAAAAAAGTGTCCGCTGGTGTTCGCGCATGCGCAGTGGCGTGTACGAAAAATAAGACTGTAAGTGTCACAAAAAAAAAGTGTCCGCTGGCGTTCGCGCATGCGCAGTAGCGTTCTCGCATGCCAGTGGCCATGTACGAAAAAGAAGACAGTATGTGTCACAAAAATGTTTCCGCTGGCGTTCGCGCATGTATGCTATACAGTACATTACAAAAGGTTTGTCGGGTGGACCTAACGCATATTAGCACTTTCCTCCGAAGGAAAGTAGCTATTGAGGTTGGACTCATGACGGAATTTTTGAAAAATTTCTTCAAAACTTTATCGATCCTACCTAGTAGACACCGAAAATGACCCCCGTTAAAATTTATATATATCTATATATATATATATATATATGCATATATATATATGTGTCTGTTAACACGATAGCGGCCAGAGTTTTTGTTTTTTCGTCACGAAACTTGGTATATAGCATTCAATTAGCAAACGATTGAACGAGTTCGTTAACCACCAAAGTCGGTCCACCGGAAGGGGGGGTTTACCCCGAACCCAAAACACTTATTTGACTATGTCAGCCGTAAAATTTGTTATATTTCAACGAAACTTGGTATTCGTAGTGTTAATATAGAGGGAAAAGTGAGATATAAAAATGAACTAAATCGGTTCATTAGAAGGGGGGTTTACTCCGGACCCACAATACCAATTCGCCACTACCAGCCGTGATTTTTGGTATATTTCGACGAAACTCGGTATTCGTAGTGCTAATCCACAGGTAAATATGTGTTGTAAAAATAAACGAAATCGGTTCATTAGGAGGGGGGGTTTACTCCGGACCCACAATACCAATTCGCCACTACCAGCCGTGATTTTTGGTATATTTCGACGAAACTCGGTATTCGTAGTGGTAATCTACAGGTAAATATGTGTTGTAAAAAGAAACTAAATCGGTTCATTAGAAGGGGGGGTTTACTCCGGACCCAAATTCCTAATATACTCATACCGGTCGTAATTTCTGCTGTATTGTAACGAAACACTGTATACGTCGTGGGTAACTCGTGAGAAAGAAGTGTTGTAAAAATGAGCTGAATCGGTCAATTGGAAAGCGGGGGTTTAATTTGTAATATATTTGAATAGAAAAGCCGACAGACGTAGGTTCACAAAGACGCCGTAAGGAGCGCTTTCTACCAATAGAGTGACTGTATCCTGTTCCTGCGTTAGATCAAAATACGATAATATGAGGATTTTTGTATTTATTACGTAGTGTAGTAGGTACCATGTGTAAACATAACTCTGGATGCAAATTAATAATTGATCAGTTACTCATTACAAAATGAGAACTATTCACGTTTTTATTTTATTTATGTAGGATATTTTAAGCAAATTGTTCTGGAAAGCAGTCTACACTACCCAAATTCTGAGGAAAGTGCTTAGTTATGCAGCTCCTGCGTGACGGACTTTTTATGTTCTTGAATTTCAGTGGAAGGCTCTAAACGAAATAATTCTTTTTTTACATTTTCCATATTTCATGCATTTTAACTGGGCCGACCTCCGCCGAAAGACTTTTCTTTTCGAGACACTCAGATTATTTTTACTTTCCTCTGTCCTCTCTCCGTACTTCACTTCCTTATCTGATATCTACCACTGTCTTACGGATCATTATTTTGACCATTTTGAAGAGGCACTTGTACTTTAAAGTTCCCAATAAATTATATAAAAATATATACATTTAAATCTTTATGAGCATGTATCTATATAAAGTAGATATTTCGTTTTAAAAAAAAATCATCTACTATATATTTGTCAAATACCACTCACTCACTCACTCACTCACTCACTCACTCACTCACTCACTCATCTATCAACGCCCAGCCAAACCGCCAAACCGCTCGACAGAAAATTTTGAAATTTTGCATGGACACTCCCTATATAACGTAGGCATTCGCTAAGAAAGGATTTTTTGATATTCGAATTTTTAAGCATTTTTAGGGGGGTTTAAAGTTTGACTTGGTTAGAGAAGGCAAGCCTAGGCAGCCTGCGTTGCTAGGACGATAAAGAACAGCTGTTACCTTACATTATCTATCTCACAGTTTTATTTCTAATTGAGGTTAATTTCAACTATGATGGCAGACCTTGAATTAACTAAAAATTAACTGTCCCTCATAGAGTTTTAATTGAGTTTCTTTTCTGCCTGACCCCGTCAGATAGGCTTGCCATATTTTTGGAGAGTTAAACCGAGACACATTAATATGGGATGGACATATCAAGGGGGGGGGATAAAAAAAGTACAATTATAAGCAAAATGGTTGGTGAGTTTTAAGCCTAGCAACTAACGGGAAGGGGGAATCCTAAACTGTTAGTCTACCCAAACCTCAAAAATAATAACGGAACTTTTTTTGCTACTTGATTTTCTTAAAACAATCTCTCAGCCAAATAGTAGTGTCTGGCAGCTGGCAGCGCTGTGCAGGTAGTTCCAGCGTTTTACAGTTAGATTACTTCTGATTTCTTTGACACTGTGAGCAGTAGTAACAATGTTAAGTAAAGTAACCGATTTAAAAAAGATTCTTATAAACATGAATTCATTACTTTTTTATCTTACAGCCTTTTCCGGAAATTGTTAAAACCGGGCGGGACACCGAAACAATTGCAAAATACCGGGACAGTCCCGGTCAAAGCGTGATGTATGGCATATCCTTAGGTTTTCCAGGCGAGGTAATAATATCCGGAACCCTTGCACAGCCTCCTCGCCTATAACCTTGGTAATACTCGTAAATATATTGGGTGTTACCATATGACTTCTTGGAAACATTAACTTTTAAATTTTAACGCCCATTGAATAAGATATAGTATGACGGGAACCGTGCTGTAATAAACTGCACAGAATTGTATAGTAACGTAATTTGAATGAAACATTATTCAACGCAATAAAATAACTACTTATCTGCCGTGACGAAGCACGGTTATTCAGCTATCTAGGTACTATATATTTGTCAAATACCACTCACTCACTAACTCACTCACTCACGCACTGACCTATCATCGCCCAGCCCAAACCAAAATTTGAAATTTTGCATGGACACTCCCTATACAACGTAGACACTCGCTAAGAAAGGATTTTTTGATATTCGATTTTTTAAGTATATTTAGAGGGGTTTAAAGTTTTAGTTGGTTAGAACATGCACGCCTATGTTGCTGGGACTATAACAGAACAAATGTTACCGTACTGTATCTATTTCATAGTATTATTTTTAATTGAGGTTAATTTCAACTATGATGGCAGACCTTGAATTACTAGAAATTAACTGTCCCTCATAGAGTTTTAATTGCGTTTCTTTTCTGCCTGTCCCCGTCAGCTAGACTTGCCATATTTTTGGAGAGTTAAACCGAGACACATTAATATGAGATGGGCATACCAGGGGGGTGGGGAATAAAAACAGTACAAATTATAAGCTAAATGGTGAGTTTTATGCCTAGCAAGTAACGGGAATGGCCCAAACCTTAATAATAAGAACGGAACTTTTTTTGCTACTTGATTTTCTTAAAAAAATCTCTCAGCCAAATAGTAGTGTATGGCAGCTGGCAGCGCTGTGCAGGTAGTTCCAGCGTTTTACAGTTAGATTACTTCTCATTTCTTTGACACTGTGAGCAGTAGTAAAAATGTTGATTGTAGAAAAGTAACCGATTTATAAAAGATTCTTATAAACATGAATTTATTACTTTTTACATCTTACAGCCTTTTCCGGGACATCGATAAAACTTGGCGGGACACCGAAACAATTGCAAAATACCGGGACAGTCCCGGTCAAACCGTGATGTATGGCAAGCCTATCCTTGGAGTTTTCTAGGTGAGGTAATAATATCCGAAACCCTTGCACAGCCTCCTCACCTATAACCTTGGTAATGCTCGCAAATATAATGGGTGTTTCCAAATAACTTTTTGGAAACATAAACTTTTAAATTTTAACGCTAATTGAATAACATATAGTATGACGGGAGCGTGCTATAATAAACTGCACAAAATTGTATTGTAAGGTAATTTTAATGAAACATTATTTAACGCAATAAAATAACTACTTATCTGCCGTGACGAAGCACGGGCATTCAGCTAGTATTTTATATTTTATTTGGCCTTTCAATTTAAATAAAAGTTTAGAGAAAATAATTCTAAGGGCATGAATCTCGAAAGAAAGAATATTAGAAAGGCGTAACAATAGATTGTTCGTTTAGAAAATATTATTCGTTGGTCATTATACTTCAATTAAAAAATAATAAAACAAAAACAGATTGCAAAACAATTCATTGACCTTGTAAACAGCTCCAGAGTAAAGATAACACTAATTGCTCTCCTAAATTAGCTAAGGTTACTGACCTCCCGTTTCTGCATAATACAATTAATTATTAATTAGTGTTAAATGAATGAGTCAATAGAAAACCTTTCTATTTATGAAAACTGAAATATTTTTCTTTGACTACAGAACGACAGAGGAATTCTTAATCTTTTAATTCTTAGAAAAATTCATCTCGGAATAATGGTTTACAGAATGACGCTATATGCGCGACCATTATAATATTCCCATTTTGAATGATGATTATAACTCATATGGAAGGTATATTATCGTTATAATGTTATGTGTGTATATGCATATACAGGGTGATTCAGGTCTAAGTAGCCAAACTTCAGGAGGTGATGCTAGACATCATTTCCTACAAAAAAGTTCATTTTAAGTATGGTCCGATTCCAAATGGAAAAGGAGCTATGTCCAATTTTCTGTTTTTTTTTAGGTAGACATATTTTTTATTGAATAAGAAAGAATTGCTCAAAAACCGTTGAAGATAATTAAATTCTAATTATGCCACCATAAATTAGATAAAATTTCCTTTAAGAACACCAGTGATTTAGTTCACTAAACCCATTGATAAAAGATACTTTCTGGACGTCCAATAACATACTTCTGCGTTTCTCGATGAATCAGTGGTTTTTCGCAAATTTTTTCCTCAGCCCCCTAAGGGACTACAGATTCCCTACTTACAGGAAAACTTCTGCATTTAGTTAGCATTAAATCTATATAATTGAAGTGGAGGTTTATGGTGGGATAGGTTGAGCTATTGGCTCCTTTTTGTCAAAAAATGTAGAACGTAGTTTTGTTTCTGTCAAATACATTGTGTGAAGAAATTATAAATTATTCATTATTTATTGGCCAAACTTTCGGAACCCATGGTCCAGCCCAGAAGCAATAAAAAATAACTGAAACAAATTATTCGAAACGTTTTTTCACTTGAGAGATATGTCCCATTTTGTGTTTTCCAAATTTTCATTGGTAGTTGCCATTAACAAAATTGCTAATTAATATAAAAAGTTTAAAATTGCCGAAATTGCAATTGGACCTTTTTCAACATGGACGGGGACAGCAATCCATAAGAACCACGAATCTATCCCGTGTGAGAACGGAATGTCTTCCAATGCAATAGGTCGACCTGTCGGGAATAATGGTTGGCGGAAGAAGATATTCGTCCGAAATACCGCACCATTTAACATGAGACCAATTATGCGAATTGGGACTATTAAATGTTCCGTCTCGTGTGAATTTGGCCTAGTCTGTCCACAAAATGTTGTGGCCGAACTGAGGAATTAAAGGTATCCGCCTGCGATGTGTTAGTTTTTTTAGTGTTATTTGAAATTATGTTCTAAAATATTTCAAATTATGTGTATAAATTTTGGCATACAATTATTTAACTATCCTGAAATGATTTTGAATTATCCCCTCAAAATGTCTAGTCAAAACATGAGTCCCAAATTCATCAGGCAAATAAAAAATGATAAATCAATAAAAATTTAGAAAACACAAAATGTGACATAGCTCTCAAGTGAAAAAAGTTTTCGAATATTTTTTCCGTTACTTTTAAACGCTTCCGGACTGGACCACGGGTACCCACAGTTTGTTCAATAAATAATGAATAATTTATAATTCCTTCACACAAGGTATTTGACAGAAACAAAACTACATTCCACATTTTTTTGGCAAAAAGGAGCCAATAGCTCAACTTATCCCTCAATAAACCTCCACTTCAATTACATAGATTTAATGCTTACTAAATTTAGAAGTTTTCCTGTAAGTAGTGAATCTGTAGTCTCTTAGGGGACTGAAGAAGAAATTAGCGAAAAACCACTTATTCAGCGAGAAAAACAGAAGTATGTTATTGGACGTCCAGAAAATACCCTTTATCAATGGGTTTATTGAATTAAATTACTGTTTTCTTAAACGAAATTTTGTCTATTTTATGGTGGCATAAATAGAATTTAATTATGTTCAATCCTTTTTGAGTAATTCTTTCTTATTCAATAAAAAATATGTCTACCTAAAAAAAAAACAGAAAATTGGATATAGCTCCTTTTCCATTCGGAATCGGACCATACTTTAAATGAACTTTTTTGTTGGAAATGATGTCCAAAATCACCACCTGAAGTTTGGCTACTTAGACCTGAATCACCCTGTATATATATATATATATATATATATATATATATATATATATATATATATATATATATATATATGAGGATTGGATTCGATGTCCCCGACCGTCGCTAGGCCCCTAGCGTGCCGTGTAGTCTAGAATCAGATACCTCTACAGTATCTGCCCCTCTGGGCTCTCGTGGCTTGTAACGGGACTATTTTTTTTTTTTCATGGATGTGGATGTACCAAATTTAAATTAGAATTTATGTTTTGATTTGTGCAATAATGGGTGTAACTCAATAAACGTGCACTTTCAAATTCTTCTGCCTCAAGAGAACCCATTTGAAATTCCATTTTTCTTTAATATTATTTCATTATAGTTTATTTTATTATTACTTATGATGAACAGTCGTACCTTAATATAATGTACGTATTTAAATAACATAATCATTATATGTAATACGCCAGATAAGGCGTTGGAACGTGTGTTTATAATAAATACACTCTTCATAAGGATACGAAAGGAGAAATCAAGAATCACATTGTGGATTACCTCGACGTCATAGCCGGGATTCCTTCTAATATTGAGGGTCCCTACACGCTAAAACATTTCGAAACAAATTATTTTCAACATTGATGTTAAAGAATTAACAATCAACATTTCATCTATTACCAATGTCATACCGTATTCAGGTAACTAACTGTAGTGTTCAGCTGCCGTTCATGACCCAAGTGCATCCTAGGACCGTTAACCTTTCCCGTTGCATCCTCCCGACCTTTCCTTCAAGCCCTGTCCCTGAGAGGGTTGTGTAAGGAGTACACGTTGGCCAATCCTCCAAGATCTTCGTCACGACTTGTCGTTGGATTGTTGGACCTGTCGCAGAATCTTCCCTGTTGTTTTTTTTTTTTTTTTTTCTTCCAATAAACAAGATGACGGACTGTCCTAATGCCGTACTCGTGCCTCTAGGATTAACTTGGGATTTGGGTCGTTGAATGTCATTACTCTCTACTTATCCTAAATACTTGTGACATTTCTCCTTTGAAGTCCTGTGAAGTAGCAGCAATAAAGGAATACATAGAGGGCAGAGATCCACTGATTCCTGGTAAAGTAAATTAAATGCACTTCGACACCTTATATTGCAACACAAATTTGACTATAAAACACTTACTAATTGAATGCACATTTAGACAAAACTTTGCCGTGCCCAATAACTTGACTGACATAATCAGAGACCAGAGTCAATATATAGAAAATACATTACAATTTTTGAATCAAACCAGATAACATGACATTCTTTAAATTTAGTTAAATCCTCAATTGAATCCCAAAAATAGCTAATAATTTTAATAGACTGATTAGAAAACTGATATTTATACCACTTCTCCATCCCCCCGTGGGTTTTCTTTATTTTTATACTGTTCTTTTAATTGTTAACATTGTAAATTCGTAAATTATCTAATTTAAAATTGTAAATATGAATTATAATCTTCTCTAAAACTATATCAGATTTAAACCTCTATGAGCTATGTTTGTTAGATTCTATCATAATTTATGTGCTCTATCATCTCTATATGTAAAATTATATTTATCATATATCTATGTAAAATGATATATCGTCTATCTATGTTATCTTTTACCACATGCAAAGCTCTTATCGCCAAAGCTGCGAAGAATTTCAATAATAATAATAAATGCAGTTCATGTTCCAACTGCACTGATGAAGTTGAAATTACCTATGTAGAGCACTAAACTCATTTTCTAGAGTCCCCTCATGTTAAGTATACAAATAAATTTTAATACTATAAATTAGAAGATTAAGGTTTCTTTTCAATTGTTTCTTTTATCGCCCTAAATTTTCAAACTGCAAACATTTAATTTATTAATTTAATTTTTCTTTTCTTTTGTTATGCTTTATTCTTTTTCTTTAGGCTTTCCATAGGGTTGACTGGAAAAAAAAACACCCAAAGTAAACACCCAGTAGTTTACTCTACCTAAAATTATGCATGAAGTAGACTGCATGATACTAAGCTCCCCCCCCTTTTTTATTTCTTTAATACATATTGAAAAAAAAAAAAAAAATCTTGTTTTCTTAGATTTTGAATGAATGAATGAATGAATGAATAAGTAAATATATTTCTTCCTATATTTACATTGTTATAACAATAATTTATGCATATTTACAAAAGAAAAGCTTGGGCAGGGCCCGTTAGCTGGAGTGGCATTCTGCGGACCCAGATTGAATGACAAACGTACAAATATAATAAATCGATCCTCAATAATCATTGACAAATAAATATTTAAAAAACAAAAGAATAAATATATCAAACCCCGAGTAAAACAATATAAACAACAAAAGAATAAATATATCAAACCCCGAATATACAACAATATCAATAAATTAAAACAAAAAACCACTAATAATTAAATTGCAGGACCAAAAATTGCCGATATTTATAAATGGCGTCGAGATACTTGCAAAGGACGTCCCAGTTTCTCCCATTTAGCTCCTTCCGTAAGTCTTCCTTAGTAAAGGCTGTTTTGCCATAATACCTCAGTCTGAACTCCTTCAGAACGGGACATACTGCAAGAAAATGGAAAGTATCTTCGTCTTCTTTCTAAGAGCACATAGAGCAGCGGGATCTCTCTCCTTCTCGCCAAGGCTTCTTATTAAGGTGGAACATCTCTGATCTTGCCCTTATTATCAGCCTTATTCCATAAAGATGTCTCCCATCTGCTATGTACGAAGTACTGCTTTCTTGGAAGTCCAGCTGTTTGTACGTTTGTACAGGAGGTGGGACTGTGTAGCAAGCAGGTTTTTTTTCTTAGATTTTTATATTATTTCTTCTTTTCACCGTACTTCTTCAAAGAAGCTTCTCTTCTTTTTCAATTTTTATTAGTACTTTTTCCTGTAAATAATTTTCATTAAAAACATTTCCTTTATATTATATTGCATATAATTTCGTACTGAGAACAATTGTTTTGGTAAATTAGTACTTTCGTTCATTTTAAAGTAAATTTATATAATTAATTGCGAAATAATATATCTTAATCACCGTTCTCTAATTATCTAATGCATTGAAAGACACGTAGTAAGTAGTTAATTAGCGAATAAATGAAGTTTCTCAGAACACTAAGTAATTTAATTATTTATGCCTTAATCTTAATTAATTAAATCTTTGGATAATCAAGCCGAACATGCTAATCTGCCGGTATAGAGATTTTGCGTTCAATAAATGGACATTTAATATATATAGATTTTTGTTTATGGATAACATCTTAAGGAAACGAAGTTTCAACTATTGGCTCACAAAAATGTCTAATGCATTCATAGCCTGCAGAGCATTTTTTTCATAAAAATGAAAAAAACGTAAATTCGAAGACATATTGAGTGTTCAAGATAATCCTCAGAGACTCACCAATTCCTTAGGATTCTATGACTATTGATTGCTTGTTTACATTAGGAATTTAGATCCCAAACCCTTTTCAATGGAGTTCCTTAAAATCTACTGAACCCAATCTACCTATTTCATTCTATCTTTATGTGGTAGATATTAGAAACTATATTTATTAGTTCCCTTTGCTCCTGACTCCTTTGAATGTAGATTATTACCACTCTTAGGTATTTAATATCTTAATATACAAATCTATTCTGTTCCTCTATTCTTACAAAACTGTAATTTGAATAGTATATCTAAATTTTCCTAAGTGGTCCAAAATGAATGCCCGTCAACTCAAATAATCTCTTCACTTCTATGGTATGCATTTCGGTTATTGTTGATATATCACGGAAAAAGAAACGTTAATACAAACTCTCGTAGTATAACTTCTTTTATGTGCTTTTGACTTATATTTATATCAGTCGAAAATGAATCTTATCAAGTGCAATTATTAATTTATTTTTTATGTATATGTATATGCAATAGAAATATGAAATTAAAAAAAAAAAAATTACTTTACTACATTTATTGTATTTCATTCTGTATTGAGAGTGAATTTTCGATTTGTCCTAATGTGAAATGCTGATATGTACTTCATTTGTTTTAAACAATTTTTTTTCCTATATAATATAAAATAATTCATCTATTAATGTAGAAAGCTGATGACAGGAAAAACATCCTGAAACAGAGAATTAATAGATTAAGAGTAATGACATACATAAAATACAATAAATACAAATAATAATATACATACAAAATTGTCATTTTCTTTTAAAAATCAAATGATTTCATAATTATAGATTATGGCCAGCATTCTGTTTTCGTGTTCTTTTGTCGAAGTTATACGAAAGTCACCGGTCGTTATTGTTACAAACAATTTAATGCTCTTTGTTTATTATTTAATACTGCTCAGAATATAATCTCTGCTTTGTCCATCGCTGTCATTAAGGGAGACATTAGGCATTTTTCAAAGAGCTTTTGTACGGTAATAGTGCAATATAAAAGAGGCGGTCCTGCTCATGGAAATTATTTTACGGTTTTTCACAAGGTAATTATTTCAGGGCCTTTGCTACAATTATTATTTAAATTTTAACGTCCATTATCCACCTATTACATTTGTAGTGTTTCTATTTATTGTAGATGGCCCATTAAATCAGATGTTTTACTTCACGTGTATAATACAGCACCAGACGAACCATTTTTTCCCCCCAGGTACGCAGCCAGTAAATATAAATTCTATGTAGTTATCTATAATAAATAAAATTATATGTTTTATTATATTATCATTTTTACTAGAAACGCAGGAGTAATTATAAATGGAATTGATACTTGGATTGATTTTTTGACAAGGCTAAAACAACAGTATTTACTTATTTTGCATTGGAAATCAAATTTGGTGAACTTATATGACTTTCATGTGATATGCACAGTATGAATCGTTACAAAGACACCAATATTTGTGCACAATAAACAAAGTATGTGCCATTCTTCTTTGGCGAACTTTCTTTTTCTATAACTTCTTTTCTTGACACTGGTAAAGTTGGACAAAGTAAAGACTGACATATCTAGAACATAACGGTCTTCAATCTAAACATTAGACCTATCTCCGATAATTTGTCACTGTTTCCCCGCGAAACACCTTGCATAAGCTGTGCCGACATTTCCTTTTCAATTTTGAATTCCCTTGAGGCCATGAAGAGCTGCCGAACATTAATAATGTTTGCAACTGTGTAGCCGGAGTGAAAGTATCCATCATCCATTCCATTACACAACGCCCATTTTTAGGCTCCTCTTTATTTTAATTCGCAATTCTTGCTACGTCATAACGCACGTTATGGTTTTCCATCTCTTAGTCTCCTCTCGTTCTCCCTTTTACGCTAAGAAAAAATAAAAGTTACCCATAGTAGGAAATACTGTTAAATATTTCACTTATACCAATTTTTTTACAAGTCTAATTTGTATAAAATATTTAATATTCAGGGAAAAAACTATTCACAGAACAAGAAAAAACACACGGAACTGCGCACTCATTAAACATGATGCTATTGTTACTGCTCTTCCTTGTTACTTTTTTTTTTTTTTTTAGGCCCCCGTCATCACCTTAGCGTGTTTCCAAATAATATATATTTTTATTATTTCTGCTTCAGTGAAATCCATTTAATTCTTATATCGATATAATGCTTATTTCTAGTGTGATTTGGGAATCTTCAATAGAACGAAACCAATGCTTCCGAAATTTCAAATTCCTTTTCTTCGAATGTGTATGCTTGAATAAATTTTATAATTATAATAATAAATTGATTAAGCTTTCGAACAAATACCTTCCACAATTTCGCAACCGTTTTCTGTATATTAATTTTTTTAATGCTTCCCCTACTCCAAACCTCACCAAAGTTTATTTATATTTCTTTCCAACTCAATCAACCGTTTTGGAGTACTCGAAAATTAAATTCTAGTTATTTCCATTATTTTCTAAACGGTTCGAGAAATCACATCGAAATTGTTTTTATTCAATTCTCCCAGTCGAACAAAAAACTAACTCGAATCTTATTGACGCAAATCCATGAGCGCGTGCAGCCATTAAGAATACACGCAGAGAGGACTTCCTAACAAAGAAAGCCCATGAAGAGATGCGATAAAGCACGAAAAATAAACTGGTTAGAAAACGAAAGGTGTACTAAAGTATCGCCCCTGAGCCTTCAAAAGAATGAGACGAAAGATATATATATTAACATACAATATGTCTATGTACTGTGTCTTGAGTGCTGCATTTTCTCAGGTGAATGTTGTTCAGCTGTTCGGCCATTCTCCACAGAGAAAGGTGGATGCTAGGAATGGCAAACGCTCCTTCAAGGTAACCAACTTCCCTTTGAAGAGTTTAGAACGGCTGAATTGGAATTTTAGTTAGGATGGTCTATCATTTACAGTAGAAACCATTGAAACAATTCCAGACATGAATGTAAAAGTCTATCCAAAAACTATTGTATTAACCATATGTCTCATTCATTATGGATAAATAGATTTGAACTCACAAGAACCGCTTTACCTGTTCAGGATTACATAATGATCTATTATATACTAAGCTTTGCAGTCATATAACTAGATTGGTAATATTTTCTACGGAATGTTGAATAATTAAGATAGAGAATTTAGTTAAACACGGAGGAAAACAATTAATTTTTAATACTCATATACTAGGTGGGTTTGTAAGCTATGTCCCTCTTTGAAGTCTCAAAAACTATGCCATCATAGTAACTAAGAGGTATTTAATGTTTATTTACTGTTTAAATTGACACTATATTATTTATGTGCCACCTATCTAACCTCTATGCCGTATATCTAACCTCTTAGGGATATATCTAACCTCGATGCCGTAAAACTAACCTCTATGCCATCCATCTTACCTATAGCCGCGTTTCCATTACTACAAAACTGCCCTGCGACATGTCGCCGCAACAAGTCGCAGAATGGAAACACTTTGCAACATGTCGCTGCGACAAAATATGTCGCAGTCGACCGTGCAAGAATACATGTTGCAGAGACTCGTTCCTAAAGCTCTGTTTCCATTACTACAAATCTCCTTGCAACATGTCGCCGCAACATGTCGCAGAATGGAAACACTTTGCAACAAGTCGCAGCACATGTCGCTGCGACAAAAATGTCGCACCGGCTGGCCGGTGCAACAAAACATGTCTCCGCGACTTTTTGCCTACCAGCCCAGTCAAACGGCACTCAAAAAGGGGTCGAAGTGAAATGTTTGTGTAATTGTTGTGATTGCCTTAATTCTATGTTGATGGACATTTTTCAAATCGTATTTTTTTAAATTATTGCTGTTTTTAATTATGGAAAGGTTTTCTTTGATCTTCCTTTTTAACGTGTTCCTTTCTGTATTTAAAATATCAACGTCTGTATAATTAAAATTATGTTTATTATTTATTGCGTGTTCCGTCAATGTCGTCCAGTTCTCGTTTGTGTCTATACTTTTAGCATGTTGTACAATTCGTTTTTGCAATAGTTGTTCTGATTCCTCTATTTAGCATGAGTTGCAATCGTTACAACGAATTTTGTATATATTGTTTTTTGTGGCTGTCGGTTTAACATTGTCCTTAATATTGCTATAATTATTTTCAATTTCATTACGAAATTTCCAACCTATTTTGCCAACTTCTTTACATATTAGTTTCAGTCTATTAGCTCTTAAAGGGTGGTAATGGAAAGTACTTCGTAAAATAATATTTGTTTAAAAGTGACGTAATTTACAGGATCGATAAATGTTTATTATTGTACAAAATTTGATTTTGGGATTTACAAAAAAATATTTTTGCATAGGAAAACCCTTTAAGAAGTGCGAACAACGGCACGAAACATGTCAGGCAAAATAGAGAAAATAAAGCAATTGAATATTTAAATATATATATATATATATATATATATATATATATATATATATATATATATATATATATTATTTTTTTAATGTTTTCTGGTACTTTAATATTCTATTATTACTATAGCTATAATACCATATATGTGTATATGTATCTACATATTTACGCACACACACACACATACTCACTTACATACATATACATTAATATTTCCGGTTATGTATATGTATGTATGTTAGTATGTGTGTGTGAGTGTGTGTGTGTGTGACATACCTTAAGTTTATAAATTTGTAATTATGTATTAAAAACTGTAATTAGACAGTTCCTTAAGCCTATATAGTTTCCATTCCATTAAGTTATGTTCCAATCTAAACTATTGCATGTTCCAGTTTATAATATCACCGTTAGCTTTATAAATTCTGATGATTAATTACTGCCCATTTACTGTAATATTAATGCATGGTTCTATTTGTTGTTAGCACCTGATGATGGCATATGTGTGCTGAAAGGCCTAGTGCAAAATAAAAAATAAAAAGTGGGAAGACTGAATTTTGTTTCACCTTCTGGGATATATATATTAATTCTTCTGAATATGACCCAATATATATTTTTTTCTTTTATGGCAGGGGGTCGATAAAGCAGAACACCATTCGTTTTTATTCAACTACTTTATTTTCTCTATTTTGCCCGACTTGTTTCGTGCCAATATACATATATATATATATATATATATATATATATATATATATATATATATGTGTGTGTGTGTGTGTGTTGGTATTCGTAGTGGTAATCTATAGAGGAAAATATACTTCAAACTACATCGGTCCATTAGAAGGGGTGGGGGGGTACTCCGGACTTACATTGCCAATTCGCCACTACCAGCCGTAATTTTGGTTATATTTCAACAAAACTCAGTACTCGTAGTAATAATCTAAAGAGAAAAATTGGTTTTAACAATAAACTAAATTGGTTCATTAGGAGGGGGGGGGGTTACTCTGAACCCAAACTACTAATGTACTCATACCTGTGGTAATTTCTGGTGTTTTGTAACGAAACGTGTAATCTGATGAGGAATAAGTGTTGTAAACATGAACTAAATTGGTCTATCGAAAAGGAGGGTTTACTTTGTACAATGTTTCTATAGGATTAGCCTGCTAGACGTAGGTTCGCAAAGCTGCCGCTAGGAGCTCTTCCTACCACTAGCGGGACTGTATCCCATTCCTGCGTCAGATCAAAATGCAATAGAGCAGAACTATTCATGTAATTGTTTTATTCATGTAGGTTATTTAAAGCGTAATATTCAGGAATGCAGTGAACGAACTGTGTAATTGAGGAGAACCGTTAAGCGCTTAGGCATGAAGACTTGCGCTTGGCGCCTATCCCCAGAAATCTAGAGACCCGGACTTAAATAAATACGCTAAACGTCCAGGCGCTGATGATTAATTCATTCACTAAAAGAGTAAGTTGCATTGATTCATTTACTACTTTTTGCTTCTTTTTTTTTCAAAAATTACAGTGTTCTCCCATCTTTCAACGCTCTTTTGCGTAGAAACTTCGCGACGTACGTAAATATGTTTGGGCCATAAATTGTAGGCAATTGTGTCCTTTTTATTTTACTTCCGATTTAATTTTTGCGTAAATAACTTCCTTTGCACGTTACAAGCTGAAAACAACTAAAAAACATTATTTTTGGTGATTTCTTGATGATTTCTCATATCTGCCGAGCACATTTTTGGCGGAAAACTTCTGATTTGTGTTCAGCACCCCCAAAAAACATAGAATAACCCAATCAAAACAATTACACCAAAACTTTCTGCTTGAAACCACCGTTTGACTGGGCTATGTGGTAATGGAATCAGCCCGCATCTTGTGGCAGGACCACACGCATGCGCAAAAGACCGTTTACACATACAACCCTGTCTAGCGGAGTAGGGAATATTTTTTTTATTCAATAATCATTCAAATAAAATTTTATTTAATAAGAATTTATTCATTCAATAACTTATTCGTCTACTGATTTATTTTTATTCAACGAATAATGGGGTTGGCTCGTTATTCAATACATTTTTGTTGAATAAGCATTTGTTTAGTTATCCATTGACTGATTTTTTTTTTTTAAATTTAATGAATAATTAATTATTTTGCATTCTTCATTCATTATTTTTATACATTTAAAATAATATGGTTCATCTATTTATTTAAATTTTAACATCCATTTATTGTTAACTACAAATTTTAGGACGGGTTATCTATTGGTTACTACCCTCTTCTACCCAGGATAGGCCTGATGCCTTAAATAATACGGTTCATGTAACAACAAACTCAGATTCTTTAAGTTCAAGAAACAATATCATTTGAATAAAGAATTTTCAGTAAAAGTAAGAAAAAGTTCAATGAACTTAGTATTTTTTTCAGAAAAAAGTGAAGAAAATCTCTTGTATTTAACAAAAAATTGCAGTCAAATAAATCAATTTTATTCAAAAAATTGTTTCACTCGAATAAATAACTGTATTCAATAAAATTTTTCATTGTCATTCAATAAATAGTGACAGAATAATTAATGAAAAAGTATTCATTATTCAGAATGAAATAACAGAATTATATATTATTCATTATTCTGAATGATTTTTGCTCTGACTGCTGTCTAGTGGCTACAGAACCTAACCTAAAACGTGTCTAATCTTCACATATTATTAACATATGTTAACCTCGTTTCTCCATCAAATACTTCGGCGACATGTCGCAGCGACTTTTTCCCTGCAACATGTCGCAGAGAGTGGCCCCTGCAACATAACTGTGCAACAAGTTGCAGCGACATGTCGCCGCGACTTGTCATAATGGAAACGTACCTTATGTGACATCTAGCTAACATCTATGGCAAATATCTAACCTCTATGCCGTATATCTAACCTCTAAGCCGTATATATAACCTCTACGCCGTATATGTAACCTCTATGTCGTATATATAACCTCTATGCAGTATATCTAACCCGTATGCCCGTATTTTTTTATATTTGATTAAAGCCTCGCTTTTCGGTTTCCTTCAGTCTTAAACTGATAGAAAATAATTAGTTATAGAAAGACAATGGATCTAAGATTTTTGTGAGGTGAGTGAATGTATCATTAAATATATTTTCTTACTGATAATTTTATTTTCTATTTACAAAGCTCTTACAAAATTACCACATACTATATCGATATTAATTCGATGACTAAACTGATAAAAACGTTACGAAAAAGTGTCCGTTGGCGTTCGCGTATGCTCAGTGGCCAATGTGATTACATAAGTTTGTCGGGTGGGCCTAAAGCATATTTCGCTTTGTTTTTGTTCATCTATTTGTTTTGGGTTTTTTATATTGTGCTCAATGCGTTATTAATAGTATAGAGGTAAATTTATTATTTATTTATAATTTCACTCATTCTCGAGATTTGGCCTTGATTGATTTCAAATGCACGATTTCATATTGGAGGTCGATTCCTCTCTCTTGTACCCATTCTCTCCTTATCAGCATATTTCAGAAAAAAAGACCGAATACAATCAAATTATGCAGAGTTTCCTTACAGTTGGAATAGAAAAGCCTTTTCAATCCCCGACCAATCATCAAAAACAGCTGATGGGGAGAAAGGTATAAGTTTCGACACATTTCTTACAGTCTTCTTCAGGCACGGAGCCAACCACAAACAAAGAGGTTTCAAAAGAGCCACCGACGCCTATTCAATGTGACTAAGAATCGGTTGTTATGAATGGCATGAATTCGAGCGAGTGGATGTGGCAACCTGTTCCGATTCGGGTAGCTCATTAAGCATAACCACTGAGGAGGTTTCTCTTTTGGTAGTAATTGTTCTCAATGGTGAACCATCAATCAATTCGTCTCTATAATTCAAAGCAAATAGGAGACTGGCATTCTACGCTCTTAGGAAGTAATCTTCACCAAGTTACAACTGTAGTATCCAAGAGTTGTTTTGATGATGCTACCAATTGTAGCATCGCTGTCATTTTTCTTAATATTACTTATCAAACCTTCCATCTTGTAAGACTGTGCCTTTTTTGTTACTTATTATTATTTCTTTGTGGGTTCTATTTTACTTGTACATCTTCTGCGTTCCATGTTTTGGATGGATTCCGAAAATTCTGGGATAAACGAGTCCTCCATTTATACTTTACCTGAATTTATTTATTTACATACGATTTTCTGCAAACAACACCCTAACCAGTTTCTATGATTACTGCTTATGTCGGTTAACTGCAGTAATCATTAATATAATTCGTTCTTCAAAATAATTTATTTTCTAACGGCTAACGTTTAAAATTTTGAAATTGTCCCATTTACGTTTGATTGCATTAAGTCTTCATCAGTGATGAGAAATAAATAGGTTCGTGTAAAAACCAGTGAGCAGTCCCTCCACCACAGCATAAGCATAAATAAATGTGCATTTGACTGAAATGCACATCCTAAAAACAAACATATCAAATAATTTGTCTCAATTTAAAAGATAGATGTGATCAAAGACAGTACTTCTTAATATTCAAACACAAAGTCGGCAATTTAAATTTTCAAGTATATCTAGGCATTCACACAAAACGTTTGCATATTTCACTATTTCCGTTTCCTGTACTTATAAATCACACGTAATACATGTTGTCCATATGATATAACAAGGAATATATGTGCACATCCATATTATTTTTTTAAGATTGTGTATACGTTATGGCGTACGTGAGTCGTTAAGGTTTTAATAAATTGTGATTGTATAGCTCTATATTATCTTCTTTTTTTTTTTTTATTTTTTTTACCGAAACTTCCGTCTTTATTGCTAATGTGTGGGAATTGAAAAGGAACCTAATGATTTTTTTTTTTTTTTTTTTTTTTTTTTGTGCGATGGCCAGGTAGCCAGTGCACGGTTATATTTCTGCTTAGGTATTGTGTCTTATTAGGAATTTACTATCACCTATATACGCCTCTGTATATCAGACCCCGTCCGCTAAACAATATTTCTCAAGGGAAACAATATTGTAGGGAGGAATTGAATCCTGCCTTTGCACATTCTCTGGGTGTATTTTTCCTGAAATATATTGTTATGAGGAACGTCTTTAGTTTACAGAAGGTGGAACTTTCCTACTGATAATATCCTTAGATCTCCCAAAACGTTACCTGTCACATATTAAGATGCTTACATATAAAGATATTACTCTAATAGCTGTTGTTACATTGAAGAAAGGGTTGTAGTTTTTATTCACAATACCTTCTCTTAAGGCTAGTTACAGATGTGTGAGTTCATTATGTAAACACTCCTTCATATGGGATTGGTGCATTAATAGGCATTTCTTATTAGGTATCATTAATTATAAGTTGAAAGCTCTGCTTTGTATATTTCTTCACCTATATATATATATATATATATATATATATATATATATATATATATATATAAATATATATATATATATATATATATATATATATATATTATTTATTCTTATAGATGACCCAAAATATCAAAATTATTTTTTATCCTAGGAGGCATGGGGTCATTAAAGCAGTCTTCCTTTATTACACCACTTTATTTATTGGGCCCGACATGTTTCGTGCATCTTTTCTTCGCACCTCTTCAGGGGCACTTCTACAACAAAATATAATTTTTTTTGAACATCCACACAAACCTTTGTTCTACTGTATTAAAACTATCAATACGATCTTTGAACTGTTCCACAAAATGCATTAAAACCTTATCATAATCCATTAAATGTTACCCCTACCCTAAATATTGCAATAATTATAGCTAAATTACATATTTTTTATAAAAGGTGTTGAGTCCTACCTTGCAAGGAAGTCCTCCCGTTACCAAGTACTCCCTCTGGAGTCCGGCTTAATACTAACCCTGTAAGTGGATTGCCAAAATGGCCCTTTCGTTATCTGTCCTTTGTTGTTGTCCTAGTAAAGTCTACTCGTCAAATATTTTTTTATAAATTTTTGGGTATTAATCTATTATTCCATAGAAAATTTTGTGTACATTTTTCAGATCAGTTCTTTTATTCAATGCTATTTTCGAATTTTTTAAAATATAAATATTTTCTTTTATTTTTCTTTTCAGGGTATTTCTTTATTTATTTAATATTTTGAATTCTTTGAAATTGAAACTGTGTTTTTTTGTTATTGCATGATCCGTCAATGTTGTACCGTTTTCTTGTGTGTCAATGCTCTTTACGTGTTGTATAATTCTTTTACCTAATAATTGCGCAGATTCCCCAATATAACATTTGTTACAGTCGTTGCAGTTGATTTTATAAATATTATATTTTGAACTTGATGCTTTAACCCTGTCTTTAATATTACTAAATACATTGTTTATTGTATGTTTATATTTCCAGCCAATTTTACAAACATCTTTAATATTATTGCAATATTTAGGGTAGGGGTAACATTTAATGGAGCATGATAAGGTTTTAATGCATTTTGTGGAACAGTTCAAAGATCGTATTGATAGTTTTAATATAGTAGAAAAAAAGGTTTGTGTGGATGTTAAAAAAAAATTATATTTTGTTGTAGAAGTGCCCCTGAAGAGGTGCGAAGAAAAGATGCACGAAACATGTCGGGCCCAATAAATAAAGTGGTGTAATAAAGGAAGACTGCTTTAATGACCCCATGCCTCCTAGGATAAAAAAGAATATATACATATATATATATATATATATATATATATGATATGTGTTTATATCATACAATACAATTATTTTACGATTAATTCATGTAAATTTTTATATTTAGGGAAATTCTATTGAATTAAATACAAAAGATTATAAATTTCCTACAGTTTTATTCCTTAATAACGGAGCAGGAAGAAGCAAAGTAAGGAAGGAAAGAAAAATAGTATGAGGTGTATCATGAGTTGAATCTTTGTTTTCCATATTGGGCTGCTCGTTAGGAGAATAAGATCAGTTAAAGAACGAGGAACTTTCGAAATTTCTCTTGTGGACTCACGTTCATCAATTGAAGCTTACAAATAAGGTATTTCAGGGATCTTGCTCTGAAATTAGCTCCTTGGTTAATGAGGGATTTTTATCTAATTCTTTTTTTTTTTTTTTTTTTTTTTTTTTTATGGCGCATCGACATAAATCTTGGCCATTAGCGCCGACGTCCAGGGTGCAGCCAGGAATTTTCTCAGCGAGCCCTGAGATGAGAAAATTTCTGGCGCCGGTGGGGATCGAACCCACCATCTCCCGCTTATGAATCTAGCGCGCTAGCCACTAGACCACGGGAGACCCCATCTAATTCTTGTTAGCAGTTCTTGTCCTTGGTCTCTATAATGCTTTAACACACCTTTTATATATATTTTAAAAAAGGTTATGACTAGGGAACGAATGTTCATGTAAAATAAAATTCAAAATGTGTACTATATATAATGAAACATGTAATAAAAATTGAAAATGTTTAGCAAAAAAAATACCTAAAACACTATAAAATATTGAAAGGAATAGCGTAAATAATTAGTACGAACTTTATTATAAATGGAAAGAAAAAGGTACAAAAAATCGATATCATATTGAAAAATAAAAATTAGGAACTCATTTTAAAATGGGAAAAAAGAAGTTGAAAATGTCTACAGATGAACATTATTATGGAAAATTGTTTGCAACAACATACGTTTTTAAATTATCAAATGTGAAATGACGCCGGTCTGATATCGTAAGGGAGTATACAGTGGTGAGGTCACCGATTTGGACCATTTTTTTTTTCTGGTGATTTTGCATCGAAAAACAGTCGACACGTGTCCGAGCTTATCGTCCAATGCGCCTTAGGAACTGAGAAATAAAATAAAATAAGTTTAAAATTCATTATGTTATATCTCGAGTTTGGAAAATAATATCGTCATGATTCTTTCACTAGTTCATTTATTTTAGAGATTAGATTAAAGCAATAATACAATTTTTAAACAATAATTTGTGGTATATATTTTTAAAACGCATCTGCTCCTGGACCATAAGCGTAGGATAACTATGACTTTCGCCTTTGCTTCTTGCAATTAGAAAAGACACAATGATGTAGACTCAATGGGTAAAGCATTATTTTCTTTTAGCGCGGTTCCTCCCTCCCCCGTAGGGAGGAACCCCGCTTATAAGGTTGACACAATGAAACAATCCGGAAGTGCCGACAAGAAAATTTCGCGTTTCAGAACCCCTAGAGACCAAAAATAACGGTGGTTCAAATTTGTATATGTATATATATATATATATATATATATATATATATATATATATATATATATATATATATATATATACATATACATATATATATATATATATATATATATTTGTCTGTTCGCTCATTTCTGGCTTCCCTGATGGTCCGATTTTGATGACATTTAGTACAAAAATCTGTCGTCCAATTTGAAAGGTCAAGTTCGTTAACCAGCAAAATCCGCCCACTGGAAGATGGCGTTTGGGGCGAAATTCGCGCAAAAAAAATCGTAACGCTTACGTTTTTGAGTTCATAAGCTTGTAAGTACTCTTTTTATAGGCTTCTTGGGCTAGGAAAACGAATGGAACCATTGTCAAGGCGATAGCTTTAACCGTTTTCGAGAAAACTGAAAAAATAATTTTTGAATGCCGTTATTGGTTTGGGTACTTAGAATCATGGGATTCAGTTGAAAAATTTACTGCATGTTCTACTTTCATTAAAACTAATGTGTTAAAACTTTGGTTGCGTTTGGAGTTAAGGAAGGGTTAGAATAAAATATTTTATTAACAGACATAAAAAAGTTTTGGTAACTTTGTATACTTTCCTTAATATCTCGAAAAAGAAAGAATTTGGAAAGAATACCATTAGAAATCTTACTAAATGCTCTACAAAAAAGGTTCTAGTGAAAGTTTTGATTAGGCGATGTCAATCGGAGAAATAAGTGCTTAAAACTTTAAAGTAATTGATTTCCCTTATTCGAACTGTTCTTTTTAGCGCGGTTCCTCCCTCCCCCATAGGGAGGAACCCCGCTTATAGGGTTGATACAATGAAACAATCCGGAAGTGCCGACTAGAAAATTTCGCGTTTCAGAACCCCTAGAGACCGAAAATAACGGTGGTTCAAATTTGTATATATATATATATATATATATATATATATATATATATATATATTTGTCTGTTCGCTCTCTAGATAGAAGACGAATGGTCCGATTTTGATGAAATTTGGTACAAAAATCCTTCGTCCAATTTGAAAGGTCAAGTTCGTTAACCAGCAAAATCCGCCTACTGGAAGATGGCGTTTGGGGCGAAATTCGCGCAAAAAAAATCGTTACGCTTACGTCTTTGAGTTCATAAGCTTCTATGTACTCGTTTTATATGATTCCTGGGCTAGGAAAACGAATGAAACCATTTTCAAGGCGATAGGCTTAACCGTTTTCGAGAAAATTGGAAAAATATTTTTTGAATACCGTTTTTGGTTTGGGTACTTAGAATCATGGGATTCAGTTGAAACATTTTCTGCATGTTCTACTTTCATCAAAACTAATATGTTGAAATTTTGGTTACGTTTGGAGTTAAGGAAGGATTAGAATAAAATATTTTATTAACAGACATAAAAAGTTTTAGTAACTTTGTATACTTTCCTTAATATCTCGAAAAAGGTTGAGTATCTTGGGAAACGGAAGAATACCGTTAAAAAGCTTACTAAATGCTCTACAAAAAAGGTTCTGCTGAAAGTTTTGATTAGACGATGTCAATCAGAGAAATAAGTGCTTAAAACTTTAAAGTAATTGATTTCCCTTATTCGAACTGTTCTTTTTGTCTGTTTTTATTCCTTGTTATTTTTTAACTGCTTATAGTTGGATAATGTATTTGATAACAAATCAGGTTAAGAAAACTAAGAAAAACAATTTAATCTTAGAGATATGGATTTCCAAGATAATATAGCTTTTCAAATGCCTAGCGGGGTCCTTCCTAGGGCGGGGACCCACCCAGGTAAGATCGTAAATAACACCTTTCTTGAGAGTAAAGATGGAACTGTCAACTTTGGTCCTCCTCTACCTCCCGGCACTTTCATTGCTGACGAAGGCTACCACTGACTAGCCAAAACGTCCTAAATATAGATTTTTTAACAAAAATCGTATTGAGGTTTATTTAGCCGAATCCCAACCATTCCATCTTTACTTATCACCTCGACGGCTAACTATCTTATCTTCATGCTTTCTAGAAATGTGGACCCAAAATAATAACATCTTCTATTTTAATCATTTTAAATGAGTCTAGAGATAAGAACGGAACCGCGCTAAGATGATGCAGTTCCTGCGAGTCGGACTTTTTAATTTTGTCTTTGATTTTGATACTTAAAATTATGGGATTCAGTTGAAACATTTTCTGCATGTTTGAATTTCATCAACACTAATATGTTAAAATTTTGGTTACGTTTGGAGCTAAGGAAGGATTAGAATAAAATATTTTATTAACAGACATGAAATGTTTTGGGAACTTCGTATACATTCTCTAATATCTCGAAGACGGTTAGGAATATTGGTAAACGGAGGGTTACCATGCGAAAGCTTACTAAATGTTCTACAAAAAAGATTCTGAAAGAATTTTTGATTAGGCTATGTCAATCGGAGAAATAAGTGCTTAAACTTTGAAGTAATTGATTTCGTTTATTCGAACGGTTCTTTTTGTTTGTTTTTATTCCTTGTTATTTTTTAATATCTTAAAGTTGGATAATGTATTTGACAATAAAACAGATTAATTAAAATAAGAAAAACAATTCATTGTTAAAAATATATCAGGCTGGACCGTATGAAATGTCATTTTTGGATTTGTCGATTTCCTTCAAATGTCTTGAAACTGTCGAGGCTCCTACTCCGAGTTCTTTGGCATATTCCCTAGTGTTTTAATTGCTTATAGTAGTCAAATGTATTTGTCAATAAAACAGGATACGTATAATTGGAATCAATATTTTGTTTGTTGGAATTCGAAGATGCCGTATGAATATCTAGATTACAGTACTGGTGTTGATTTCGTTCTATAGAATTATTCTTGGTATTCCCTATTTTCATCTGTTACCCATAGTTTTTTATTGTTAGTAGGTTTTTCTTATTGATTATAGAATATAAATCTATTTGGTTATAAAACAGGATACGTAAAATTAATAACAATATTTCGGAGATTTCTGAGCGAAATACTTTTAAGATTTTCTACCACCACGAACGGCTTTTTTCCTCTATTTTTATCCACTAGATAGGCTTTATTTTGCATATTATTCTATATACGTTTTATTCAGCAGGGGATTCTGATGAAATGTCGTTTTTTTTGCTGTGGATTTTAAATACGATGTATCTAAGATTGGATAACATTAGCGAGTCTACATAGTTGAGAACCGACGACGGAGGATTACTTCTTGCTATGATTTAGTCTACATATGTATATTAAGTCCTAAATCCAAAAAATAAACTTCACAACGGTTAGATACTATGAGCGAATATGGCGGTTCAATGCCCGTAGAAACAAGGGGGCCGCAGGAAATTTACCTGCTAAGAGTTAATCCTCAAGAGCTGTAAATATACCCCAGGTACCTGCCGACACAATACAAAGCCTAGGCGGAGAGCACCCCAAAAACTCAGATCCAAACATAAGGTTATATACTAAATATTCATAAAGACTACTTAGTTGTAAACCGATTCATCAATTAGCAATCAATAGTTTTCAACAAAGGTTATATACTAAATATTGATAAAAAGTATTTAATTAGAAAAAAAAAAAACAATATTCCACAAGACTTGTTTTTGGTCCATTTGTGTCTACTCCATAGACTTAATTAGGTATATTATTCTATTGTAGTTGGGCAACTAAACTTTGTTTTATTTTGTTAAATAAAGTTTTTTTTCTTGACTTGTTATTCGTCAAGACTTTTATTTGTCCTTGTGTATTTACTAGATAGGTTTTATTCGGCATATTATTCTATATAGGCTATATTAGGCAGGGTATTCTACTCAATCTTGTGTACTTCTTCTTGATCCTTCTGTACATGGGCGTATATAAAAACAATTTCGGGGGGGGGGGGGGGGCTGAGACCATTTCCAGGGTATGGAATACTAAATATTTAGAGCTTGGAATAGTTTTAGGCAATTAAAACGCTATTACACGTAAAATAAAATATGTTTTATGAACTAAGTGATCTTATTTAATTTATTTTTAAGGGTTTTACGAGAAGTTTTTATCATCAATTCAAAATTTCGGGAGGGGCTGCAGCCCCCTCAGCCCCCCCCCCCATCATATATGCCCATGCTTCTGTATCCTTTAGAAAGGCTTTATTAGGCATATTTTGTATTGATTTATAGAGCTTTGCTTTAGAATGAGAGCCAGATTCTGTAATTTCCGCTTCTGTGTAAAAGTTAGCTACTGTCGGTGTCCCTGACTCCTTAATATCACTTTTATTCGAGATGTTCGAGAGGATTTTGACAATTTTCACGAGATATATAAAAAAAAAATAAGTTTATTTCTTTTCTAAGCTTATCAAATGGCACTAGGGACATGAACGGAACCGCGGTAAGATACTGCAGTTCCTGCGAGTCGGACTTTTTTGGTTTCCCTTTTATTTTTCCAGTACAAAATAAAAATAATATCAGAATATGTTGCAAAAATTTGTATTTATGGCAGAATATGTACAAATATGGATTTTTGACAAAATATGTAAAATAAAAACCTGCTTAAATGCTTTAAAATCACTTAAAACGTGCAGAATTTCATTAGCAATTACGATTTAAGAATCAGAAAAAAATATGTCAATACAATAACATCCGTTCCCTAGTTATGATCGTTGTTTCGCATTCCTAACATTCCATGTAAAACAAAATGTGAGTGTAAAAGTCGTGTAAAAAAAAAAAAAAAAAAAAAAAAAAAAGGCTGCCTCTTTATTCTTTTGAAACAAAGAAATATTTTTTGTTTGTTCCTTTCTGTAAGAAAAGAAATCAGTGTTGCTAGGAGTTGGCTAGGCTAAAAGATTGCCGTTGGATTGACAGAAGCTACCGTTACTAGCGCACCGTTAGCAGTTCAACCGATTGGAAACTGCACCTAATCTATCAAGTTAACCTGCCAGACTCTAGTAGACCTACTGACCTCAACCATCTTCAAACATATACATTTTCAGCCAGCGATTACCTGAAATCGTTCCCAGCAGAACATATTCAAACTGTAACTGTAATTTCCATATTGATTACGATTGTTACTAGAAAATGCTGACATATCATGACTATATTCTATAATACTCAAACATCAAGCAGAGATCTTTCCGAAAATATTCCATGTTGATATTCTTGATTTTCTGTTTCTCCAGTCCTAATTATACCAACATCAACAGGGCACCCACAATGTTATATTATAAGATCTGAAAACCGAGGCCAAAAGGTTGATTATACCAACATCAACAGGGCACCCACAATGTTATACTATAAGATCTGAAAACCGAGGCCAAAAGGTTGATTATACCAACATCAACAGGGCACCCACAATGTTATACTATAAGATCTGAAAACCGAGGCCAAAAGGTTGATTAGAGAATAGTTGCAGCTATCTTCAGATGTGAAGATTGAAAACAAAATTCCAGAAATAAAACAAACAGTTGATGAGCGGCCATCAGGCAAAAGGAACAAAATAAGAGATGACGTTTTATTATGCCGCTTAAGAATTGGCCATTCACGTCTGACACACTTACATCTCATGACGAGACAGGAATTACCAAAATGTGTACATTGTGTTTATAAAACACATACTGACAGAATGTTTTCAGAAACAACTACAACTTACCATACATAACGACTACTCGGGGATGGGAGCAAATGCATAGCAAAAATATTACCCGAAGACGTCAAACGTCATCACAAAACAAACAAATTATAACACACTAGCTGACTACCCGTGCTTCACCACGGCCGATAAGTAGTTTTTATATTGAGTTAAATAAGATATGATCAAAATTAACGCTACTACATAATTTTGTACAGCTTATTATTGCACGAACTTTAAAATCACCCAGGAAATACCATGTGGAGGTATCCGTGCTTGTTTCCGTTGAGAGTAAAAAACAAAACAAAAAAAAAACACAAACAACAACAACCAGGTAAACAGAGACAAATACACGTTGAAAAGCATAAAACTAACAAATTTGAAGCTTCAAGCACTTATCTCTTCGATTGACATCGCCCCACCGAACATTACAACAGAATCTTATTGTAGAGAATTTAGTAACCTTTGAATAGCCGCCTTCCACTTACTACGAGTTCCCAACCGTTTTCGAGATATTTTAGAAAATATACTGAGATCCGAAAACTTTGTATCACCATTCATAGAATTTCTTCCCATATACTTCGTTTCTGAATACCCAAACCGAAAATTAGTTTTGAAAAGTATTTCTATCAATTTTTCTGGTAAATGGCTACAGAACTCGCTTAAAAAATGGTTTCATTCGTTTTCCTACGTTAAGGAATCTTTCACACAAATTTTGCTCCAAAAACCATGTTCCAGTAAACGGATTCAACTGGTTAATGAACTTGACCTTTATAATGAGAAGAAAGATTTTTGTTCCAAATGTTATCAAAATCGAACTATTTTTGAGCCGATGAGGAACTTCTTAATAATTCATGCCCCCCCTAAAAGTACTTAAACATTTGAATATCAAAAAACCCTTTCTGAGCGAGTGTTTACATTCTAAACTGATTGCCCGTGCAAAATTTCAAATTTTTGTGTCAAGTGGTTCGGGATATTATTACCTCGGATGGAGCATCACCAGGGCGTAAACTCTATCAGTGACAAAATCACAGTTTATTTCTAGTAATTCAAGGACTGCCATCATAGTTGAAATTAACCTCAATTAAAAATAATACTATGAAATAGATAATATACGGCAACAGCTGTTCTGTTATCGTCCTAGGAACACATGCTGCCTAGTCTTGCCTGCTCTAACCAACTCAAACTTTAAACCCCTCTAAAAATACTTAAAAATTCGAATAACAAAAAATCCTTTCTTAGTGAATGCCTACGTTATATAGGGAGTGCCCATGCAAAATTTTAAAATTTTCTGTCGAGAGGTTTGGGCTGGGGGATGATAGGTCAGTGAGTGAGTGAGTCAGTGAGTGAGTGGTATTTGAGAAATACATAGTAGATACACACAAAAGAAAACCGCATCTCAATAAAAAAAGAGCAGAAAGAAATATCCCTAAGAATATACAGAACAGTGTTGGGCATTACTTGAATAAAGTATTATTCGAATGATTATTCAAATAAATATTTAGTGAATAATGAATAATTCACTGAATTATCTTATTCACACGGTACATCATGAATTATTCGTTATTCATCATTCATTATTCATCATTCGTTATTATTTATTTCTAGTTAGTCTACTGATTAATTCTACTCAAACACACATATATATACATATTTCCGGCTGCCAACATTATAATAAATCTATCATTATTCACTAAAATATGTTTATTCTGATTGATCATTCGAATAATTTGTGAATAAAAGATAAACTTCATTCTCAGAATAACGAATAATCAATAAAAGTAATTATTCTTCATCTATTATATATTTGTCAAATACCACTCACTCACTCACTCACTCACTCACTCATCTATCAACGCCCAGCCCAAACCGCTCGACAGAAAATTTTGAAATTTTGCATGGACACTCCCTATATAACGCAGACGCTCGCTAACAAAGGATTTTTTGATATTCGAATTTTTAAGTATTTTTAGGGGGGTTTAAAGTTTTAGTTGGTTAGAGCAGGCAAGCCTTGGCAGCATGCGTTGCTAGGACGATAAAGAACAGCTGTTACCGTACATTATCTATTTCATAGTATTATTTTTAATTGAGGTTAATTTCAACTATGGTGGAAGTCCTTGAATTACTAGAAATAAACTGTTACTCATAGAGTTTTAATTGCGTTTCTTTTCTCCCTGTTCCCGTCAGATAGGCTTGCCATATTTTTGGAGAGTTAACCCGGGACACATTAATATGGGATGGGCATACCAGGGGGGGTTGGGAATAAAAACAGTACAAATTATAAGCAAAATGGTGAGTTTTAAGCCTAGCAATTAACGGGAAGGGGGGATCCTGAACTGTTAGTATACCCAAACCTTAAAAATAAGAACGGAACTTTTTTTGCTACTTGATTTTCTTAAAAAAATCACGGTCAAACCGTGATGTATGGTAAGCCTATCCTTAGAGTTTTCTAGGTGAGGCAATAATATCCGGAACCCTATAAGCCAGCCTCCTCGCCTATAACCTTGGTAATGCGCGCAAATATAATGGGTGTTTCCAAATAACTTTTTGGAAACATAAACTTTTAAATTTTAACGCCCATTGAATAACATATAGTATGACGGGAACCGTGCTATAATAAACTGCACAAAATTGTAAAGTAACGTAATTTTAATGAAACATTATTTAACGCAATAAAATAACTACTTATCTGCCGTGACGAAGCACGGGTATTCAGCTAGTTCATGAATAAAATAATATATTTATTCATTATTCTTTATTCATCATTCTGAATAATTTTTGCCCAACACTGATACAGAAGTTGTTATTAAAAAACTATAATTACAGTTAAAAAACTATAATTACGCTGTACTAAAATCTTACTGACAGAACAGTACAAATCATAACATAATTATAAAAACTTTACTCACAAAACTGACGTTATATTCATAAGTTATTATTTATTAATAATTTGTGTTAAAACTTGTATCGCCTAGCCTCGAAAACAAATAAATAAATGAAACTTTTCTCCAATTGAATTTGTACAAGAGTTCAGTTCAGGGAACCAATTTAATCGCAACACCGTTCAAAACAAAAAACTCCCCTAGTAACTTATATTTTATCATAGCATTGTTCAACTAGAGTTCCATCGAATGATAATCTAAAAAAAAAATTACTTTTCCTTTGAAAAAATGAATCACCTGCTCATGAAAATTATAATAGAGGAAATATATTTTATATTTATTGTTAACTGGAAAATCCCGGTGACCATGAGATAACCAGTGTGGGAAATGGGTAAGTGAGCGTTAAAATTTAAATAAATAGTGGACAAAGTGCTTAGAATTTAGCCTATACAACATGATGTAGTTGCCGTGGCTCAGAGGCTTGTGGGAGGGAGCATGAAAATCAAGTTCACCTAGTACAGTGACTGAGGGCACCTCGAAGCAAGGTAGCTTATGGGACTCCCATTTAAAAGATACGGGTTCGAATCTAGGGGCTGATTGATTTTTTTCAGCCAATGGTCCGACAGAAACTTTAATCATAAATGTTAAGAAAGAGAGGCAACCTAAAGGCAGGAAAACCTTTTAAGAAACTGCCGTCTGGCACTCGTGTTCAAATAAGTGATTGATTTTTCCAGAGACGTGTCGCCTGCTCCGGATCAGCACCCGTCTTGATTTGGATTAGGTTTCTAGAGCGAAGCACCTGTTTCTAATAATTTCCCAACCAAGCAGTGCTCTAAAGCCATTCAATCACTCCGAGGAGTATGAAGCAGCTATTTCGAAACGGGGGAAACAATTTTATTCTCCACTAGCTAGTGCAGCTTTGAGCAAGCCTTCCTTCAATACCTGTTCAATTCTGTTCTTCGGCAAATGGTATATTTCTGATTCCTTCGACTGCACATATATAAGGAAAAATACCAATCAAACATTTTTCAACAATTTTAATTAATCCCAATTCAAATTTACAGATACTCACTGGATAAATATGTGTCAACAACTGGCTTCTAAGTGCTTTAGTGAGGGAACTCGCTGGTGACAGTTGCCGCAAAAAGTCAACCTCTCTGATTCTCTTTCATCTGCCATGGCTAGCAGCAAATAGGATAAATACGTTACATATTTAGTGATATGCCTATATAAACGAGTATATATATATATATATATATATATATATATATATATATATATATATATATATATAGTAGACAAAATATCCATGGCGAGATATGGACCTCTTTTTTTTTAACGTTTTGAAGGGTGTATTTAACCGCGGGAGGTCATGGCAAAGAAAGGAAGGAACCTCTTAAATAAAACTTAAATATATTTATTTAATTTTATTATATGGAAAATGAATAATTAAATTCAAGCAGAAAAAAAAATAATTAAAATAAAAAATCTATAATCCTCCAGCCCACACCACGGAAAGGGAACCGTCCGAGCCCAGAACCACCGCGACGCCACAACGCCGCAGTGCTCTCCTTTTAAAAATGCTTCATCAGGGGAAACTTAACCATTCAAGGCTCTACAGGGTGAGCAAGGCTCGCCCTCTCCCCGGGGAGGGCGTACACAATCTCCAGAGCCCGGGACTAAGACACATGGACCTCTTTGAGCATCGCTTAAAGAATTTAATCCAATTCAGACCCCAGGTTTAAAGAATCTTCAACACCTGAGCTCAAGCCTTTAGCCTTGCTTTTAAATGGCGTGTTTCGTTTCAGCTGGAAGTTATGAGATTCGGCTTTTTCTCAAGGCCTAAATATAAATAAGTAGTCCTAATTTTTAAAAATTAATCTCGTATTCTAATTTGTATTGTTCTATGAAATTTCCATAAAGTAAACCAACTTCTCTTATTTTAATCAATAAAAGTCTTTATTTAAGCAGGAAGTATGTAGAGCCTCTGCTGCTATTACTAGAAACAACGGTACGTCTACAATGCATCTTGATAATCCCAGTAATTGGGGTATCATGATCTAGGATCGCATTTCTCATCGATGAAAACTCTTGGAGACAATGAAGTCCTGCTTCTCTGGTTTCTTTCTTTAGCTATTTGTTCATCGAAATCTCTCTCTCTCTTTCATGATGGAAGATCCTCAAACTGGATTTATCTATTGCCTTATGGAGGAGACTGTATTATGCAAGATGGGGGAAAAGCGTGAATAGGAGACTTGAACGATGGGTAATGACAGGGAAAGCAAAGCTTGCAGCTGCCACGCCTAGCTCATCATACGCTGACCATCCTCTTACGAAGATAATGCAAACCGACAGAGCTAGTTGTAGTCACCAGCCATGTTTTATGTAACCCTTCTATTGGCCGTCCGCGCTTGTCTTGATGGATAGGCGTAGTGCTCTTATGTCAACTACCTGTCACATCCTCCTTCAGAATTTCCCACCAGCTCTCTATGGCACAACACATCACAATATCGCTCTCGCAGGATCGTTACGAGGTACAATAACGTACTTTCAATTTTTTCCTTACTGCTTACAAAAAGCTAATCCAATAAACAACCTCTGTGCTGTGTAACTTAATTTTATTACCTTAAGGATGTTTCCTTCTCCTGTAGATATACCGACTTACTGTGAACTCGTAATCTCGAAGTGCTGACAAGAAATTTCGACGCTACATAACTTATGGACACGAAAAAACTATGGTTCAAATGTATGTTATGTATACCCAGTGTGCCATGCTAGACCTACTTTCTGCCTATGACTCTCCAATCAAGATCTACCTGTATACCCAGTTACGACAAAATCGGTCAAACGGTGTGAATTTGTTTATATCTGTCTAGTAATGCGTGAAACAGCCAACAGAGGCCAGCACCACAGCAATTCATAAAACAGCCGACAGAGGCCAGCACCACAGCCTCCGAGTAGATAGCTCCTATCAAAGAAAGGCCAGCGCTCCTTAGTTAGACAGTGACTGTTGATGTAAAATTGAAATAAACTGCATTACACGATTATATAATGATGTAAAGTATAAAGGAGATTTCCCCTATCAAGGCCTACCTGTGTGCCAAGTTTGGTCAAAATCGGTCAAACGGTGTAGATTTTTTATATGGAACAAACAGTCAGACACGTGATTTGTATATATATATATATATATATATATATATATATATATATATATATATATATATATATATATACATAGGAAGGTGTTGTACCTTTGACCACTTTGCACAATTTAATCTTTTTTAGCTTGAATATTAAGGCTAAATTCATTTTTTTTTTATTTAATTGTAATTAGCATTCTATTGGTTATCATATTTAATTTCAAGGTTCTAGCTTTACAGTTAATATTTTTAATTAATTTTTAAAAAAATAATCGTACAGTGGTCAAAGGTACAACATGTAGTTGTACCTTTGACCATGGGGTGTTGTATCTCTGACCACGTAAAAACAACACAGCAGTACAGAAAAATAAATGTTATTCAGTAATATTGTAATTAATTGTAAGTTTAATAAATACAGGACAAGGATGTAAGCATAATAAAAAGCTATTATTGATATTATGTTATGCTTAATATGCTGAAAAATCAAGTCCAATTGATAAACGATCAAGCGTTGATTAACTGTCAAGCAGATCCACTATCAATGGTCATATCATACAAATTTCCATCTTCTCTCGTAAACTTGTCACTTCCGTTTTTGTTTTTTTTTTCACCTTCAATAATTAGCTTTTCAGGAATATCTGTCAGGACACGAGGTTTCCCTTTAGGCCGGCCCCTATTTGACATTTTCCTTCCCTGCACTTTTCGATGAGGTCTTACAACTTCAGGTGGAACGATAAAGAGCGATAGGTTCGAACTGCTACACTGAGGATTGATAAAGTCAGTTTGAACTTATTTCATTTATTATTTTTCAAATTCTTTGAACAATTGAAGCAACCAATATTAATTATTTTTTAATAAGTTGTAGCAGAAGACAAAACAAAAAGCAAAATTACAAACAAAAAACTTGAATTATGAAAACATTACTCAGGTGTGTTGTACCTCTGACCTGGTCAAAGGAACAACAACTAGTCGTGGTCAGAGGTACAACACCCTGGTAGTACAAATTAAAAAGCATGCTACAAATTTTAGGATTAAGATAAATTAATTTTAGAAGCTACACTATGTTTCTTATTGTAATAGCTACTTTGTCAAATGATTTCCATCTAAAAAGACATAATACAAAAAATATTATGAGGCAAAACGTCATCAATAAATAACTTACATTTTTATGATAGAAATGGATAAGTATTTTTTGCAAGAATCCTCTTTGACTTGAATAATCCAAAGTAGGTTTTAGAAGCCCTCTAGAGAAGGAGCTAAACACTAATTACACCAAAATTTATAAAGTGTTGCTACATGCCGCCACAGCCTCGGTGGTCAAAGGTACAATATGGTCAGAGGTACAACACCTTCCCCTATATATATATATATATATATATATATATATATATATATATATATATATATATATATATATATAATGTAAAATATAACTATATTAGTGAAAATTGAAAACTATTTTGGTATCATATTATCCAAAACGACGGATTCTATAGAAATTTTCTTTAGTCATCCAAGCTAAGATGTGTACATTTTGATGACGTTTAGAGTACATTTTTTAGGTTTCTATTTATTAGACGATAAACAAAATAGTTATTACGCCTTGTATATGGTAATTTTAAAAACAAAATCGACAGGCTTGAGTAGTTTTGGACTCTTTGTTGAATTTCTTAAAATCTCAAAAATCGTCGTAATTTAAGGTTTGTTAACCAGCAGAATCCTTCAACCGAAACATATACTTTGGGGTGCATATCGCGCGAAAAAAATCGGATCGCTTACGAGTTTCATTTAACATGCTTGCAGATACTTATTTACTTCTAGGTTTCCTGACGTAGGAAAACGAATGAACCCATTTTCAAGGTGATATCTGTAACCGAGAAAAGTGGATAAAAGTAGTTTTTCTATTTGGGTACTTGGAATTGTTGGATTCAATTGAAATATTTTCTACATGTTTAAATTCATCTAAACTAAGATAAATAAATTTTGGTTGCATTTGTTTTGGCCTCTACCTGGCAAATATGTAATCACCAAAATATTAAAAAATTATAATTGTCGAAAAAACCGTCGGAGAAAACGGTGCCTAATGATTCGGATGTGTTGGTTTCGGTCCATTAAGAGTTTCTATTCTGAACTCTTTAAATCACACAAGGAACAAGGATTACATTGACTCTAAGATGACGCAATTCCTGGGTATCGGACTTTTCGCAATTATCCTTTAATCCCTTTGCGACTAAACGTTAAAGAAGAATAAAAAATTAGGCAGATCTAAAAAGCTCTATTCATGAATAAATCCTTGGTCCAGTTGTTCTAGTTCCGCCTCAAGATGAGCGGAAGAGGTTGTATTACCCGCGAGGACGACACGCCTGTCACAGCGGCATACTGCTCGATCATCCGGAAAGATCCGATCCATGGTACAGCCTTGTATCGTGTCAATCCAAGAACTCTATGAAGAAATACAGACAAGGAGTAGTGGAAAACGTTCACAAGAAAGATTTTTCCCCCCTTTTCTTTTATGGATTACTACCCTACTCAGACTTTCTGGGGTTCTGTGCCATATAAAAATAGAGTTAAAAACAGGAACTACATTATCTTAGTACCGTTTTCGTATAACTTGTATATCTGGTGTGATTTGGAAAGCCTGAAAAAACAGGCTTTGAAATAAAAACATTGGATCAGAATCTAACACAAAAGTTTTCTCCGTCTGTGGCGTTCCTATCGAAATCTACGCTTGAATCTATTTGGTTTGAAGAACCTCTTTGATAGTGTTAGGCAAAACTAATACCAGTTTACTAAACTAATTAACTCTAACTAAAAATAATCTCACGTTATATTTTAGTTTTAGATTTGTAGAATTTTTAGTTTTAGTATGGTAATTAGTTTATTGAAAAAATATACTATGCATTTTCTCCATTCACTATACTAATGCATACTTTGATTCAGAACGAGGGTAAAAAGGTAGGTTTGTATGTATTTTAGTTTAAATAAAGAATGCTTATTTATGAACAATAGTTGAAACCATTAGAAAATGAGGTTACAACTTACAACTTTAGCCTATTTATAACAAACTTAAAATAAATTAACAAGTTCTACTAGTTTTAATAATTTACTTAATTGTCGAAATAATATATGATTTACATTAATTCACGTTATTTTTGTGAAACAAAACTAAACAAAAGCTTCAAACTAGTTTTTAATCAATTCCCAATGACCGGCACACCAATGATTTAATTTTAGTTTAACTAATATCCATTAATTAATTTCATTTTACTTTTATATATTTTTTTTTTTTTTAGGTTGCAATTTTCAGTTTAGATTTAGTTTATTCCAAAAAGTGAATGTACGTTGAATTTTAGTTTTAGTTTTTAGTTTTTCCCAACATTACTCCTTGAGTATTGTATCTACTTGCGATTAACGCTGTATATACATGTACATAAATGTACATGTATAGTCACACACACACACACATATATATACATATTTTCTGCTGGAGGATGAGTGCTAACGTTTTCCCCAATTCTTTAGAAACGTCGTTTTTACAACTACATTTAAGTTCTATCTAAAGTTTTTATGAAGTGCACGTAGGTACTCTAACAACAATTATAGGAGGAGCTTAATATCTTTATCATGCATAATATTGCTTATTAGGTAAAATTATAAGAATATCTTAAAAATATGACTAGGTTTTGCAATTATATGAATTTTATTATATAAACAATGAGAAGTGTCAAACGGTGAAAATCAATGGACGAGTCTTCTTTATACAGATCACGTGCAACAATTTCTACTTTCACTTGCAGCCTTCTTCAAAAGAATCTAGACCCATAACCCCCTGACCTATTCCCGTGAGGAAGAGATTCCTCGAAGGAACGGAATGAAAATAATTGTTCTGCATACATAATCACCAATATTGATTGGTTCTGAACCACGATGTAGGGCCGCTAATTCACTAATGAATCATTAAATCAGCCGTTCACTAACGACTCTTCATTATGAAACAATCACGAAGTCCTTTAAATTACTTGTAGATGCGAAAAGAAATTAAGTAAGCTATGTGTCGTCTATGTAGATAATTAGGCATCTTTAAATTTTATTTGATAATTTTACTAAATTTATGTTCAGAAACGAAGTTTAAAAATATCCGTCATTTAAAATAATGCTGAGCTTTGAACGTATTAATTTAGACAAGTCACGATGTTTCGATTACATATAAATTAGGAAAAAAATACATTAAATGACCGGCACAGCGGTGCACCGGGTTGACTAACTACCTGATGAAAATTAAAAACACAAAAATAGCCCGGCGTTAATAGCCAAATAGTTGATACGCCGTCACACACGAAAACTAAAATAAAAATAAAAATAGCCCAGCGGAAAAAACTTAAACTATTTAAGTTACATGTCTATATACTGTCTGCAGACTAAGGGTGGGTTTATACTTGATAGTTATTGCAGGATATTTATATCAGAGAGAAATTGCGACCATGTAAAATGTATGTCTGCAATAAATTCTACATGGCTTTTTATTTATTTTTTAACTCAACAAAACTTTTAGAAGAAAAAAAACTATGGATGTGTACTCAGCGGGAATGAAAAAGATGCTAAAGTCATAATCTTGTGATAAAATAACATTTGAAAGCGAGTACCTAATAAAATAAGGTCAATTGTCTTATGCCGAATTTCCATTATATAAAAACACAAGTTCTTTAATCAACGAAAACGTCTATTTGGATTTATTCGAACCCCTACTGAAATGAAAATTTAAAAACGGCCCTAGCTGACTTGAGTCACATTTCTTCCTACGTTAATATTTAACATTTGGAACCTAAGAGACTATGTATATTCTGAAAACCAGCAAAACTCCATTCATTGGAAGCAAGTACTTTCTTGAAAGCCTGTTTTCTTTTTTTTTTTTTTTGAAAATTGACTCAGGTTAGTCTGACAAATATATTATAGTAAAACTATTTATATTTAAAGTACTCGTTGCTTTGTTGCTTATTTTACGCAGTTTCTACGGTACTTTTTTATTTCTTAGTAGAAAGCATAACATTTACTCTGGATTAAATCAATGACTAATGGTATACATCCGCTAAATAAGACGCCAGCAAGTGTTCTTATCGAGGAAATGTGGCAGGATGTTTCGAATTAATATTAAAATCATTTAAATTGACATAAATGTCATGGCTAGCTAAAGACTGCGTTGTGAAAGTAGTCCTGCTGATTTGCACTTGAAATACAAACGTTTACTTACTTGAAACATCTGTGTGGATGTTTTCGCATTTTGTTAGCAAAAAAACTTGTTCAAAAGGATTTTACTGTGTTACATTTTCTAAGTGATCATACAAATACAAAAGATGCATACATCACCTAACCTAAGAATTTAAAATCTATGAAAATAAAGATTCCCTCGATAACGATAAGAAAGTTTGAAATTGAAGACAAAATTATTACGATTTTTTTTCTTTTTTTTACGGCGCATCGACATCTAGGCCATTAGCGTCGACATCCAGGGTGCAGCAAGGAATTTTCATAACGAGCCGTGAGATGAGAAAATTCCTGCCGCCAGTGTGAATCGAACCCGCCATCTCCCGCCTATGAATCAAAGGCGTTAGCCACTAGACCACGGGGAGATCCTCAATTATTAAGTAATAAATAATAAAAAGGTCCGACTCGCAGGAACTGCGTCATCTTAGCGCGGTTCCTTTTTATCCGTAGTGACATTTCTATGATATATATTTCACTGTTAAAGGAATAGATACAGTTGAAGCGGTTGTTTTGATATTTCCTGAAAAAAGTATATTGAATAAAAGGAATATTTTAGGTGCCAACCCTCAACTAACGGTTGGAAGGGGACCTTAGGGTCACGTCCAGGTAGAACACATACAAGACAGAGAATAGAGAAAGGTTGATTGACCCCTACTGTATAGTTTTACAACTCACTTAACTGTTCAATGCATTTCAATAGAGGGAAAACTATTCTAAAGAACGACAGCAGAAGGGTAGTAGAAAATATTCACAAGGCGTCTTCGAGTCTCTTTCTTGGAAAGGTATATTTCTAACCATAAATTTTACATATGAGATTAAAGTGGTGGAATGACCGATCTGTTTTTTTTTTCTGGTGATCATTTTTTTTTTTTCTAACCATAAACTTGAAAGAAACTCGCTTCCGTAGGTTTCCCCGTGGCCCAGTAGCTAACGCCCAGTGGCTGCTAAAGGGGGAGGGGGAAGGCTTAGCCCCCAGAATAAAAATTCACAATCTTTTTCTATTAAGTTAGAAAAACAAATTGTTTAGGCAAATAGCAATAAGTTCTAATTAATGTATGTCCTTAGATTATCAAATACTGCCTTACTGATAACCAGATGCCTGGTTATAAAAATTTGATGCTACACCCCCAAGCACGGCGGTAAGCCCATACTAAATTAGCCCCCCTAGAAATGTTTGTCTAGACCCGCCTATGCGCCTTGGATTTTTATGCGGTAGATTCGGATTCGAGTTCCACCTGCAGCTGATTGAGTTCTTTCATTTCAGGGCCTGTTGAAAAAAATCCTTCCTGAACCATGGATGTTTAGGAAGAATGGCAACCTATAGGTAGATAGCCTGGCGCCAAGCAAAAAAAAATCGTATCCCCCCCCCCGACCAAAAAAATTCATACACTATCACAAAAGTTTCTTCATTAAGCCCTGTAGCTCTGCTAACCCAATTACTATTTTAATGCAGACAGCAGGTGCCGAAACGAAAATTAACCAGGCTCCTTTGAAGTCAAAACTATTTCACGGTCATTCAACACTCGATTATTCCCCTGCAGAAAGTGACTTGCCGAAATGGATATTCAAAGCAATATTATTCTTGCTTAATATAATTGCCTTCAATTCTTCTATAAAACTTGAGGCTCATTAGATGACAAAAGAGCAAGAGAGCTGCATATTTTTCTCTATACCACTTCAGCACGTACAGTTTCGCCACATTTAATTAGGGAGTGGATGGAGGTGGTAGAGTAAAGAGCTAAGGGTGGGAGAGAGGGGTGGAAGAGAAAAGGCAGCAATCCCGTCACGTAGCGAGCTTGTTGCCACATGTCGACTTAGCATATTATCATCGCTGGCAGTACTAACATGGCGACAGTCGACAATACTGGCGGGTAATTTTCTCGTCTGCTTAGAGAGAAAAAAATCCTTTATTTCCACTGGCGTGTGCCCTTAACATAAAGCAGCGACACGAGAGATATTTTCGGTATTAAATATAATTGTACGAGGGAGTAAATTCCTTGTTAGTCAACGTCCGTTGCTTACCCCCTGTCAGCTCGTGAGCAGGGACAATAGCCACTTATTAGCGTGTTTCCGCCCTACCTATAGGGAGGAAACCCCGCTAATTATGGCGATCTGATGGCGCTGTCGGAAGTGTTGTCAAGAAATGGAATTACGGGTTCCGGTGTGAGGGTTATCACTAATAACCCCTCCAAAAGTCCAAGAATAAAATAGACAGGTTAAAACTCCAGTTGTTTAATGTTACACAATAATGAAAATATAAGTAAAGTAATTACATGCAATATTGATGTACTATATACGGAAGAAATACATAAATAACAAATATTTATTTATTTAATTTTAATGTCCATTTATTATTGAAAATAACTTTAGGACGGGTTATCTCTAGGCTACCACTCTTTTCTAGCCAGGATAGGGCTGATGCCGTTTCTTGTTTCTAAAGAAAAGCCACCACCTCTAGTGGGAATCGAACTGAATTAGGGGGGCTAAATTAGAATGGGCTTACTGTCGTACCGTGGGGTGAAGAATCATTTTTTTATAACCAGGCACCTGCAAATCATCTAGAAGGTATTTGATAAACTAAAAACATGCATTAATTAGAACTTATTAATATTATTTTGTGTAAAACTGAAGTTTAGCGTCCACACAAACGATTTCTTTAACATTTTTCACTACAACGTATTTTAATTCACTAAACACGAATACGTTAAAAAAAATTCGCTTTCAACTAGGAAAGAAGTTATTATGCACTAAAGTTCACTGTTAGGAAGGTTATAAAAGTAGGCGTAAAAAGCGTATTTGTAAACATGCGCATGCGCAGACATGTAACATTAGTAAACAGAGAACTCTCATTTGAAATGTTCATAAACCATTTATTCAAAAATAATTGTCAATTTTAAGGGCATCCTCACCCGTCGTAACCTGTCGCTTATGGGCAGACGTGCTATGCGCTTCCGCTCGCTCAAGAAGATATCAAAACCCTAGTCAATCCAACTCGCTAGAATTCTATTTATTTTAGCGAGTTGGATTGACTAGAGTTGTGATATCTTTTTGAGCGAGCGCAGCGAGCGGAAACGCATAGCATGTATGCCAAAAAGTCGTCCTAAACATTCTTCTTATCCTTCTAGTCATTCTTCTTATCCTCCTAGGCATTCTTCTTATCCTCCTAGACATTCTTCTTAGCTTTCTTCTCCTTCAGTCACGATGTTCGGTGGATATAAATCCCCAATCGAATCGAAAAATTCCTTTAATGTAATTCTTAAAAAATGCCTTTGAGTAATTCTTCTCTATTGTGGACGAGAATTATAAATTCGTGCAACTTCATTGTTAGTTTTGTATAAAATGAAAGTATGTTGACAATCAAACTTCAGCAGGCGCGAATTAGAACGAACTAATAATTATAAAGGCATTAGCTAATTATTAAGGGATTTCTATTATATAATACTTTTCATGAACGAAACAAGAAATGTGAAGAATATTTCATTATTTAAAAAAATAGTTGTGAATAAATAAGTGCTGATAAATTAAAAAAATTGATAGTAAATTTCAATTAGACTTCTTTATTACGGACTTTTCCATACCCGCGCGTGCGCATGTTGACAAATTTAGTTGTTTACATTACCTTTCATAACCCGCATAACAGTGAACTTTAGTGCTTAATAACTTCTTTCTTAGTTGAGAGCGAGTGTTTTTTTTCTTAACGGATTCGTGTATAGTGCATTAAAATACGTTATTGTACAAAATTTGGAAGAAGTCGGTTGTGAGGACGCGAAACTTCAGTTCTACCTTATTTTGTCTAGACAATTTACTTTTTTAACTTAACCGAAAGAGATTGTTAATTTTCATTCTGGGGGGGCTGAGCCCCCGTCTTTAGCCGCCGCTGGTTATAAGCTTTCCAAATATCAGCAGCAATAAGCATTATCGAAACACCTCTAGACGACGCAGTTCTTTCAAGTCACTTTTTAAAATTTTATAATGTAGAGAGTCAGACTGCGCTCAAAAAATGGGACGGAAATATCGATTCTCATTTGTACAGCGTTTAATTTTTAATTTCTGTTGGAACATTATTACCATTCTAAGAAATATTCAAAGCAATATTCTTGGACATTAATATAGTGTGTTTGTGAAATGAACCTCATCTTGAGGTTTATCGTTTCATTGTTGTTAGGTTTGATTGTAAGCAGACACATGGTAATGAATCTCCATGGAATAGATAGGAGAGCTTTGATTGGCATACAGGAGAAATTGCATTGCAGCTGCATACATGTATGTGCAATACCCTAACTGCAATCTCTCATTCACTCCTATTATAGAGTAACCACTACGGTTCGTAGCAACATCCAGTTTAACAAATGTTAGTATTGCCAAAGAATTGCCTTATATTTCTTCATATTTTTTTCTTTTCTACTTTTATGAAGGTTATATTTTCTTTATTTCTTTTCTGCTGTATTTTTCGTACCATAATAGTACGGGAGCCAGCAACTTCAGGAAAACAAGAATTTTAGTAACACAATTATAATACTACATTTTAAATAACAATATTATTGTTTTCAGCTAAACATTTAAGTTTCAAAAAGTTAAATTGATTTAATAAAAAAAATTAACCTCTTGAAATGATTTGAACAATAATTATTTTACCTGTAAAAATACGATTCGCACTAATGAAAACAACCTCTACCACTTTATCCGTACTAAAATTCTTTGTCCAAAACTTTACAATACTCGTGGGCGCATATAAGAAATTTTTATTTAATCGCTAAAAATGTGCCGTACTAACTTCAAAACTAAGTTAAATAAGCCACTTATTTACTTAGTTAAAAAGAAAAAATACATTGCCTAGAACAAAACTTCAAGAATAGTTTTGATTTCTTCATTCCAGAGGGGTGTACTTCTTGGGCTTACACCCATATCCGTATTCATTCAAAAAGTCATCTGAAATGTTCCACAATGAACTGGGATTTTCTGAAATAAATGCCCTCGAATAATCTCAATTTGTACTGTTGTAGACATTTCTACCCTTCATATCTTCAAAATGTTCAAAGCACGCCCTTCAGGTAAAACGAGAACCTTCTTCAGGGACAGGGATAGAGAGTTACCACACCATATAGTCATGGGCGTATATAGGAAATTATTTTGGGTCCTGGAAAATTTGGGGGGGGGGGGGGGGAAGGCGGACCATTTCCGAGGTATGGAATACTGACAATCTAGAACTTGGAATGGTTTTAGCCAGCTAAAACGCTATTATACCCAAAATAAAATATTTTTTATAAACTAAGTGATCTTATTTAATTTATTTTTAAGAGGTTTATGACGCATTTTTACCGATCAAATCAATATTTGGGGGGTCTGCAGCCCGCTCCAGGGCCGCCACATGGGGGCGGGGACAGCCGGGTACAGTTGTCCCGGGCCTGGGCGCCGTGGGGGCCCGGGCTGGGCCTCGCTAATTATGTATAGGCCTCGAAAAAAATGTATAGGTTAAGAGCTTGCAAAAAGAATGGGGTTTAGAAATATAGAAGGGCGTAGCCTATATTTATTTGAATTGGATCTGTATTTTTTTAATGTTAAACAACAAAACAAGTGCAGTCCCAGAATAGTATATTTCATTAGGAGTCGTAATAAAACTACAAGTACCGAAAGGGACCTTTGTTGCGCCGATTGTCGGCTTTTATTCTCATTTTGCTCAAAACTCAAGATGAAAATAATTTTAAAATGTCCAAAGTCCTATAGCAAAGTACTAGAATTTTCTGTCTGGCTCTGAGAAGTGGGGGCCCGTGATCTAGTCCTGGGCCCGGCTCTGAGATGTGGCGGCCCTGGCCCGCTCATCCCCCTCTTATATACGCCCATGCATATAACTCCCTTGATCGTGCCGGGACACATTTCTGAGTGTTACCAGCTCGCACATTGTACACTTTTATAATAAATAGGTAGTGATTATTTCGCGGATACAATATAGCAAAGTTTAAAATTTATTTTTCCCTTTGGTGTGATTTTTTCATCGTGCTTGATAAAAGCTCAGATAACTATGGTCAATAGGAGGTAATTGTTTGTGAGCGTACAATGTCACATCCCCCACCGGAAGCACTCACTGCCGGTGGCTAGTCACAAGGCTGAGCCCATCCCCGTGAACAATAACAAACCCGAATTACACTTCCTTTTCATCTCAACAATTGACCAAAGCCAGTCATTACTCGGAAATCATTATTCATTCAGCCTTTCTTCTCAAATATCACAAATGAATATAAAAAAATATTTAATACACATTCCAAAGACTTTTACTCGTTTATTTGTGGTTATTTTCTTCTCATCTGTAAAAAGTTTATATTAACCCCACAAATCACGAATGTTCGGTAATAAAATTCTCTGTCCTCCAATAGCTGGTGTTAGTGTTCTGTTCCCTGTTTCTGTTCACAACTTGTTCACTTGGTCGCAAAAACGAGCTTTATTTTGCTTAGACGAATCTTTTCATAAATCTCCTAAATTCCCCTAAGGCATGCCTAGGTTGAATTGATGAAGTATGTGCAGTTTCAAGAAAATCCGAGTTTGAACTCTTAATTGCTCATAATTACTCATATGCTTCTTACTGTAGTTGGCGTTGTTTAGTAACATAGTTAATAATAACATTTTTATTTCTTTATTGCAGGAGCTGATAACGATGAAGCTTACAAACCCAGGCGCTGGTCGACAGCGGGGGATGGACCGTATAGAATGGTTGTATCTTCAGAGGCTGAAACTCTTGCACAAGAGGAATCTGTCTCCCTTGCAGTCGCTCAAGAGAAGAAAAAGAAAGAAAAGCCTACAGAGGATGTTCTGACTGAGAAATATGATAAAGTGACACAGAGGATAATCCTAAAGAGGGCTCGGAAAAGGGACAGACTCCCTCCAGAAATGATTAGCCCCAGGAAACGCCGTAGGAACCCATCGTCCGCTTTGGCATCGACCACAGGACTTCCCCAGACCATGTCCTACAACCTCTATAATCATTTCCGGCCTTTAGACTCTGACGTTCCACAGGATCATATCCTCCCATTCCTCGACTTCGGTCGCAAGCTGTCGACGGGCTCCACGCCAAGTGGAGTCAATTCCATCGAGAGTTCTTCAACACCCAGAGGTGAGCAATCTACAATGAGGGATGAAGATGAGGATGTCTTCCATGAAGATATGGACGTGACTGTGATGAAGAAAGCGGTCGAAAGGAACACCGTCCCCAGAGGTCCTATCCAAATGAAACCACATATTGGAGCATTTTTTCGGAAAAATACTACGGAGCTCGTACCTGTAAATAAAACGATTGCACTCGAGACAATAAATACGACAAACGACGTACAAAATAAGACTGATTTAAAAGATTTTCATTACGACCTCCAATCGAACGAAAGTGGTATAAAAGTCCACACTGTGCTTTCGCCAAACTATGGCCTTAGGTTAAATCGAACCGAAAAAACGATAAAAAATGATACGATTGAAAATGCTGAAAGTCTACTAAATAGGACAGAAAAACCTACACACAAAAATGCCCAAGAAAATGTTGAAAGAAAGACCGAAATTCCTATACAAAAAAATACAAATGAAGCCTCCAACAACCAAACTAATGCAGAGGAAACTCTAAATTTAACCTCTACGATTACTTCTAAAATTTCCGAAACCAGTGAAAAAACTCTGGTTCCCAAAATGGCAGAGCTTAGGTTAGAAGAACCAAATATTAGTGATTCACAAGGGGCTGTGAATGAAAAAACTAACAAAACTCAATTGAGGGAATTAGAAGTTCCTATATCCTCTCCAAAACCAACAGCTAGGATTCTTTCAACTGCTGTGGTCACATCAGTATCTGTGAAAGAAACTCTTCCAAGACTCCCGAGAATAAAGAATTTTACTAGGCCTGATTCTTTCCAAAGACTTACATTAAAGAATGTAACAGACGTGGGTAATTCAACACCCCATCATTATTTAGAAAGTAAGATTCGGCCAGAGAATCATACAATCATAGGAATGCAAAATATTAGGCGTAAAATGTACACAACACTGAGGCCTAAGACCACAACATATCGACCAGTTACATTCAGAAGTGTTTTCAGAAGAAATTTTACTGGGTTCGGATCAGGAGTCGTTCATATTTTATCCACACCTCCCACTTATATTGAAGTGCCAAAGATTCTCACAAATTCTCCTATTCAGCTTAACGATAATGAACACAGCTCATCGAGTTCAACTATAACTACAACTTCAAGTGAGCCACCAACCACTTACTTCAATACTTCAATAGAACCGTCTTCTACAATATCATCTGTAATAATAAATCACCAAAGTCAGCCAATTAAAATGGCTATTTCCTCAACCACTCCTGAATCCATCACCAAATTTAGCACTATTTCTTCTTCTTCTATCCCTAAATCTACTACTACTTCTACTGTTTCTCCTTCAACTGATGAAACTACTGCAGTCCAAGCATCATCTCCCTCTTCTCCAACTTCTTCACCTACAAGTATTAGACCTATAGGCACAGAAATAATAAATAGTCCAACTACAATTGAAAATCAGCCTATAGATAATATTCATCATCTGACAGATACTGAATTTCCAGTGGAAACAACTCTTATTCCTGAAAATTCAACGGTAGAAATAGAATTCAAACCTCTTGATATTAACACCCAATCTACTACTGAGGTTTTAACTAAAAATATAACTCGCAGGCCGAGTCTTTTATGGATATACAACCAAAGAAACAATTCCGTGCTTCGAACACAGCCTGTTGGCGTTGCATACTCTGAACCACATATCAGCCTTGTTACATATGTGTTAGCTGGGCTTGCACTTATACCATTAATACTGGGGCTTTCAGTGTTAGCAAGGCAAATATTCAAGAAGTCTAAGAAAAAGGTATTGTTAATTTTACTATGAATTTGTAACATAGTTTCTTCTATTTTTCATTTGTTAATCATTAAGAAATCCATTTTTAGATATTCAATTGAGGTAGTTATCAAAAATCCCCGTCATTAAGAATATTGACTTTATTGGATCACTTTTATAGCCTGTTCAGATAGGCGGAAAACTTCAATTCCGTATGCCCAAAATTTTGAGGGAAATATTCCTGACACTTCCACCATTTGCCAACTCCCATTTCAAGGAACAACACCTTATATGAAACATTATAAAAACTGATTATGCCTCGTTTAAGACTAGGGGAGGCTTTGAGACAACGGAAAAAAGCTAAGGCTAAAAACATTTTAAACCTCCTAGTGATAAGGTTATAACAGAGAGAATTTTTAACACCAATTTCTTGCACAGCGAATATAGGCCATGCCCTTTTCCCTCCAACTAAACATCTATTTGAAAAGGGTATAGCTTAAATTGTTTTTGGCCTTAGCTTTGGCTACATATTTTTCTCATTTCAATGTAGAATTGAGAAAGGAAAATTTCTTACTGAAAAACACAGATATTAATGTCTCTAACGTTTATTACTTTTTTCACTGACTCACCATTTGATTATGGAATATGTTATGTTTGGAAAACTATTAGGCGGAAGCAAAGCATAATTTCCTATTCCTACTTCAATCTCATTTATGTGAAAGTGTAATTCATTCATAACTTTTTGTAAACATAATTTAATAGAAAAGCACTTGAATAGATCAGCTCAGAGAATAAGAATCAATAAAATGTAATTAAATCAATGCTAAAAGCAATACTATAGAAATGGATAATTCAAATAGTACATCAAATGCTTATTTTTCCAATCTTGATTCAACAGATTCTGGCATTATTTGAAGCTCACTGCATTTTTTTTTTTTTTTTTTTTTTTTTTTTTTCATCTCATGGTTTAAGTAACTGAAATGATCCAACATATTTACAAACATCCGAAATTTATGGATGCCTACATAATTCATGTATGTCCTAAAGTTCATGAATTTCCACTAATAACAACTACAGTATCTTGCGATAAAATATAATTTTTGAAATACGATTATTACTATATAACTTTTATAGGTTCTTGATGAATCTGAATATTCTTCTGAGTACAATCGAACACCTCTACCTACTAAACTGCCAAGAGTACCTGCACACATTGTAAGTTAACTTGTTTTATATCAATACTTCACATTCTAGGGATGAATTTAAACATTAAAAATAATTTCATGGTATACTTGTTTAGAATTGGGAGGGAGAGAAGACTAGCAGCCAACCAGTACAAACAGCACCACCTATTCCAGTTACGAAATGGGAATTTTCCCGTGATAAACTTAGGCTTCAGACAGTTCTTGGTCAAGGAAACTTTGGACAGGTAAAAAAAGGACCTAATATTGGCATCTTTATTTTAATTAGGTATAAATAAAATTAATTTGTATTGTAATTGAAGAGTTCATCTGAATAACGGTCTATGTATAAACGTTTCAATTTACTGGACATCAATCAAAGCCAGCTCCTAATCAGGATAAAAATTTATTTTTTTCGAAAGTGACATAAGTCTTTGTGCCCATAAAAGTATTATGGCAGTGATTTCTATATTGATTTACTCTAGAAACATTCATGGAAACAGGTCATGTCTCCATGAAACAAGGCCCTACTAATGGAAGGTTCTCCTCCTCAAGGCGACGCTGTAAGTTTTACCCTTCAATTATAAAAATCATTAGAAGTATATTATTAGAAAACTTTTTAAAATCTAAGCGTTTCTTTTGTGCATCCAAGGAAATATCTGGAAGATAAAGATCTTTATGCAGTATCATTAAAATGATAAAATATTCGACCTATCGACAGTGGACACTTTCCCTTTCACTGAGTGAACTTAGATTCGACAGTTTGTCATCCATCAGTCCAACAGCAATCAGTATAGATTGAAAATCAAAAATTCGTTTTTTCACATTTGACACTTTGCATTTGTATTGACGATATAGTAAAAAGTTTCTCGACTCTAAACACCTATCATGATTGGTAAAGTAGAATATTGTCAAATTTGACATATCAACTTTTGGCAAATAACCACTGCATATGATCTCTCATATGAATGCCTTTACAACAGTTTAATGAATCTACATTTTCATTCCATGATTAACAGAAAGTAACACATTATGACATAAATTTAAATTTTATTTGGAGTATATATAACTTTTACACATATTTTAAATAAATTCATTTCATTTTCATATAACATATATAATACAATTCAAAGAAAAATTACTGGTTTCTTAGAAAAATACTTAAATTAGTGTATTTATCATCAAATCTATGAAACACTTAAGTAAATATTTTCAATAAAGTGGTGATTCACTTCCTTTTTTAACGCGATTCTTTCATTTCTCATCAGAGCACATTTTCTGTCACACTATTTTCCAAGTGGCATGCCTCTTAATTAGCATAACTCATTGTTTTTAAGAATTCTGTTTTTCTTTATTAAGGTATGGAAGGCTGAAGCTGACGACCTTAGCGGGCACGAAGGATCAACAAGGTTGGTAGCTGTGAAGACAGTAAAAGAAGGAGCTAGCCTTCGTGAAAAGGAAGACCTTCTTAGAGAACTTGGGATTATGCAGGAACTAGGTGCTCATCCGAATGTTGTTACTCTCCTTGGCTGCTGTACTGAAAAAGGTATTTTCAAAACAATCTGACTCTTACTTCACTATTTTTTAAATTATTAAATGTTAATCTTCCTGTTTATTGTAATTAACAACTACATTTACTTCAAAAGCATGTTCTTATGGATTTTATAGTCTCTGTAAAATCTCATTTTATGAATCTGTAATTATAAATAAGTTTGAATTTCAATACAGTAATAATTTTTCAAATACTATTACAATTTCATAAAAAGTCTATATAATGAAGGAATTTATGTTTTTTTATTTTCATTTAATTGTTTTTCAACTTAATGGACTAATAATAACAAACAGCTAATTGAAAAGGAATAATTGAGGCATTGTGGATACAAAGGACGAACTCAACTTCCGGTCAATTTTTTCCCCCCGCCATCCAAATCTAGACCCTTCAGAGAGTCTACAGGTATATTTTTCGTGTTGAGCCCTTCTTTCCCTCCCAAAATACACAGAGAATAAAAAAAATATGGCTGGAAACTGCCATAGAAAGGTGAACTCAATACTCCACTACCGGTCCGCTGGATGATGATATAAATAAAATGCTCTTTTTGTTGAAAGTGAAGGTCACACTAATTCCTGGTCAATTATTATATAATTTGAGTAGTGTGACATCCCACTACGAAAAAATGTTTTGAATATACTCCAGTGGAGTTCGCCCTTATGGAAAAGATATTCAAATGCCTTTTCCTGAAAACTATCTTTTATTGAGTTTTCCCTTCATATCTGCAACACCTCAATTAAGCTTATATTACTACAAAATTGGGAACAAGGTTAGCTCAGTGGACTAATATGCTGGAGGACCTGAATTCAAAACCCGAGCGCACTAAAGAATTTATCTTTTACTGTCTTCGTTTGTGGGTTGGATTTGGGATCCCAGACTATCCCTATGCCATCCCAAACTTTAATTAAATTATAAATGGGTACTTCAAAGGGGAAAATCAAGCGACCGTAGCATAGTGCTGACCGCACTATCTCCCTAGTTTGCTGTATGGTCAAGAATCAGATACCTCAACAGTATCTGCCCGTCTGCACCCTCGTGGCCTGTTTTTTCAGTGCCCTGGGACTGATTTTTGTTTTTTTACTTAACACTTGCAGAGGTTAGTATTAATTTTAATAGATTAGATGAGAATAATGAAGCCTGGATTAATCCAGAAGATCCACACCAAGGGCTATAAGGCCTATGCCACATTGAATATACCAGTTCCCATCAGATTACCAAAGTTAAGAAACATCGGTCATGGTTAATAAATGAATGGTTGAACGTCTGGAAAACCATTTGCAATATTCATGTATGACAAGTTAACCTGGCACTAATAGCCTAGAAGCTGATGAGCCATTAGAAAAAAATCTTTAATTGTGATTACTTTTTTTCAGAGCCATATCTGTTAATTATGGAATATGTTATGTATGGAAAACTATTAGCATTTCTTCGGGAACACAGGACACGTGCCCACTATTTCAATTTCTCAGACCTCTCATCTGCTCTGACATCACGAGACCTCACATTCTTTGCTTACTGTGTTGCAAGAGGAATGGAATATCTTGTTACTAAAGGAGTAAGTACTAAAACATTTAACTGCTGAGAGCAAATCAGTATATTTTCTCATTTAATATTTTTAGTTTAGATTATGAAAAAATAAATTTATTTTTGTTAGTTTTTGTTATTTGTATTATCTGACGATTTATAGTTCTGAAATCAGGCTACTTAAAGTTCTAAATGTGCTAATGAATTCAGATTTTCTGCGTAAAAATATCATTACTTTTAGCATAAATATGCTTTAGCGGTGACTAAACTGGAAAAACCGTTACAAAAAAGTGTCTGCAAAAAAGTGGCGTTCACGCATACGCAGTGGCATTCGTACATATGCAGTGGCATTCGTGCATGCACAGTGGCCACGTACGAAAAAGAAGACTGTATGTGTCACAAAAATGTTTCCGCTGAGACGTGGCTAGTCTCGGGCTACTGGCTCTGGGTGACATTACTAACCCCTTCTCTATTTTGGCCAAAGGCCTATCAAAATAACATAGTATATAATTAATTTTATTAAAACAATTAATCACTTTTGTTGTAATTACAAGCTAAACTTAAATTTAACATTTTTTTTTTTTCTTTTTTTAGATAATTCACAGGGATTTAGCAGCAAGGAATATTTTAGTTGATCATACCAAACTCTGTAAAATAGCAGATTTTGGAATGTCAAGAAATGTTCGAGACACTGGACAAATTTATGAACAAAGGCCAAATAGAGTAAGTAAAATAAACTTTTAAATCATTAAATAAATTGTCTATTGTATATTTTCCTCCAATTTATTAAAAATTAAATGTTTGGTTTACAATTGCAAGCTGTAATCATATTAATTTTATCATAGAGTATTTAGACAATTATGAATCACATTGGACACAACACTCTTGTTTAATAAGATTCATGTCAAACACCCAGGCTCAGAAAAATTATATGCCCTGATCAAACAACAGGGTTATACTAAATGATGGACCCATTTTCAAATCTTTGTATTTATTAAAGTACAAATCCAAAATGCACAATCTTTATACCATGGAAAGAGGAAGTTTCAATGTTTTTTTTTTTTTTGTTTTTGTTTTTTTTACAATACATTATAATGTTCAATGTGTCCACCATCTGCTGTGTGGCAAGCATCTAGGCGGTATCCAAACTCGCCCCACACACAAGAAAGAGTATCTACTGTTACTACGAGCTGTTCAGAAGCAGTGATTGGATTCAGCTGATCATTCAGACTTATTGGTAAAGGTGGGACGTAAACAGCTTCCTTATCATAATACATTAAGAAATAGTCAGATGGGGTGAAATTAGGAGATCTTGGTAGCCAGAAGTGTAGAGCCTGGTCTTCATTTCCCATGCGACATTTTCCCATGGAATCCAGCATTGATCAAGGGATTCATTCAAAATGCCTCATCACGGTGCCTATGGGGTCCTGTTGGAAAATGAAATCCTGTGAATCTTCCATGACTTCAGGGGAGAGCCATTGTTCCAACATTCCCGGTATGTTTTTCCAGTTAAAGTTCTTTCCACATAGAAAAATTGTCCATAAGCCTTTGTACAAAAACACGTTTATCTTCATTGAGTCTCTTTCATGTTGCAATGGAAAATTTAATATCACAAATGGAAAACCTTGTGCTCCATGAAAGTTATCTCCCTCACAACTGACAGTGGAACGAATGGTGGCCTATTGCTGCAAACTCTACCAGCCGCTATGGAACGATCACCGCCCACCAAAACTTTGAAACTTCCTCTTTCCATTGGTATAAAGATTATTCATTTGGAATTTGTACTTTAATAAATGTGATTTTTTTTTAAAAATGGGTCCATCATTTAGAATACCCTGTATATTCAAATTACAGCTCATTCCAAGATTTGTAACCGGCATATACAGACCTTCCAAGTTTTCAAGCTACTTGATGTTTCCAAATAGTGTGAACCAGTCTTACATGGCCTAAATACTTTAGTCCTTCCCAAAGCAATATTCCATTTGGTAATGTTGTCAGAATTTAAATTTATAAGCATTAAACCACTTAAAGCCATTTACTGATCTAAGAACGTGGAGTTTCCTTCTTTTTCACCCAGTCCAGATATCCTCCTCACCGCTTCTGCCAACAAGTCTCATACTTAGAATAAATAATTATACCTTTAAAATTAAAAGTATTTAGGTTTATTTTAATTTTTCAGGGTGCACTTCCTATCAGATGGATGGCTCCAGAATCACTCCATCTAAGTCTATTTACTCACAAGTCTGATGTGTGGAGCTTTGGAATACTTCTCTGGGAAATAATTACTCTGGGTAATATATCAAACTTATATTGGAATTTGTTTCTAAAATTTAAATTTGATGCTTAATAACATTCAGTAAATCAAGTGATGAGTTATTAAATGTTTGTGAAGTAATGTAAATGAAGGGTAATGCCACACACTTTTACCCTTCAGTAAAGATATCATGGGCGTATATAAGGGGGGCTGCAGCCCCCACCCCGCAAAATTTTGATTTGATTGGTAAACATTTCATAAAACCCTTAAAAATAAATTAAATAAGATCATTTAGTTCATAAAACATATTCTATTTTGGGTGTAATAGCGTTTAAGTGCCAACGGCCATAGCCACGTTGAATACACCGGTTCCCATAGATCACCGAAGTTAAGCAAGGTCGGGCGTGGTCAGTACCTGAATGGGTGACCGACCACGTGCTGTTGGCATTATAAAAGGGCGGCAACCTATAGATAGCCCGGCGCTAATGGCCAAGATGTAGATGCGCCGTAAAAAAAAAAAAAAAAAAAAAAAAAAAAAAAAAAAAAAAAAAAAAAAAAAAAAAAAATAGCGTTTAAGTTGGCTAAAACTCTTCCAAGATCTAAATTGTTACTATTCCATACACTGGAAATGGTCTTAGCCCCCCCCCCGAAATTTTCCCAGCCCCCTCCGAAATTATTTTCTATATACGCCCATGAAAGATATTCTTAAACATCCTCTTAACACTGTGATGATATAGTAAGCGGATGTGATTGTGTATGTGTGTGTTTGTATGCTGACTGTCCCTGGGCACAAATAACATGAAATTTAAAAAATAGGAATTCAGCCTTCTGCTCGCTTACTATGTTAAATTACTAAGTACTTCTTGAGTCTTGTCCAGAGTTATTCAAAAAAAAAAGCTTGACTTACTTCTACACAGCATTCTGGTAATATCCTACATCTGCATTTCCGTATCCAGATGGTGATTTAAAAATGTTATATTTTTGCAGTTTAGCCGTTTACAGACTGAACCCAGTTCCAGTTGAAATTTTAAGGTTTTCTTATTATTATTAGCTTTCTTATTTTTATATTAAAATATTTCAATGGCCTTTTTTAGAATAAATGCTGAATTGTATGTTTTATTTAATGTTCCCAGTTGGGAACAATGGCCTGTTGAGGGGTCAGAACAGTGATAAGTCACATATCACATTTTTCATTTATTTAAATTCTAACATCCACTTATACATAACACAGAGTTTTAAGAAGCGTTAACTACAGGTTCTCAGCCACAGGTTTCTGGCCAGAATAGGGCTAATGACTTTTTTTCAAAAGACAAGCCACTACACCTTGTGGGAATCGAACCCTTGACCTTAGGCACAGGATTAATAGTTTGAACCATTATCTTCAAGCTCAAGTGAAATATTGGAATCTTCTCCAGATGACCAATACACCATTTTTTTAGCTAGAGAGTGATAATCACTAAGTATCAAAAGTCCGAAGAATTTCTTCCGCACAATTTCTTTCTTTAGTGCCTTGTCATATCAGCCAAATTTTATATACATTCTTTAGAAAAGTATTAAAAAAAAAAGTCAATGACTGTAAATTAGAGAGATAGGAAAATGTTTCATTTATATTCGCAGGAGGCTCGTTTGGAATCGACTTTATATCACTGTTTCAATGCATTTAGGATTATAATTTTAGTTTGGGAAGTGTTTTCCCCAAAGAAGCTCAGGGATCAGAAATTTCCTCTGTGTTATCAAAACACGCCACATCTGTTCTTATATAATTTGAATTATTCCAAATTTGACACATCTCACCTCTATCTCCTCTCACCTCACCCCTAGTTACCCCTATTTTGGCCTGGAGCTATACATTCCTTGATATATACATTTGGTCTAAATAATGTAGACATTTACTTTAGGACGACTACTTCTACAGTCCAGAAAACTGTATCCATTTTACAATTTTTTTTTTACAATTTTATGGAAGAATGCATGTAAATAATTGAAAAAAAAGTAACAAAAAATTATATAAAAAGAAAGCTCAGTTAATTATTTTTGTTAACAAAATATGTTCTTATATTTGTCGATCTACCATATTGTTGTATTGGTTTAATTATTCTCTTTTGTAATTCTGCATTTGTTTGTTTTTTAACTGACATAATATACCAAAGATTAGCCGAAATGTCCTTAGTATACAGTTTTGCAAAAATTGTATTGATTTTTTCCTTGCCAAATCCCATTTTTTCCCTGACTGCCTAAAGAATAAGTGTACACATATCCCTTATATGACTGAAATTTATAGTCGCTGATTTAAATTTATGTTACCATTGAATCTAAACTGTCTACTGAGTTCTTCAAATATTAAGAGAATGAGAAGTTCACTGTAGCTATGCCTGGGAAAATTTGAACTGCCTACTCTAGCTCAAATGCAAAGTATTGAATGTGAAAAAACACATCTTTCATTTTCAATCTATACTGATTGCTGTTGGACTGATGGATGGCAAACTCTCGAATATAAGTTCACTCAGTGACAGGGAAAAGTATTCACTGTCAAAAGGTCGAATCTGCCGACTATTTGACTGTTCAAAAGCAAAGTAATGAATGAAAGTTTTTTCACTCTGGAAAGTGGTGATTCTCACATTTGATAATTTGTATTTGTATCAAATAATTTTTTTCTTTATTTTTTATTTTTATATTTTTGGCTTTTAAATATATTTGCTACTTTTTCTGAAATTATATTTATTTCCTTTATGTTATGATTATCTATTAGAATTTATTTATTAATATTGTCATTTTGTTCAAAGCTGACGTTTCCATGTAGACTCATAATTTGCTAGTCACCTCCGTTGCGATCCGGCAATAAATAAATAAAATAAAAGTATTTGTATCAACGATATGTTCTAATTATTTTTTTAGAAAATACCATGTCGATAATTAGTAGCACATAGTAATACATCTGAAATATAACATTTCACTCAAACGTTTATGTATTATTTCAGGTTCTACCCCTTACAACAAAATGGGTGCAAGAGAAGTAATGCGGCAGGTAAGGGAAGGTTATAGATTAGAAAAACCTAAACATTGCAGATCAGAATTCTACAAGATTGTAACGAAGTGCTGGCACAGTGACCCAGCAAAGAGGCCATCCTTCACTGATCTCAAACAAGATATTGCAGCTCTCATTAGCGATGAGCAAACAAATGGTGAATATGTTGATTTGGAAGCGCTCACAGAAGAAATGTGTGATCAAAATACCTAAAGACTTTTCTCCTCGAAAAAAATGTTATTTGTGGAAACATTATTTATTATTAGGTATGTCATTATTTTTAAAAAGGCCTTCATTGAAAGGTCATAAAAAACTTTAAAACCATTCCGTTTTATTTCTAAATTATTTCATTAATAATTTATTGGTAATAATGATAAATAGCAAGTACATACAAAACAATTCATTCCAATGGAAAGAATAAATAAAGAACTAGTTAGGAATATAAAAAAAACAAAAATACAAATAAAAATTATTTTAGAATCAAGTATGTAAAGATTCTAAAATAATTTGCTGCAGGAATGATGAAATTACAAATAGTTATTAATTGTTAAATAGTCCCATAATTTCAATTTAGCGTAGTCACTTGTGCACAACCATACAATTCTTTCAAATAGCAAAATTATCCTACGAAATAGAAGGCTGTAATTCCAAAAAAACGCTCTGCCCACATACTCAATTCTAATTAAAAAAATATAATTTGACAACTAAAATATGTATGTATTTTATATGTTTAATGTAGTACATAAACAAGATTACGTCTTGTAGTGGATATTTTGGTTGATTTGTCCCAAAGACTAGTATAGTAATGGTTTTTATGATTTATAATACTTTTGTAAATGCTCTATTGTAGATATTGGTATAAAGGAGTTGTAAATAAAAAATAATTAAGTTCATCACTATGGAGATGTATTTTGGAACATGTAAATATATTTTTATTTTTAAATTTATGCAAATTATATAAGATTTATATGTTAAAAATCCTCCCTTTGCATTAAAAATTGCATTGGTTAATTTTAACAAAATTGATTATTTTCTAGTCTATCTTTATTGTTTGATTTTTGAAATAATTAAAGCTTAATAAGATATTTGAACAGTATTCATGTAACATATCATAAACAAATGACAATGTTTTGTTCTAATAAATGTACTATATATATATATAGTTTTTTGTTTAAATGAAAACATTCTATTCCCTTTTTTCCTCTCAAAAATAATTATTGTGGTAACAGACTGAAAGTCAATCAGAAATACATATAATAAAACATCCAGTCTTCCAATGGGCACTGTGACTCTAAGGAAATTCTGGTTTGAACCCACCCTGATGTGGGAAAAATTGTTTTAGATATAGGCATGCTGAAGAAAGTCACTGGTTCACCATGGATGTTTAGGTAGTGTAGCAACCAATGGCGTGTGCACGATAAAAAAAATAATAAAAGTAAAAAGTGTGTTCTAATTTGTTGTGTTAAGCAAATTCCTTACTGATCTACACCCACCAATCCCTTTCCATTACTCGCAAATCTAAAGCAAAATGTTCTATGAATTTCCCTCTCCCCTTATATTTCGTTATCTATTAACATTCACTTCATCGCCTCTTCTTGAGTCCAACCAGCCCTTCACTCTTCCTCTAATACCTTCTAATAACTTTTTCTTTCTGTTTATAACTCCTTAAGATCTCATAATTTCATTCCTTAAAAAACAAAAAAAGGACTCTGGTCTAGACAATGTTCTAAAGCCTTTCTTCTTGGAATCCTAGCAGCCCTTCTCCACATAAGCAACCTTTCCCTTCAGGGTTCTAATTTTCCTTCACAATGGAAAACAGCCTTTGTCTGCACACTAACAAAATCTCAAACGTCTTCCCTCCATAGATAACCAACTTATTCTCCTAGTCTCTTAGATTTTGCCAAAGCTTTTGACCTCATTAACCTTTATGCTGCTGGCGCTCATGGGTGCCAAGAGGTGACTATGTGCGGCTACCTCTCACTTGTTGGAGCTACCCAGTAGAACCAAACTCAAGACAGATGTTTTATAATTATATGTTGTTATTCGGTCCAACAATTGCTAGTTACAATAAAAGTGCTTTTAAGAAATTGGCTCAATCAATAGGTTATGGGCCCAGGTTTTCGCGAACTGTGAATTCTTAATTGTGTTGAAGTGCCTAAATTGTGTTGGTGTGTTGCAGTTCCTACTGTGTTACAAGTTTCAACTGTATGTTGAGGATGAACACATCAAGATCATTTGATTTCAAGGCTTCTGTGGAGAAACTGGTGGATCAAAGTAACTGGTCACGTTGGAAGAGACAAATTACTCTTGTGTTGAAGCATTATAATGTTTCTGATGTTGTCAGTGGTGATACAAAGTTGTTGGAAGATGGTTCCAATATGGATGAGTTTGAAACTAAGGACTCACTTGCTCAGCTGATATTGGTGAACACCCTGAATCCTACCAACGAGGAACTTACCTCATCTTGCAAGACTGCTAAGGAGGTATGGGACATTTTAACATCTGTGTATGAATTGAGTTCAAGCCAGAGAGTTGATAGACTGTTGGAATTATTCTTTTCATATGGTATTATGAGTATAGATGAAGGGGTTGTGAACCATATACCACGACTTCAGCGTGATTTCAATGAACTCAATGTGGAATTGAAAAGGCTCTCCAAGGCTGAACTTCCTGATATAATATTGATGGGACGAGTCATGTCAACACTCCCCCCTCATTATTTTGAATTTAAAAGTGTATGGGAAAGTGTACCCATTGCTGAAAGAACCCTTTGCAGTCTGACAGAACGATTGAGATTAATAGAAATGCGTTTACCCTCAAAAGACAGTCAAGATCAACAACTCGCACTTTTAGCTGAAATGGCAGTAATTCAAAAGGGTAATAAGGAGGATGGGAGCTGTGAAGGACCCGGTTCCAAGAAATTTATTATTCAGCGTGACAAGACATCAGGCTCACGTCGAGGTCAGCGTTTCCCTCCATCCAGGTGTTACAAGTGCAAACAGGTTGGCCATTGGGCTCGGGGCTGCCCTACCCGTAAAAATTATACCAAAGACATTCAGTCCAAGGACCCAAAAGGACATGCCTTTATTTGTGGTGGTGATCTGAATGTCCGTCGAGATGATGATTTATGGGTAGTTGATACCGGGGCGACACAGCATATGACGAATCTTAATCGCTACTTCATGTGCTTCAACAAATTTGTGAGGCCTGTGCATATTCAGGTTGGGAATCACAATGTCATAAAGGCATATGGAAAAGGGGACATACTGGTTGATACGAAGATTGGTGCGAAGTGGACCACTAATTATCTGAAGGACGTTTGGTATGTGCCTGATTTGAGTCGGAATTTATTTTCTTTGAACCGCTCTTTGGAACGGGGATATGAATTTTTTGCCATCAAAGATGGTTGTAAGCTAACCAAAGAAAGTCAGACATGCTTGACTGGGAGAAAAATGTCAAATGGGTTGTACGTCCTTGACATGAAATTCCATGCTCTACAGAAGGCTAGAGAATTACCATTACCATCAACGACTGGTTCCATGCAGCTGTGGCATCAACGTCTTTGCCATCAGAACAAGCAACATATGAAATCAGTCATGAAGCGCCGGGGGCTCACTGTGACAGATGAGAGTAAAGTTCGGAAGCAGGCAATGGGGAATGAGTTTGATTGCTTTGCGGAAGATGAAACTTGGTATCTTGACAGTCTACCTCAAGGCAAGGAAGTCATTGGAAATAGATGGACATTGAAAGTCAAGCACACGCCTAATGATTCTGTCGATAATCAAAAGAAGCCCCGCTTAGTCATGAAGGGTTATATCCAGAAAAAAGATGTGGATTTTGGACAAAACTTGAATGAATGAATGAATGAATAAGTAAATATATTTCTCTTAAAATATGTACAGTGTTTTAACAATAATTAATGCCTATTTACAAAAGAAAAGCTTGGGCAAGGCCCGTTAGCTGGAGTGGCATTCTGCGTGCCCAGATTGGATGAAAAGCATAAATAAATATATAAGAGACAAAATAATAAATATATCAAACTCTGAATAATAATAATAATAATAATAAAATATATATATATATATATATATATATATATATATATATATATATATATACATATATTCAACAATATCAATAAATCAAAACACAAATCCACTAATAATTAAATTGTTGGACCAAAAATTGCCGATACTTATAAATCGCGTCGAGGTACTTGCCAACTCCTTCGAGGAACTCCTTCAGTCGAGGAACTCCTTCAGAACGGGACACACTGCCAGAAAATGGAAAGTATCTTCGTCTTCTTTCAACTTGCACATAGAGCAGCGGGATCTCTCTCCTTCTCGCCAAGGCTTCTTATTAAGGTGGAACATCTCTGATCTTGCCCTTATTATCAGCCTTATTCCATAAAGATTTCTACCATCTGCTATGTACGAAGTACCGCTATCTTGGAAGTCCAGCTCTTTGTACAGGAGGTGGGACTGTGTAGCAAGCAGGTTTTCCTTCCTCTTCTCTTCCTCCAGGGTTGCTAATTTAGTCAGGATCCTGTTGATTGCAGCTGATCTCATTTCCATGAATCCATGAAAAAAGGCTTCAATCCTCTCCCCGGTCTTAAGGAAGATTCCCTCCAAATCCCTATAGATGGCCCGTTCTGTACGAAGTGCTTCTTGAAGAAGCTTTTTCGGTAGGCGGCGATCAGGCTCGATTTGATCATATTCTTTCCAACCCCACACCTGCGCTCCGTAGCAAAGGATTGCCTCGATAGCTGCATCGAATATCTGAAATTTGGCCGATATTGGGATTTCTCTTTTATATAAGAAACGATTCCAAATAGAGTTAATTGCATACTTGGCTATGCGACTCTTCTCTTGGAAGTGCTTGCTTAGAGATAGCATTGGAGTGAAGGTGATTCCTAGGTATTTATATTCCTTAGCAACTTCAATAGCATCCGCTCCTAATCTCCAAGCATCGCTTCTTGCTGCCTTTCCGCCATTTCTGAAGACCATCACCTCTGATTTCCTTAGATTGATCTTCAACTTCCAGGTCAGACAGTACTCTTCCAGATTCCGTATCATTAACTGAAGAGATGCTCTGTCTTCGCTCATCAAGACTATGTCGTCTGCATACATGAGGCATGGAATCCTGGTCCCGATTATATTCACTCCTCCTCCGATACTTGCTGGCAGATCATTAATAAATAACGAGAATAAGAGTGGGCTGAGTAAACAGCCTTGCCTCAATCCAGCTTCAGTACTGAAGTATTCCGTTACCTCTCCTTCATGCCAAACTGCAGACTCTGTTGCTTGGTACATAGCTTCCAGGATGCGGATGAACTTGGTAGAAATCCCTAAGGTGTGGAGCTTATAGAATAGTGAAGGTCTATGTAGAGAGTCAAAAGCTGCCTTCAGATCGACGAAGAAACAGTAGACCTTCTTTCTTTTCCGGGCCAGCTTTAGATTTACAATTGTGTTGAGACTGAAAATATTATCTATTGTCGAATATTCCTTCCTAAAGCCTGCTTGAAATTCACTGAGGATGTTATTTTCCGAACACCAATCCTCTAACCTTCGTAACAATATCCCTGAAAATAGCTTGGCTACCGTATTAATAAACGAGAGACCCCTGTAGTTTTCAGCCAGATTTATATCGCCTTTTTTATGTAACGGAAATATTATAGCCTTTGAGAAGCTCTGTGGTACGTCACCATTCTCATATATCTGACTAAATATGCGCACTAGTACCTCATGGAGCTTCTGGGATTTTGGACAAAACTTCAGCACATCCGAAGCAACTACCAGCTGGCAGACCCGCTTAAGAGGAGTCTACCAGCATCACCCTTCTTGAATAATAGGCCTCTTGGAGTCTTGTATTTGGGGGGAGGTGTTGGAGCTATCCAGTAGAACCAAACTCAAGACAGATGTTTTATAATTATATGTTGTTATTCGGTCCAACAATATAAAAGTGCTTTTAAGAAATTGGCTCAATCAATACCACTGACCCCTGTGTGCTGACTTAATTACAACACACTGGCTGCTTTTCCGCCTTCTTTTTAAACAGATTTTGTAGGAATAAATTATTAAGAAAAATTTAAATTTGTAAGCAATAATGTTTGCTAGAAGACTGAAATTATTGTCTATTTACTAAAATATATATATATATATATATATATATATATATATATATATATATATATATATATATATATAGGGGAAGGTGTTGTACCTCTGACCATATTGTACCTTTGACCACCATGGCTGAAGCGGCATGTAGCAACATTTTATAAATTTTGGTGTAATTAGAGGTTAGCTCCTTCACTAGAGGGCTTGTGTAACCTACTTTGGATTATTCAAGTCAAAGAGGATTCTTGCAAAAAATACTTATCCATTTCTATCATAAAAATGTAAGTTATTTATTGATGACGTTTTGCCTCATAATGTTTTTTGTATTACGTCTTTTTAGATGGAAATCATTTGATAAAGTAGCTATTACAAAAAGAAATATGGTGTAGCTTCTGAAATTGATTTATCTTAACCCTAAAATTTTTAGCATGCTTTTAGCACTTTCCTCCGAAGGAAAGTAGCTACTGAGGTTGGACTCATGACGGAATTTTTGAAAAATTTCTTCAAATCTTTATAGATCCTACCTAGTAGACACCGAAAATGACCCCCGTTCAAATTTATATATATCTATATATATATATATATATATATATATATATATATATATTATATATATATATATATGTGTGTCTGTTAACACGATAGCGGCCAGAGTTTTTGTTTTTCGTCATGAAACTTGGTATATAGCATTCAATTAGCAAACGATTGAACGAGTTCATTACCCACCAAAATCGGTCCACCGGAAGGGGGGGTTTACCCCAAACCCAAAACACTAATTTGACCATTTCAGCCGTAATATTTGTTATATTTCAACGAAACTTGGTATTCGTAGTGGTAATATAGAGAGAAAAGTGAGATATAAAAATGAACTAAATCGGTTCATAAGGAGGGGGGTTTACTCCGGACCGACAATACCAATTCGCCACTACCAGCCGTGATTTTAGGTATATTTTGACGAAACTTGGTATTCATAGTGGTAATCTACAGGTAAATATGTGTTGTAAAAATAAACTAAATCGGTTCATTAGGAGGGGGGGTTTACTCCGGACCCACAATACCAATTCGCCACTACCAACCGTGTTTTTTGGTATATTTCGGCGAAACTCGGTATTCTTAATGGTAATCTACAGGTAAATATGTGTTGTAAAAATAAACTAAATCGGTTCATTAGGAGGGGGGGTTTACTCCGGACCCAAATTACTAATATACTCATACTGGTCGTAATTTCTGCTGTATTGTAACGAAACGCGGTATACGTCGTGGGTAACTCATGAGAAAGAAGTGTTGTAAAAATTAGCTGAATCGGTCAATCGGAATGGGGGGTTTACTTTGTAATATATTTCAATAGAAAAGCCAGCCAGACATAGGTTCACAAAGGCGCCGCAAGGAGCGCTAGAGGGACTGTATCCGGTTCCTGCGTTAGATCAAAATATGATAATATGAGGTTTTTTGTATTTATTACGTAGTGTAGTAGGTACCATGTGTAAACATAATTCTGGAAGCAAATTAATAATTTATCAGTTACTCATTACAAAATTAAAAGAGAACTATTCATGTTTTTATTTTATTTATGTAGGATATTTTAAGCAAATTGTTCTGGAAAGCAGTCTACACTACCCAAATTCTGAGGAAAGTGCTTCGTTATGCAGCTCCTGCATGACGGACTTTTTAATTTGCACTACCAGGTTGTTGTACCTCTGACCAGGTCAAAGGTACAACACACCTGAGTAATTTTTTCATAATTTAACTTTTATGTTCTTCTGCTACAACTTTTTAGAAAATAATTAATATTGGTTGCTTCAATTGTTCAAAGAATTTAAAAAATAATAAATTAAATAAGTTCAAACTGACTTTATTAATCCTCAGTGTAGCAGTTCAAACCTATCGCCTGTTATCGTTACACCTGAAGTTGTAAGACCTCATCGAAGAGTGTAGGCAAGGAAAATGTCAAATAGAGGCCGTCCTAAAGGGAAAAGCTAATTATTGAAGGTGAAAAAGAAAAAACGAAGGCACCAACCTAAACGTAAGACACCAGATACAAATAAACCCCTTCCTAAAAAAGTTGTAAATAAAAAGAAAATTATACTAATGACAGTTCAGATTCTGATACTGACACCAAAATTTCTTCACGAGAAAGTGATGATGATCTGTTTGATAAATGTCGTGAGTTAAGTCAATAACCAGCAACAATTTGAAAAAAAGTAAATTTTATTCTTGTTATAAATAAAAGTAAAAAGACTATTACATATTTAGTCGCAGAGATCTGTGGTATTAAATGCCCAATGTTTCAGATCCAATATTTGAAACACAAACTTTAAGTGACAAGTTTACGAGAAGATGAAAATTTGCTTGATATTGATGTTGAAGACATTGTGGCGCTAAACTTCCATACCCTACTGTTGCTAGTGGATCTGCTTGACAGTTAAAACGTTTATCGATTGGACTGGATTTTTCAGCATATTAAGCATAATGGCTTCTTTATTATGCTTACATCCTTGTCATGTATTTATTAAACTTAAAATTAATTACAATATTACTGAATACAATTTTTTTTTTTTGCATTGCTGTGTTGTTTTTATGTGGTCAGAGGTACAACACCCCATGGTCAAAGGTACAACTACATGTTGTACCTTTGACCACTGTAAGATTATTTTTTTTTAAATTAATAAAAAATATTAAATGTAAAGCTAGAACCTCGAAAAAATTAAATATGATAAGCAATAGAATACTGATTACAATGAAATAAAAAAAAATGAATTTAGCCTTAATATTCAAGTGGTCAAAGGTACAACATTTCCCCTATATATATATATATATATATATATATATATATATATATATATATATATATATATATATATATGGCGCTTTAACTTCTAGGACATTAGCGCTGGCATCTTTGGTGCAGCGGGGCATTTTCTCAACAAGCCCTGAAATGAAAAAAATCCTTGCTGCAGGCCGGACTCAAGCATCCATCTCCCGCATGAGAATCTAAGGTTTTAGCCACTAGACTACAGGGATCCTCCTTTTTTTTTTTTTTTTATTCAATATTTAAAAAAAACATTATTCTTCTCTAAGTTTGCTAGTCCTATTATTTTATAGAATACTTCTAAATAATATTAGGTAAAAAAATGTCCATCTCCATTGTAATGTGGGCTTTCGATCACCACTGGCTAATTGTCAGATTATAGAGTAAGTACTAGTTCTGTAATTCACAGACAGATCTCATATGAACCACTCTGGAGGACTTCAGAAAACCGATAAAAACCAAAAGCCAATAAATAGCGTTTAGCTCATTATTATATTAACCATCAAATCCTTCTCTCTAAACTCTAAACCTTCTCCTTGCCAAATAGTGTCTCCGCTAGTTCCCATCCTTTCTAACCAATCAATCTCAGAGAGCAATCCTACTAACCCTCTTTCTTTCCCTTTGGTGTGCTCCAGGGCACACCTCCTTATCCCCCAACCTTATTTTTCAGTATGTTAAAGACCTTTAGGATGATGACGCCCAGATCTACCTCACCTTTAAGTCCTCTGATATATGAGATCCTGTTGATAATCAGCAGGTTTATCACAATAACATCACTCCTTGGACAGCAGTTAATGATCTTTCCTTGATCCCTCATAGGTTCTACTGTCCCATTTTCTTCAACATCCCGATAAAACATTGCACTTCCTTAAAAAAAAAAACTCAGAACTTAACCTGTTCAAAAACTCTCTTGGAAAGACAGCTCAGCATTTTCTGCCAACTCCTTCCAACAAAGAAAGAACTCTGCTCAACGATTGTTTGGAGTTTGGTAAAATCTTTGATGACCTCCCATATGAACTGTTTCATAATTTTACCTTCAGAATCCCCATAGATTCCCACAAATTGCACTTCGAGCATGTGTTGAATTGGCTCTTCTCTCTCTATCCGCCACCAGTACTTCTCTGGTTACTTATACACACTCCCATCTAATCTTTATATTCCATTAAAAACTGTATGATGGATCTTTTGTTATCCATGCTATATCTCTCTGGAATTTCTTACCCTGGTTTGTCCTTCAAGCTATTCATGATGCTAGAGGTAGCCAGGCCACATTCCTTAAGCTGTTCCATTATATTTAAAATTGCTCCTAAGGGACAAACATCCCAGAATGAGGATAAAAAGTTTTAATTTCATTATCCAGCAAGGAAATAGATATGAAAAATTACTTTACTGTGTTACTTCTGATTTAGACGATTGAGATTCTTTGAATTATACACGTTTCTCATTACTTCCGGGTGTTGCATAAGCAGTTTAGTTTTGCAGTTAAGGTAGGACTCAAGGCTGGATTCTCATGCATGAGATGCATATTTGAGTCCCGCTGCGGGTGGGTTGACTCAGATAAAATTCCCTGCTCCATTGTCGGCATTTAGAAAGGCCTAGAAATATGCTGTAAAAAATAAATAATAATACTTATGCTGCTGTTTGCAGATCAGCTGAATCTTTTATTGCTTTTTGGTAAAAACTCTTTATGCATATGGACTTCATTATTATTAATCAACATCAATTACAAAATTTGAAGAATTTGTTTGTTTTATTAAGAAGTGTAGAATTTCGCATACAAATAAATAAATAATAATACTTATGATTTAAATACTTGAGTATTGAAATTCCATAAAATAGCAGTCTAGAGTTTATCCATTTTTGGTGCCACAATTGGAAAATTTAAGTCAACGAACCTAAAACATCACTTGTCTTGATAAATAAGGTAGAAATAATTCCTAAATGATCAACTTTAGCATCTACTTTCAGCAAAATGTTGAGATAATTTGCCGATAAGTAAATACAAATTACTATAAATATTCAGATCTTACTTACGATTTCGGAAAATAGTGCATGTCCAGGAAATCACCAGTGCAGACCTGTCCGAACTCACCCCAGATGGAGGTACTATCAGTCGAAACCAAGCAAATTATTTTCATTTTTCATGATTCCAATATGAATTATTCCTGGCGAGGATGATAATTAAAAATAAATAGTTGATAGTTCTTTTAATAGTTATCTAACATTTAAAATAAATAGTAAGTAGGGAGTGGGCAGAAAACCACGAACTAGCTTTTTTTTTATTAAAAATCAACAAGTGCGTAATGAAATCCTATGATATATGATTAAACCAGACTGAAACCGTTGGTTTGACATCGCTCAATGGAATTAAACATCGCTCAAAGCGAAAGGATGTTAAATATCCTTTAATTGTTAAAATCTTCTCTTTCGACTAGAAATCGCTATTTACTACATCAGTAGAATAAATATGCGATGTATTGTTAGGCCGGGCGCAAATTGAGCCCAGCGCAGACGCAGCACAGGGGCTTCAGAAATAGCGAGAAAACAGACAGAGGAGGTCCGTAGGACCCAGTTCAGAAACGGTAACGCAAATTGAACCCAGCTGAGTAACTTGCCTAGTTCCGATAGAAGCCACGCGCTGCGTTGCTGAGCCTTGAGTCCAAATCTGACGATACGAAAACAGTACGCTTTTTTTATCGTTTGTATTTTTAAAAAAATGAAAGAGGGGGAAGTCTAGGAACTTTTTGAGAAAAAGAGAAACTCATGGCGAGTTTAATATTTTAAAAACGATTTCGGATATATAAAGTAATATAAAGTCGATTTAAAAATATAGTGAAACAAAAATATTATCTTATAATATCTTCCAAAAGAAAATTCTGAGGTCAAGCTAAATTAAAAACACCCTAGTATGATCATCACATATTCCATAAATATTTCATTTATTTATTTCCTCTCCTTACACACTCGTTTTGGCCTTTAAGCCACTTTCAAATCACTAGAAAAAAAAATGAAGTGTTAACATCTCATTGGACCCTCAAAGTCATTTATATTAATATAACTTTAGAATTTTCTTTTTTAAACCTAATTTTAATTTTTAAATCTTTCTCCCAAATTTTAATTAATTTGCCCAGTTAAAAACATTTTTTCTTTCTTCTCTACAAAATTTCCAATTTTCTTACTTATATTATTTCTAAGGCTATTAAAATGGTTTTTACAAGTATCTAATGATTTTAAAATACATTCTACATCTACTATTACATTTATTATATCTATCTGGGCATTTGTCAGAAACAAATCTACATTTTCATTTAATTAATTACTTCCTAAGGGATTTTTATATCAGTTAAATTCACAACCAGTTCTTTCTTATAAATACTCATTATACTTCTTTATTAGTTCACTATCCGCATCATTATTTCTAAATAATAAATTTTATCTTATATTCTTACAATCTACAAAGGTTATATGTTTACCATATTTATACCTTTTTATTATTATGGTGCATCGATTGCTCGGATCATTAGCGCCATTTTATATCTATTATCACATTTTAGTTTTATTATTTGTATTCTCTGGTATGTTTTTAATTTACCTAGATTTAAGTTATTTCCTTATCATTACATAATCTATGAAAACATTGAACTCTTCTTAACATTTTACCTTAGCATTAACATTTAGTTTATTAATAATAGAATTTAAATCTTTCTTAGTACTCCCAACGAGCCAGTATCCTTGATTAATATCAAAACCAATTAGTTCTTCAGCAGATTTATTAAAAATATCAGTATTTTTTAGTTTCTTTAAAACGTTAGGCTGACAATAACTTTCGAACCATACAGAAAATGTGGTGGAATTTAAATTTTTTTTTTAAATAATAAATATCCCCCAGTACCTTAAGGTGCTTTTTTCATTCTAAAAACAAATCCTTTACTCAACTTTAATCCACTAAAAATTGTTTACACTCCTCCTTTTTTCTTTTTAAATACTCATTCATCGAAGCTCCTTTTTGATCTGCTTCCATTCTAATTATATTATAACCGATGGACCCTTCAAGAAAAGACTTGCATCGAAAAAAATGTACTCCACCTTCAAACACTGACAAATGCACGTGGAGTAGAACATGAACTGGCACAAGCCAGCAATTTTGATTTTCAAATTTTCTTTGGGGGTAGGAATAAAAAAAAAAAAATTATCTCATATCCTTATTTACTCCAGAAGAAAATTCCGAGGTCCAAGCTTAATTAAAAATGTGATGTTAACACTTACTTTATTTTTCTTCTAGTGATTTGAAAATGGCCTAAAGGCCGAAATGTTGCGTGTAAGGAGAGGAAATAAATAAATAAAATATTTATGGTTTGAGGTGGTGATCATAATAAAGTTGAGGGGTTTTTAATTAAAAATACCATTAACATAACAATTGAATTCATACATTTAGAAGGGAGACTAGACTTCAAATTTATTCTCAACGAAATTTGAAATTAAAACAATTGAATTAACCCCAAAAAATGAAATGAAGTGAATGAAACTTAGGCCATATTTAAAACCTACCAAATGTGTGCCTATTAATGTGTTTACTATATTTTTAAAAGAGTATTTACTTTCAATTTCTAATATACAACTCGACAACAATTTTATAAAATACATGAGATTATTAAAGTCAAATTAAAGGAAAGGAATGCAGTGCTCAGAGGCCAATTGTAAATGAAGTGAAGGTAGCAATATGTCTTAGGCAAGCATAGTTTTATTTTATGTACATATCATATTTAACAATTTTATTTAAAATAACAGAAAAAATGAGACAAGAAAAATAATTAACGAACCGGAGAATAAACTAATACAATAAGTAAAATGAGTAAATAGACAAAATAATTCAATCTCAATGAAGGTTTGTGTTGTTTCTTCCTCATCATGTTAATTGATAATTGTGGGCGTTAGTAAATATGATGGATTATCAGCTAATTCTCAACCATCGTTCCGAGATTGAGGATAAATTTTGTCTTCAGCTTCCGTAACTGCAACAAATAGTTTTCTTCTTCTTAACTGTTGATATTCCAAGGGCATAACTTTTGTTAGATTGTATATCGAATTCCGTTGGTAGTTTATCAATTTTGTCTATTGGTCTTCAGCCTTCTTTCCTATAACAACATTTATTAGATATTAGAACACAAATAACATAATGCAATAACATTTCCTTTCAAATACTTGGCTACTGGGGATATGTTTAAAATAATAGCTATAGGTTGGGAGAAAGGACTGTTCCCACCATTATTCTGAAGTATGCCGGTCAATATGGACACACTCGCAACCTGTTTAAATACCTGAACCTAATGTCAAAATGTGGGAAACAATTACAATAGACAATCGGACAACACGCTGCTGACTACAGGCTGGGACGCACCAAAACTTCGGCGGTGGCAACACACGGAGAAGAGTGTCCCAAACAAGTATTATTCGACCTAGCCAAGGAAACCAGCTTGACAAGGAGACTAATTAGAGAAGCCATCGAAATACACAAGCATCCGGTGAACTTCAATAGGGAAGATGGCCTCATCCTCCCAGACATTTGGCGGCCCATCCTTAAGAAGATAGAGGAGAAGACAGGGACTCAAGACGACCAGCGCCCCACACGGACTACCGACGAACTACAGACGACGGACGAACGAAGAAGACAGCCCTCGAGCCCTATTGGCCCACGGAGCCCCTACACCATTGGCCCGCATAGTCTAAGAAGCAGGGCTATAAAGGAGGGAAAATCCGGGAAAAATTCATTCCTCGTAAGAGCAGAAGCGCCTGGTGTAGCAGCCAGGACCAGCAGCAGTTGCAGAAGAAGAGAGTAAGGGGCACATCCAGGATCTCTAAGCAAGCCGTTGGGTCCGGACCCACAAGGGAATTGCTAAGGGGTTCTGCATTCCGGGGCTTTGCCCACCCGTCTGACGGTCGGTTCAGGTACGACCGCAGGCGGCCCCCACCACCAGGGTACCCCCACTCTTACTACCCCCACTCTGACTCTCCCCTCTCTCTTTTACCCCCTCTTCACGCCACGCCCACCCCCCACCATGTATTCACATGAACACACTCCCCTCCACCAGACACGCACACTCACACCACCACCCACCACCAGCTCACATCTCTCCCAAGAGACCCTGACTAAGGCCCTATCGACCAGAACTTTCACCACAGAAGAGATGGAACGTCTCTTCAGCATTCTGGGTCCTGAGTCTCCTATGGAGCAGGGCGCCGATCTCGCCAACACCACAGACTTCCCTGGCCTCCCTCCGGCCTCTAAAAGGCCCATTGACACAAGCAGCTCCTCGGAGAGCGAACCCTTAACAGATAGTGAAATCTTCACGCTGGTAAAACCAAGTAAGGGCAGGAAGCACCGAAAGGTGGCCCCCAAAAATCCACCCACTAAAAATTCCCCAGCCCCGACCACCACACAGAACAGGTTTGAGCCCCTCAACAAAATTAGGCCACCACCAATCATACTACCACCACACTACACCGAGGTTAACAGCCTCGTACGCACACTAAACAATGCCGGGATCTCCAAATACACAGTACAAAGATGTAAAGACGGAAACAAAATTTTTGCCCAGGACCTCACTACCTTTGAAACCATAAAAACTAAACTGACCACGAACAAGACACAGTTCTACTCCTTCACTCCCAAGGGCTCCCCAAAGAACCAAAACTTCGTGCTCCTCGGGCTGGACATCGACCACCCGCTAGAGAGCGTAAAACAACAGCTCAACACTGAACATCTCGTGTCAGTGAAGCGTATGAGCAAGACCCAGACAGACGGAACTAGGGTCCCCATCCCACCTATCATACTCACGTTCGACCACAAATTTAACCCCTCACACTTAAAATCGATCAAATCGATCGATCAAATAATTGTATATATAAAACCCTATAGGGGAGAAAACAGCATCTCCCAGTGTTTCCGGTGCCAGCGCTTCGGCCACACCAGAAACAACTGTAACTTGCGCGAACGTTGTGTCCGTTGCGGCAATTCACACGCGTCAAAAGACTGCGATCGAGCTACCAATTCACTGAAATGTCCTAACTGTCAGGAAGAGCACCCCGCCTCTTACAGGCAATGCCCAACCCGGCTCAACCTTCTCGAGAAGAGCCGGAAAGCCCGACAAACAACTGTAGCCCCCCCGGCAAACAGCACACCCACACGTACATACAGAACAGTCGACCCAACATTCAGCTACTCTAATGCCTTCACCGGCCACACCACACAGCTTCCCCCTCCACCACCACCACCGACACAACCACTTCCACAACGCACACAAAACACCAGACCAGCTCTACTTCCCACCCCACCTACACCACCTATCTACCAAATACCAACACCCATCGCACCACAACAACATACCAGTGACAGTACACCCGCATGGGTCGAACGACTGACAAACACCATGACCGACATGATGTCAATGATAAGAACATTAGTAGAACTTATGACAAAACTGATAACAAAATGACCAGACACACTATACTCAATTTAAACACGAACGGACTAACTCCAAAACTACAAGACGTGGACTTACTTCTACGACAAATACAGCCCACTGTATTCGTACTAACCGACACACGACTGACCAGAGGTAGTTACGCACACTTCCAGGGCTATACACTTCTCCGGCACGACATGGACAATACACTAGCCGGTGGAGTCGCCATCGGCCTTCGACACGGTACACGCTTTCAACGGATAGACCCTATCATAGACCCAGACGAATACAATTTTGTTCTGACCATTATAGTAAAACTGAACAAGACGTACAAACTGACCGCATACTATCGGAGACCGAGAGGACGACTTTCACGACTGGGACTTCTCCTTTCGGAAACTTCGACAGACAGACGACACATACTCATAGGTGACCTGAACGCTAGACACACTGCCTGGCATAATACGAGAAATAACCCCGCAGGGACTAAGCTGACAAAATACCCCCTGACAGTCATACACCCAGGCACACACACATTCAGACACTTCGCAGACCCCAGCATGACTTCAACGATTGACTTGCTAGTTACGCGACAACCACACGTAATAACCGCGTGCACTGCACTCGATTTTATCACATCAGACCACAGGCCGGTCTTATACGAACTACACGGGCACATCCCCATACCCACAGCCACAAACTACCACTACAGTAAGGCAGACTGGCACAAATACAAACACCTCATTCACGAACACACCCCCCCTATCACACCCATACATGACACACAAATTCTCGACGAGGCCATTAAACAATTCACAGACACAATCACCTTCGCGGCCGACTCGAGCATTCCTAAGTTCGCGCCAGCACCTCCAAATCTTAGGAAACCACCACAACACATTCTCACACTCATTAAACAACGAAACAATATCAAAAACATTTGGTACAGAACACGAGACAGACACTATAAAACTGCACTAAACTCACTCACTACACAAATACGCACTCTCATGTCACAATGGAAGACGTCCATGTGGCATGAGAAACTCAGGCAGACACATGGTGACTATAGGCAATTCTGGAGGCTCATACGAACACGCACGCATAAGACTAACACAGTAAAAATACACAGACAAGATACTCTACTAGACGAAAAAGACCAGGCGGACATACTCGCTACCTACTACTCACATGACGCTCAGACTCGCAACAAAGACCGTACACCTGAATACAGACTCACACTACAAGACAATTACATGTACGTCTCACCAAAACAACTGACAGCCATACTCAGACAGACACGAGGGAATAAATCCCCAGGACATGACAGACTCCAGTACATATTACTCAAACAGCTACCGAGAAAAGGACTACACTATCTCGTACACATATATAACACATGCCTCCGCCTCAGACACTTCCCCGAACACTGGAGACACGCCATCATCACTCCACTACTCAAACCTAACAAAAAGGGCGACACACCTGAACACTACAGACCCATAAGCCTACTGCCTCATCTATCAAAAGTGTATGAAAAGATCATACTGAGATATCTGAAAGACTTTTGCGCAGAGGAGGATATAATCCCTGCTGAGCAGTTCGGCTTCCGCCCTGCACACAGTTCAGAACACCAGCTAGTAAGGCTCCAATCACACATCACAAACAACATGCTCATGAACCGGACTACAGCACTCATATCGATTGACTGTACGAAAGCTTTTGACTCTGTTTCACATAATATACTCATGCAGCAACTCAGAACTTACGAATGTCCAGAACAACTCTATAACATAATACACTCTTTTCTATACGGACGTACTATGACGGTTAGGGTAGGGGCAAGCCTCTCCAGCACACACCCAATCCCCTGCGGTGTACCACAGGGGTCAGTACTCGCACCAACACTCTTTTCCATTTACACATCAGAAATCGTCGGTGAACAGTACCCAGACACAAAAATAGCCGCATACGCCGACGATATCGCGATATACAGCACATCCATGTCACATTCAAAGGCATTGAAACAAGCTGAAGAGGTTTGCGCAGACGTAGTAGACGAACTGCGACGAATACACATCACAGTAAACCCGACCAAGACAGACGCACTACTCTTCGCCTTTCATGGCAATTCAACACGAGCACGCCCCAAGTATTTCACGGTTAGAAACAAAAGAAACAAGTTAAAAAGACATATCAATTACTTGGGGATACACTTAGGAACACACCTCAGTTTTCACACACACTTTACCAAGAAGCTAAAGCTTGTCAGGACGAAAGCCCGCTCTCTTGGATACTTACTCAATTCACCAAACCTCTCACTCAGACTGAAGCTACTCATATACAAAGGAGTCCTACGACCGGCACTACTATACGGCACACCACTCTTTCGGTTTCTGAACCCCACCATACTCAGAACACTACAATCTTTTCAGAACCGAATACTCAAAACAGTCACACGGAGCACCTCACACAATAAACTCAAAGCCCCCGAATTACACAAACTTTTAGAACTCCCTACAGTTTCAGAATTCATAAAACGACGTCACATCAAATTCTTTGACGGACTTAAGTACCATGACAATCCACTCTTTAACGACATCACACCACCTGGACGACCAGGACGCTGGCAAGGACCAACAGAGTTCACACGACGACTAGTAGACGTACTAGAACACAACACATTTCCAACAAACACAAGTTACACTGACACGTGACACGTAAGACAGTATAACTGACCTTCTTCCCCTTTCTTCTTTCTTCTACTCTCCGACTATCTTTCGTTTTACCTCCTCCTCTATCGCTGTGCCCCACACAGCACATTACACATACCTCCCTTTGGGAATCCTACACCTTTTTCTCCTTTACTTACCGCCTTCAAGTGCATTAATGCAGAATAAGGACACCTCCTCCCTCATCCTCCCTCTACCTGTGGCCCTTACGCCCGCCTGTGTCGTTCGAGGTCCTTAGTTTTTCTTTGCGTTTCTGCACGTTTTTCTTTCACTTTCGTTTTCATCATGCCCTTCCTTGCATGCTTTTTATTTCTCTTTTATCTAAAGTGGGGTTTAGGGAAAAAAAAAAAAAAAAAAAAAAAGAAAAATTCATTCCCTTGACAACCACCGAGGACGACACTAGCAGCCTGAAGAAGTCGGAGATGAACCCGACGAAATATTGCGATGGAGAGAGGAGCAACACCGCTGGAGAAAGAAGCCGTTCCACACAAACATGTGATACCCAGCGATGCAATTTAAAACAAAAAATTACAATAGAGTATGAGAGAAAGTAGCAATTTTATACAAATTTTTTTGAGCTATTCACAGTAAACGTGTAACCATAAGAAAGCCAGCTTTGAGTGGTTCTTCATTCTTTAACTACAAACAATTTTCTCACTTATTATTGTTCACTTAATACAATGTGCTTTAATTCAATTGTAATCTCAATAATGTTTTTAAGAGTTACTTTATTTTTAAATCTACTTAATTAAATAAATATATTAAAAATAGGTAAAATAACCTGAACTTACATAATTCATTCTTATAATACTCACTAAATTTGTTCACTTAATTTATTTTTTTCAATTCAATTGATATGTTAATAATATTTTTAAGTGTTACTACATCTTTAAATGTAAATCTAATTTGTATTTCTATTAAAATAATGAAAACAGGTAAAATAACCTGTACTTACATAATTCATTTTTATAATAACACTCACTATTTTAGTTCACTTGATTTATTTGTTTTAACTCAATTGTAATCTCAATAATATTTTAAAGAGTTGCAACGCTTTTAAATGTAAATCTACTTTGCATTTCAATTAATATATTAAAAACAGACAAAATAACCTGTACTTACCGTTGTCCGTGTTTAATTCTTTGGCGATTTAATCCAATATCTGGTCTTTACTTGTCGTCCTCATATAATTCAGAAGACTTGTATCGCACAACACAGTAAACATTTTCACTTCACATATTAAACTTTCCATGATTAAATGGAATGGCGAGCGAGCCAGTACCGACAGAGGACGTAGGAATCTGTGTGAAAACACAAAAACGCCGAGGGACGACAGAGGCCCTTGCCGCGCCTGCGCCTGCGCTGGCTTCAATATGCGGCACTCCATTGAAACCAATGTGTTGCAGAAACGCCGAGGCCTGTGCTTCGTCTCTGCTGCGTCTGCGCTGGGCTCAATTTGCGCCCGGCCTTAGACCATTGCACCTTATAAAATATCGATATTTTCCTAAGATTTTACCCTTATTTCAGAGATATTGTTATCGATAAGCATCACTAAAATCAGTTTTTTGACAGGCCCTCCCGCAAAACTGTCTATAGGGCCCCCTCCCCGGACTAGGATCACACCCGTCACCATGGGCGTATATAAGGGGGTTGCAGCCCCCCCCCCGAAATTTTGATTTGATTGGTAAACATTTTATAAAACCCTTAAAAATAAATTAAATAAGATCATTTAGTTCATAAAAAATATTCTATTTTGAGTCTAATAGCGTTTTAGTTGGCTAAAACTCTTCCAAGATCTAAATAGTTAGTATTTCATACACCGGAAATGGTCTCAGCCCCCCCCCCCGAAATTTTCCCAGCCCCCTCCGAAATTATTTCCTTTATACGCCCATTCCCGTCGCAGCACTACTACGAAGTATCGCATAGTACTAAACGTTACATTGCGTTAATTTATCATTGACAGAAAATTGCATAAATGTTTTGGGTTGGGCCCCTATCCTTTGGCCCTGCGGGATTGGCTGTTAAGCCACTGACTAAACTAGTTCAAAAGGAGATTTTGAAACAAAAAAATCGTTTTATCCAAATAGACGACACCTAAAAGAGGACATTAACGAAAAAAAATAATTTAAAAATATGGATTAAAGATAATTTGAAAATCCTGTTAAATCAATCTGTGTTTTTCTTTCTAAGAAAAATATACATATTGATAATGTTGTATTTTTCGTAAAATTTTGGGCTGACTCATTACTTTATCTTTTGGTTAGAGTAGAATGGGTAACACTGCTTGAGGTTTGACCGTTTGGGTTCCCACTCAAGCTCTGCCAGTTTTAAATATTTTAATCGTTACTCTTCTTATATACAATTTTTATCATAAGAACAAACATTTTCTTATCATCATGGAGACCAGTTTGCTTTCAAATGAAACTATGAATATAACATGTACTGATCAAGTGTCAGAAGTCAGGAATTTAGCAAAACTAGTGGAGGTAATTGTTTATTCAATTCATGTGTATTCCTGACCATTCTATGATTTTTATGTATTTCATTCTGTTATTTAGGACTTGCAACAAGAGTTACACGAATCAAAACTGCAATTGAAGAGAACACAATGTTTAAAAGATGATTTAGAACATGAATTGGAAAAATTAGAACATCAAAATAAAGTTTTACTACTGGCTTCTGATACTGAAAAGTTAGAAATAACCAACTCCTGGAGTGAAAGGGTAATATGTCTTCATGCATGATATAATTTAAATACAGCTTATAACTAAATTAATTGCATGTATCAAAATACTACAAATTTCTTCTTACTTACGGGTTAAACCTTTTGAAAAAGTTTATTTTCCTGGAATTACCCCTAAACTTATTCTTTTATTATAATAAAGAAATTTGGCAAACTGTATTCTATTTCTTGAGCAGTCATGCACAATGCGATCGTATATTTGCAACCGGGATAATTGCAAAAGTTTATTTATGATTGGAATGTTTCTTGTATAATTCATAAGGGTTTAAAAAACAAAATTTTACTAATGTTAAATGTTACTAACTTCCGCTTGCTAAAATTTTAAATTTTCTCATCTTGGCAATTTATTAGTTCAGTAAGTTGCAAGCTGACCTTGAAGAAGAAAGAGGACAATTTAAGACTAAATATGCTGCTCTGGAGTCTAAGTATGAACAGCTGAAGAATATCCAAGTGCCAAAAGCTGATGTTCCATCGGACTATATGGCTATAAAGGATGATTTGACACAAAATGAGGTGAGATGACTTACATAACACAGATTTTTAGTACGATTTATCTAGCCAGCTAACAAAGGAGGCGAGGCTGATGCATCATGCTCATGATGATTAAAAAGCTAAGCAGAGCGGCTCACCCAAATAGTTTTCAGCTTCACGGCTGGGGGCTGAGTCTGCTCAGAAACATGTCTTATTCTTCAATATTTATTTAAATTATATGGGCTCAAGACCTTATTATTTCGTATTTCTGTACTCCTCAGTATATCCATGTGTTGACTTCTGGCAATGGCAGATATACATTGAGTTGTCAGCTTCACTGTGTCTTTCTGAGATTCGATGTTGCCAGAATTCTGATCCCTTTTAGCATTTTCCTCCAAAGGAAAGTAGCTATTGAGGTTGGACTCATGACGGAATTTTTGAAAAATTTCTTCAAATCTTTATCGATCCTACCTAGTAGACACCGAAAATGACCCCCGTTAAAATTTATATATACATATATATATATATATATATATATATATATATATATATATATATATATATATATATATACATATATGTATACATATATATACATATGTTATTTTTCGTCGCTGGGATAGTATTTTTAGATGGAACGGCATTTTTCTCCAGCGGTGGTACTCCTCCTCACTTCTTCCCGGAATATTTCGATGGATTCATCTCCATCTTCTTCAGCCAGGTACTTGTTTCTTCCTCGGTGGTAGCCAAGGGAATGACATTTTTCTCGATCTGGGCTCCTTTTCTCTCCTCTAGCCACAGTATCGGCGGACGAATGGTGTTGAAGCTCCCTGGTGTAGTTGGGATTCTGTCCGTTGGCAGCGCTGATGGTATTGCGTCTTTTTTTCTCCTCTTTTTTTCTCCTCCTATATATATATATATATATATATATATATATATATATATATATATATATATATATATATATATATATATATGTCTGTTAACACGATAGCGGCCAGAGTTTTTGTTTTTTCGTCACGAAACTTGGTATATAGCATTCAATTAGCAAACAATTGAACGAGTTTGTTAACCACCAAAGTCGGTCCACCGGAAGGGGGGGGTTTACCCCGAACCCAAAACACTAATTTGACTATGTCAGCCGTAATATTTGTTATATTTCAACAAAACTTGGTATTCGTTGTGGTAATATAGAGAGAATAGTGAGATATAAAAATGAACTAAATCGGTTCATTAGAAGGGGGGGGTTTACTCCGGACCCACAATACCAATTCGCCACTACCAGCCGTGATTTTTGGTATATTTCGACAAAACTCGGTATTCGTAGTGGTAATCCACAGGTAAATATGTGTTGTAAAAATAAACTAAATCGGTTCATTGGGAGGGGGGGGGGGGGGGTTTACTCCGGACCCACAATACCAATTCACCGCTACCAACCGTGATTTTTGGTATATTTCGACGAAACTCGGTATTCGTAGTGGTAATCTACAGGTAAATATGTGTTGTAAAAATAAACTAAATTGGTTCATTAGGAGGGGGGGTTTACTCCGGACCCAAATTACTAATATACTCATACTGGTCGTAATTTCTGCTGTATTGTAACGAAACGCGGTATACGTCGTGGGTAACTCATGAGAAAGAAGTGTTGTAAAAATGAGCTGAATCGGTCAATCGGAAAGGGGGGTTTACTTTGTAGTATATTTCAATAGAAAAGCCAGCCAGACATAGGTTCACAAAGGCGCCGCAAGGAGCGCTAGAGTGACTGTATCCTGTTCCTGCGTTAGATCAAAATACGATAATATGAGGTTTTTTGTATTTATTACGTAGTGTAATAGGTACCATTTGTAAACATAACTCTGGAAGCAAATGAATAATTGATCAGTTACTCATTACAAAATTAAAAGAGAACTATTCATGTTTTTATTTTATTTATGTAGGATATTTTAAGCAAATTGTTCTGGAAAGCAGTCTACACTACCCAAATTCTGAGGAAAGTGTTTAGTTATGCAGCTCCTGCGTGACGGACTTTTTATATCTCATTTCAAAATTATTGATGGTCTTAAAGTTATCTTTAAATAACAAATATCTGTTTTCTTCAAAACATTATAACAATTTTAGAATTAAAGTTGACACACAACTTCAAGAAAATTTATCACAGCACTATTATGATTGTTCTTTATCACTTCAAAAAAAAATAAAATAATAATCTCACTCTCTAGGGATTCTAGATCTTCTTAAGTCCATGCCATAATTTTTTTTCCCTGTTTATCAACTAGTGGGCTATCTACAGGTTGCGATCCACAACAGCACGTGCCTATTTTCCCAAAGATTTGAATGAATCTGAAAACTGTACTATTTCACAATAGCACCCCTAAACATCAGAAAATTTGCTCTGGAATCCTGAAAATGTAAGCAATCACAAACGCAAACTATGGCGTATGTTATTATTATGATACTTTTATATTATGTTTTGATAAATTTCTATGATCTTTTAATCTTCTTCTTATTTCTTTTAGTTATTAATTTGTATTATTCTGTTAAATAATAGTACTTTTTTTTACCGACGCACCAATGTCTGGGTGCAGTGGGGAATTTGCTCAACGAATCGTGAGATGAGAAAATTCCTGCTGCATGTGGGACTCGATCCCCCGTATCAGAATCCGGTCTCCCGAACCAGAATCCAAGGTGTTAGCTACTAGACCACAGGGAGACCCAGATAATAGTATTATAGTTATAAATAGTAAGCACACGCCCCATTTTATAGGGCAATGCCCTAAAAACAAAGTGAATAATTAAAAATAAAAGTTTTGATGAAGTTCTAACATAATTTTTGGTTTCAGATAATGATAACAGAACTAAAGAATGAGCTACATGCCTGCAAAGAAGATGTTTGCCAACTCGAATGCAGTAAAGTTCAATTGAATGAACGCATCCATGATCTAGAAAAAGAACTAGAAGAAATTAAGGAATCACTAAAATTTAAATCTGAATCTCTCCAATCAACTTTGAAAGTGTTAGAGGTAAGGATTTATATAGTGAACTAAAATGTTTTTTTTCCCCCCCCCTTTTACAGTGCATTGACTTCTGGGCCATTAGCGCCGCTAAAATGATATTTATTTCAGATTACATCTGCGTATGAGAAAAGAAATATAATGTTAGCCATTAAGTTGAGATAACTTAAGAAATTAGTCTTGATTAATATTAATCTAAGTAGACAAAAAACATAATACAAATGAATCCTGAATACAATTTTAAGTTTCAAGGAGTTACGTCCAGTAACATGATGGATCAGGGCCACCACATGAGAGGGGACTAATGTCCCGGGCCTCGCTAATTAGAAAAAAATGTATAGGTTATGAGTTTGAAAAACGATTTCCTCGAAAACAGAGACGTTCCTTTTATATCAATTCTCACAATTATCCCTCAAAATTAGAAAGAGCCAATCAAATGCATTGGTAATGAAATCAGCCAATTAGAATTTTGCGCTTTATTCAATTGTTGAGGATTAATGAAAATAAAATAGAAACTTCCCTGCAAACAGCTTTTATTCTTGATCATGAAATTGCACCAACATTTTTCAATTCAACCGAGTAGTTTTAAAGAAAGGATTGAAAAAAAAAAAAAAACAAAGTCCAACTCGCAGGAACTGCGTCATCTTAGCGCGGTTCCGTACATCTCGAAGAAATGGCATTGATTAGCATCACAAATCACAGGAAACTGAGAGTAGCCAACTACACAAAAGCGGATAATTCTAAATCCTCATTTTTGAGGAAGGCTGAATAAGTCAATACAATTAAGTACTGAAAACGTACTCACTCTTCAACTACTGCGCAGAAGGCTCTATTCCAACAACCAAAGATTCGTTGTCATTTTAAGTTTCTTGTTTTACTAGCAAATTCATTTTACTGTTATTATCAACTGTAAATATGTGTTTCGTGGCAAATAAAATTCCATTCTCTCGTGGGTTAAATCTTTCTATAAAATAAGAAATAAAGATATCTTCAGTTGTAGGCTATGAGGAAGGTTATATTGATAGGAGATTTCAAAACAAACCTATTTATACGCCATCATGATTACCACAGGCACTCCAAACTTATTACCAATACCTTTCACAGTTTTTCAGTTTATTTTACTAAAATACTAATTAGCGCGGTTACTCCCTACCTCCATAGGGAGAACCCGCTTATGAGGTTGACCTCACGACACAATCCGGACGTGCCACTAGAAACTTTCTCGTTTCAGACCCCATAGATCACGAAAATATAAGTGGTTCATATTTATATATATATATATATATATATATATATATATATATATATATATATATATATATATATATATATATGCTTGTCTGTTAACGCTCTAGCAAGCTCAAAAATGGTCCGATTGTGATGAAATTTGGTACAAAAATCTGTCGTCTAATTTGAAAGGTCAAGTTCGTTAACCAGCAAAATCCGTCAACTGGAAGATGGTGTTTGGGGCGACATTCGCGCAAAAAAAATTGTAACGCTTACGTTTTTGAGTTCATAAGCTTGTAAGTACTCGTTTTATATGCTTCCTGGGCTAGGAAAACGAATGAAACCATTTTCAAGGCGATAGCTTTAACCGTTTTCGAGAAAATGGGAAAATTAGTTTTAACACTTTCCTCCGAAGGAAAGTAGCAGCTATTGAGGTTGCACTCATGACGGAATTTTTGAAAAATTTCTTCAAATCTTTATCGATCCTACCTAGTAGACACCGAAAATGACCCCCGTTAAAATTTATATATATATATATATATATATATATATATGTGTGTCTGTTAACGCGATAGCGGCCAGAGTTTTGGTTTTTTCTTCATGAAACGTGGTATATATAGCGTTCAATTAGCAAACGATTAAATGAGTTCGTTAACCACCAAAATCTGTCCACCGAGAGGGGGGTTTACCCCGGACCCAAAACACTAATTTGACCATGCCAGCCGTAGTTTTTGTTATATTTCAACAAAACTCGGTATTCGTTATGTTGATCTAATGAGAAAAATACGTTGTAAAAATAAACTAAATCGGTTCATTAGGAGGGGGGGGGTGTACTCCGGACCCACAACCACCATTACCAATTTGCCACTACCAGCCGTAATTTTTGTTACTTTTCAACGAAACTCGGTATTCGTGGTGGTAATCAACAGAGAAAAATTGGTTGTAAAAATAAACTAAATCGGGTTATTTGGAGGGGGGGGGTTTACTCCGGACCTAAAGTACTAATATACTCATACCGGTTGTAATTTCTGCAATATTGAAACGAAACGTGGTATACGTCGTGGGTATCTCATAAGAAAGAAGTGTTGTAAAAATGAAGTAAATCGGTCTATTGGAAAGGAGGGTTTACTTTAAACTCTGTTTCATTAGAATTAGCGAACCAGACGTAGGTTCCCAAAGCCGCCGCGAGGAACGCTATTTCCCACTAGGGGGACTGTATCCTGTTCCTGCGTCAGATCAAAAGACGGAAAATGAAGTTTTTGTGTATTTATTAAGTAGTACAGTATCATGTATTAACATAAATCTGGAAGCAGATTATTTACAAAATTAATAATGGAACAGTTCTCATAAGAAATATAAATGAACAGAACTATTCACGTTTTTATTTTATTTATATAGGTTATTTACAGCTAAATATTCAGTAATGTAGACAACACTACAAAAATTCTGAGGAAAGTGCTTAGTTATGCAGCTCCTGCGTGACGGACTTTTTGAATACCGTTTTTGGTTTGGGTACTTAGAATCATGGGATTCAGTTGAAACATTTTCTGCATGTTCTACTTTCATCAAAACTAATATGTTGAAATTTTGGTTACGTTTGGAGTTTAGGAAGGGTTAGAATAAAATATTTTATTAACAGACATAAAAAGTTTTAGTAACTTTGTTTACTTTCCTTAATATCTCGAAAAAGGTTGAGAATCTTGGTAAATGGAAGAATACCATTAGAAAGCTTATTAAATGCTCTAAAAAAAAGGTTCTAATGAAAGTTTTGATTAGGCGATGTCAATCGGAGAAATAAGAGCTTAAAACTTTAAAGTAATTGATTTCGCTTATTCGAACTGTTCTTTTTGTCTGTTTTTTATTCCTTGTTATTTTTTAATTGCTTATAGTTGGATAATGTATTTGAAAATAAAACAGGTTAAGAAAAATAAGAAAAACAATTTAATGCTAGAGATATGGATTTCCAAGATATAGCTTTTCAACTGCCTAGCGTCCTTCCTAGGGAGGGTTGTTTGTCTTTGATTTTGGTACACACAGGAATGGCGTTAGTGACCTTAAGGGTTGACACCCCATTATAATAATTAATAAAAAAAAAGAAGACTGGTGGAACCAAAATAATAACTGCTTCTATTTTAATCTTTCCAAATTAGACTAGAGATATGAACGGAACCGTGCTAAGATGATGCAGTTTCTGCGAGACAGACTTTTTTTTTCAAGGTGCTTCGACTACATAGGTCATTAGCACCAAACTTCTTTATTAATTTGTTTGTTAGTTCATTGTGCACGGTGGTGATGAAGTAGTTTGTTTTGCTTTATTTTTGACTCAGAGCTCAACATCCACTAAAATTTATGATGATTTACGTCTTTACATATGAGCTACAGTGGAACTGCAAAAAAATAAAAAAAATAGTTACGCAAAAGTGGAAAATTGGTGTTATTTGCATGACTTTTCTTCAAAACCACTTAGTGGAATTGAAAGGTTTTGTACTCAATTGACACAGAATTTCATGATCTAAATTTGGGGTAATAATAAACACTTTGTTGCCAAGAAATTTTAGAAAAATCGTAAAACGCCCCAAAAGTGTGGGATTTTTCACACTTTATGGCTCTAGCTCAACTCTGAATTTGTGAAAAACATGATATTATTGAGAAGGTAGATAGATTTAGTCAGGGTTCAGTATTGGTATCATAATAAACCTACATTTTTTATAAAAAAAAAAATGTGTTTTATTTCTTGCCGACGTTTCGGCTTAAAATTCAAGCCTTCACCAGGGGAAGAAGTGCCTTCTTCAGACATGATTGCACATATGTGAGGCATAGTTCGCCTTCTTCTCATTGCCTGATGAACGGCCCTGGGGATGGCTTTTCTTTTTCAAAAGAGCTGCTTAGGTTTTATGACAGATATTTACACTTTATTTTGTGTTCAAAGTAAGCATTAAAAAATAATCAGAATCAAGTTTTCCTGCTGTTGAACATCCGATATGCATTAAGGACATGATAGATACATCTCTTTACAATTAAAATATAATAACAAATTTCATAGATTTATCAGAAATTAATTTTATTTTCCTTAAAATATTTAAATAATGCATTTCCTTGAGAAGCCACACATTGCAGATGTTTTTTAAATCTTCAGAATTTCTGGACCTCAGATGTTGAAATACCCTTAACCTGATCATTTTGGTAATTACCTTGAGCTGTAGAAAAGTTCTTGTTATACATTCCCCAAAAAGACGCAAATTAATCTTACTCCTAACTGATGTCACTCATTTTTAGAATGCCCTGGAACAAATGATGTATAGAGAAATATTATGACCAAATCATTTCAGATTTGTTTTAAAGGTACAATTCAACCTTCTCTCAAAATAGGAAGCCCACAGTTTTTCCAGATCAAGCATAACAGTAATTTACTTACATACCTCACACATGTATATATTTTTGTGCTGTAAATTCTAATATTTTTGTTGCCATTTATATATTTTTTTGTAGGAAACAAAGGATGAAAAGGCAGTATTATCTAGTGAATTGGCGTTGTTAAAAGCAGGACCAGGTGAGGATAGAGGTCGTGGGAACTCCCTCTTTTCAGAAATTGAAGATAAACGTCAAAATCTTGAGAAAAAATGTGCATTGTTGCATAAAAAATATCTGGAAGCAAAGAGAATTCTGGCTGGAAAAGCAAGTGAACTTGAAAAGCTTAAGGTTTGTTTATTAATTATTAGCAATGAGATTATAAATAATATATTGTCAATCAATTTATACACCCGATTTAAATCACTGATTTAGAAATTCTAGGAATGTTATTTTAGATTGTGTGGTATTATACACCTATAATTCAACATCTATCGATGTTACATAAAAACTCAAAGATTTTTTACAATTTATTGTAGAGTAATGAGGACAATGGCTACTATTACGCTAAATGTCATCTATATGAAAACTGAAGCTCTGAAAGCTGCTTGTAGACTCAATTGTGTTGAGGGACCCCGGATTTCTTAACTTAATGAATAATATTAAAATAAGATCATTATGGCCTCCGAACTAATTTTACCTAAATACATTTTTAATTAGAAATTTTGTGTTAATATTGCTTTAGTTGTTTGCAAAAGTAAAAATAACTTCAATCCACTCCATTATTTGAAATTATTTACTAAGAGCTCCAAATCTCGTGACCTGGATCTGGTATATAGGATGCCAATGAGGAGAAATTATATGGTTCTGGGTTCTATTCCAACTTTTTACCAATCTAAGATATTTCCTATACTCGCTAGAGCCTCCCTATTGAAGACTAAGGAATTAATGGTACGCTGGTAAATTATTCTAATAGGTCAAAACTAGTAGGTGAATTCTGCTGTGGACTTAAGGACACAGCAGAATACATTGGATTCCTGGACATAAAGGCATTCAGGCGATCGAGAAGGCCGATGGGTTGGCCAAGAAGAGAACAAGTACAGTGGAACATGGATAATTCGAAATCGTCTTTAATTCGAATATTTCTCTCAGTCCCTAGAATTTAGGGTAAAAACAATGTAAAAAAAAAATGTGGTTAATTTGAATAAAATTTTGGATAGTTCGAATTTTTTACTAGCCTGTACCTCCACTGGGAAGTGGAAAGAGAGGCGGTTGATCTTAAATCTTGTGAAAATATTCTCCCCTGGGGTAAGAAGGATAGTAAAATACGGATGTAGGGGTTCCGGGACAAGAAGCACGGCGGTCTCATAATCTAGTTCTTGGACTCTAGGAGTTCTGCAAAGTGGTGTGTCGCGCTCCTACCTTCCAGGGGTTGTTATAGTTACATCCTGTCGTTTTATCCTAGAATTCCCACCCTCCATCCCTCCCATCTTCATTTCTTATTCAGTTATTAAATGTATGTATAGCTTTTTTAGTTAAAAAATGTAAAAATATGAAGTTCGATTTTTTAGCCCTTTTTAAAAAAACTTTTGTAATTCGAATTTTGGATAATTCGAACTTTTTTATCAATCCCAAGTTCTACTGTATTTCAACAATTGGACCACATCTCTTTTGTGGTGTTTTCTGCTGTTTAGATAAGAAGATTATTAACTCTGTTTCTAGGAGAAAGTTTAGATTGGGCTAGTATAAGTATGAAGTGAGAAACTCAACTTCACTGCCTGAATATATCGTCCCTACCATGGCAAACTATCAAATATGAAAATCAGAGCAAACTAGAGAACAAACATATTCGATACATTGACAAAGTAATATATTGAAAAATCGTCTAATTCGATACTTTATTTAAGGCATTAAAGGCTATTCTAAAGGGGTTAGAGATCTGACAATTCATGAAAAGCCGTATTGTCCACAATCCAAGAGAAAAGTCTCAAATCTGAAAAACGAGACTTATCATATTTGATAGTTTGACATGTTAGGGACGATATGTGGAGACAAAGGGCATAATTGAAATTACTCTGTTGACATGGGGAAAATATTAAAACTTCAGAGAAGTGATTATCTATTATTCTTTAGGGACTTCAAGGAACTATATCACAATGGCCAAGTATAGTCTTACAAAAGACTATACATGGACTTGAAAAATGGTGTTTTAAAACTGGCTTCAAGTTCTCAATTGAAAAAACCAAACAAATTATTATTAAAAGGAAAAGGACGAATTTTTTAAGTAACTTAACTTTAAATCAGACGAACATCAATATTACTAACACTCTGACATTTTTAGGACTCACTTTTGACAAACGATTAACATGGATTCCTCATTTGAAAACTATTGTCAGTAAATGCAAAAAATCCTTGAATCTACTGAGATTACTTGCTAATACAAAATGGGGAGCTGACAGAAGTATAATGCTTAACTTTTATCATTCCTTCACCAGATCACTGCTGGACTATGGGTGTATAGCTTATTCTTCTGCCAGCAAAAGCTCGCTCGAAATCCTAGACTCTATACATCACACAGGTCTAAGAATTGCAACTGGGGCTTTTAGATCAAGTCCCGTAGACAGTCTCTGCGTAGAATCCGGGGAACCTCCATTGGAGTATAGACGGCGTATCCTCAACTTGAAATTTATTTTAAAATCAAAAGCACTAAACAGTCCATGCGTAACTAAGTTTTTAAAAAATCCATTTCAAAATAATTATTTACAAAATAACCCCCGAGCAAAACCATTAATTATTCGTCATTTTTTATATACTAACACTTCAACATCACTACAAAGTCCTATGTACACTAACACAATTCTTCCACACCCCCCATGGAGAGTAAAGAACTTAAACATTAATCTGACATTAACTCAATATAAAAAGAAAGACCCGAATTCTTTGATTATCTACCAAAATGTTTTTAAATCAATAATTTCAACTAATCCCCAAACTTTGTTTATTTTTACCGACGGATCCAAAATGGATTCAAGGGCAGGTGCTGCAGCTGTAATTGATAATACGCCATACCTATTAAAGCTACATGACGACTCCAGCATATACACTGCAGAACTCCAAGCCATACTTTTAGCATTTTCTAAATTACACGACACCACTAGACATGAGATTATGATTTTTACAGACTCATTAAGCTCTTTACTCTCCATGCGAAACATTTACAGCACCCATTCACTGATAACACAAATACTCATACAATCACACATCCATCATAACAAACACATAACATTGACATGGCTACCCGGACATACAGGAATTTCACAAAGTACACAGGTCAACAAACACGCAAAATTAGCGACCCGAAAGACAACACACGACATAAACAAAATTACGTCTGATGACTTATACGTGACTGTAAAACAAAAAGTACTCACTGACTGGCAAAGATACTGGACTCGAACAGATAAATTACGACAAATAAAACCAACTATTAAACCTTGGTTGACGAATAAAAGCACCCTGACAAGACGAGAACAAGTAATATTAACAAGACTACATATTGGACATACTTTCCTGACACACTCTTACCTTATGGGCAGAACGGACAAACCAGTTTGTAAATACTGCAACAACTTACAGTAAAACACATATTGACAGAATGCAGACAACGTAGTCATCTAGACATACCTCACGACATCCAGGAGCTACTCACACTTGACAGTATACACATAAACACTATACTAATATATCTACAACACATTAATGCCTACAACCAAATTTAGCATACCCGCAAATCAACATAATTCGATATTACATAACTGAATATATATATATATATATAAAAAGCTACGCCCAAAACATTTTGTTGCCACTTCGTTTATATATATATTATTATTTATTTTATTTTATTTTATTTTATTTTATTTTATTTATTATTTTTTATTTATTTTTTATCCCCTTATTTTTTATTCCTCTTTGTTTGTTCTAAACTCACTCATTATTTTCTGTTTTGCTATTGTATAACTTTTGTTCCCTAGTACATTTTAGAATATTGTACGAAAATAACTTGACAATTTGTTAATATGTAACAATTGAACAGGCGATTCGCCAAGGTGCGAAGCCTTATCAATAAATAAATAAACAATGGCCAAGGTATACGCTTGTTGCTAAGGGCCATTTCAATAACAATAATAGAGTTTCCACATTATTTTGTGGCTAATGCCTTGGATTCTCATGGAGGTTCGAGTCTCGTCTTCACCGGGTGGAGTTTTTTTTCTTTTCAGGGGCTGTTGAAAAAATTCTGTTTTTTGAACCCGCAAAATCCATTTGTTTAGGAAGAGTGGCAATCTATAGATAGCCTGCACTAATGATGCAGAAGACCCCTAAAAAAAAAAGAAGAAATACAAATTATTGCATGTAATAAAAGAAAGGAGGCTGGAAGAGACAGTGGTTTGATTTCAACTTAGGGGAGAAAAAAAAGAACACTATATACCCACAATAATGGCTATTATTGAGGGGGGGGGAGAAATCCTGTTATTTTGTAAATAAGGAACAAATTAAAGTGTTGCACTAGCCTTATGGCCAGGATTCCACCTAAATGAATTAAAATAATTATTTTATGATTTCTGCTTTTTAATTTATTTATTTTTTTTCTAAGGAGTGTTCATTTCAATTTGATTTGGTTAAGGGAACTAGATAGCATCTTCCCTGAATTGTTTCAGATTTTTACTTATAATAATATCACAGAACTATTGAGCCAATTTTAATGATCATTTTCTATCCTTTGTACAAAAAGGTCTTCTTGAATTATTTATATTTACCACATAACATAATGGAATATAATACACTAGGTTATAAAAATAATATAACACATTAACATTATAAAAAAGGATGGCAACCTGTAGATAGCCCGGTGTTAATAGCCCAATTTTTGTAACGCTTAAACATGAAAAAAAAAACTAGGTTCTATAATAAATGTACATAGCGATTTGCCAATTGTTCTTCAAATTGGAGTTGAGTTTACTGTAATTGACCATGATATTTTCATGGATATCTGCTTCTTATTGTTCACATAAAAACATGTTTACCGCTGCTTTCTGAAATACTACCCACACTCAATAAATCTGATGTAGGTTAATGTATCTCCTGGCCGAGGCAGAAGAGCCTGTGCCTCTTGAGGCTGTACCCTATCAGGCTATGGAAAGGGTAGGTAGGCTTCTTTCTCAGCAAATAAAACTACTTTTTCTTTTTTAAAAAAATAATAAAAATGAAACACTATTTTAAAAAAATGAGAACATTAAAGGATTAATCTGGTTTCCAAATTTCACATCCACCATTATTTTATATCTGTCGTCATTTAGATCAACATTAATTGTAGACACAATATATATCACGCCCAGTCAAATACAATTTCTGTGCAAGTATCTAGCCTTATCTATTTAGTGATACTAATATCTCCACTTGATACTAAAGTTGGTTGAGCCTCGGAAAAATAGTAAAATCTCCAACTTATCTTACAAGTAAGAATTCTTAATGAAACAATCTTTGATATTCACTCAGGAATGTAATTCTTTAGCTCTAGCTCACAAGGAACTACTACCTTACCAGTGCATGAAACTCCTATGTAGGTTTTTGATGTTTGATTGTGTAGCAACATTTATGAATTTATATTGTTTTATTCCAGAGGGAGAACATTAAATTTCAGCTACTCTGGGAAGAAGAAGAATCAAAAGTTCAATCTTCTGAAAAGAAATTGATTGAAAGCTACAAGAAGACAATAAGGGTATTCTTAATTTCGTTTTTAAATAAAATAACAATTTGTTCTCTTGGATTTTCAATATTGGCAATCAATTACGCAGGAGCTTCAGCATAGAGTCGGTCAGTTGGAGTTGCGACCTGAAAGTCCACAAATAGTAACTATATCAGACAATGATTTGTCAAACATGGATTGGATTCATACTATAGTCGAGCAAGCCAGGTATGTTTCACTTCAAATGACTGAGATTTAGGAACTGATTTTCTAGTCTAGAATTAGAAAGTTTAAGATTAAATTAGAAAAAAACAGGGATATTCATCCAGTAAAAATGCTGGTCCAGCTTCTGTATATGGGGTAATTGTGAAGTTTAGAGGCCTCCTCACCAATTTTTTTCACTGGTCGCTCTATGAGGTATTTTGATGCACTAAACGCGAATCCGCAAAAAAAAAAAAAAAAAAAAAAAAAGAAAAAAGTTCACTGTTATGCAGGTTAAGAAAGCTAATGTAAATAATATTTGTAAACATGTGCATGCGTGGATATGTAAAAATCCGTAATAAAGAAGCCCAATTTAAATTTACCATCAATTATTTAAATTTACCATCAGTTATCTATTCAGAAACATTTTTTTTAAATAACGAAACATGCTCCACATTTTTTATTTTGCTATGGAAAAGTATTATATGTAAAAAGTCACTTAATAATTAGTTAATGCCTTTATAATTAGTGTGCTCTGATAATTGCAAAAAAGTCTGATAAGTTTGTTCCATAATAATAAAGTTGCACAAATTTATAGTAATTATTCTCAATAAAGAAGAATTATTCATTTTTTTTAGTTGACAATTAGCTTCTGTCCAATTCCATCACTTGTGGAAAATGTGGTGAGAAATTAGAGTTAAATAGAATTAATCTTTCATTAAGACATTTTTCGGTGTCATTGCGGATCCGTATACACCGAACATTGCTTCTGAAGATGTCTAGGAGGGTCATGAAGAAGGAACTATTTATATTTTTGTTTTAAGTATGTATATTTTATATTTATTTTGCATTATGGCATACGTGCTATGCATTTCCGCTGGCTCAAGAATACAGTGGAACATGGATAATTCGAACTTCGATAATTCGAAATCGTCTTTAATTCAAATATTTCTCTCGGTCCCTAGAATTTAGGGCATAAACAACATAAAAAAAAAAATTGTGGTTAATTCAAATAAAATTTTAGATAATTCGAGTTTTTTTGCGAGGCTGTACCTCCAATGGGAAGTGGACAGAGAGACGGTCGATCTTAAATCTTGTGAAACTATTCTCCCCTCCGGTAAGGTTGATAGTAAGATAAGGATGTAGGGGTTCCGGGACAAGAAGCGCGGCGGTCTCATAGTCTAGTTCTTGGACTCTAGGAGTTCTGCAAAGTGGTGGGTCGCGCTTCCTCCCTTCCAGGGGTTGTTATAGTTCCATCCTGTCGTTTTATTCTAGAATTCCCTCCCACCATCCTTCCGATCTTCATTTCTTATTCAGTTATAAGTCAGTCAGCGTCTAGACCTGTTGTATTGTTTGTGCCTTGAATTTCTGGTGTACAGTGCAGTTCAGTGAGTTGTTGATTTAAGATGTCGAAGCCTAGAAGTTATAAAACTTTAAAGTTGTCAGAGAAAATAGCTGCAATTAAGGAAGTTGAAAAAGGAATAAACAAAAAATCTGAAATTGCCAAAGACTTTGGAATTCCTCCTAACAATTAACCAACTTACCTGAAAAATAAAGAACTAATTCTTGCCCATGAAAATGACTTTTATTTTTACTTTTTGGGAAAATTATTCATTACTTATTTTTGATATGTTCAATTCATGAAATGTTTGTTTACATTGAAATAACATGTAATGCTTTTTTAATTAAAAAATGTGAAAGTATTTAGCTCGATTTTTTAGCCCTTTATTTTCCATGAAACTTGTTGTTGTTAGAATTTACAAAATTAAATAAGCATACAGCGTAATTTATTTTATTTACTAACAATTTTTTTCTCTAATCAGAACATGTGTAGTAAAAAACAAAAAAAAAAAAAACAATAAAATTGCCCATTATAATTTAGTGATCACTCCAGAACAGAGTTGGGCAATTACTCGAGTGAAAGTAATAAGTGAAAATTTAATCATTACTCATACAACAAATTTTTAATCATTACTCTTCACTCTCGAAATGAGTGATTACTCTTAATCATTACTCATCACTCATTTGTCATGAGTAAATTATAATTCCTTTGCTTTTTGTCTACGTTTTAAACATTTATCTACAAAGTTTGAACTTTGACGCACTATAATTCGCAGGGTGTTTATCCTTTCTACTATTCAACCCAGAGCTGGGAATAAATTAATTACAGAGGCAATAGACAATTACCAATTAAAAATTCAATTGTACTAACCCGCAATTACGATTAAAAATTTGTATTAAGAAGGATACAGAAGGTGCTATTAGGAAGGATATTGGAAGTGGTATTAGGAAGGGTATAGAAGGTGGTATTAGGAAGGATATAGAAGGTGGTATTATGAAGGATATTGGAGGTGGCATTAGGAAGGATATAGAAGGTGGTATTAGGAAGGATATAGAAGGTGGTATTAGGAATGATCTTGAATTCCTATTTAATTAAACTTTGTTTAACACAAATAAAAGGGGTCTCCCTTAGTCTAGTGGCTAGCGCGCTGGATTCATAAGCGGGAGATGGTGGGTTCGATTCCCACCTCCGGCAGGAATTTTCTCATCTCAAGGCTCGCTGGGAAAATTCCTCGCTGCACCCTGGATGTCGGCGCTAATGACCTAGAAGTAGATGCGCCGTAAAAAAAAAAAAAAAAAAAAAAAAAAAAACACAAATAAAATTGTATTCTATATTATATTTTAATATATTCAGTTTGGAGCAAAATTCTGAAATATGAAGTAGATTTAAATAAAAGTGTTCTATAATGTTAAGAAGGAAGCAGGGGTAAGATAACTCAATTAGACATCTGTCTGGCAAGATTGGTTCCTGGAGCTCGCTTCGATCAGTCGATATCCGTTCGATTGTTAGGTTTTGTGAAATTTATATTTCATTTTTCCATGGATGAACACGCTTATGTTAGTGGGTGTGATGCTATATCATGTAGCACTTCTTGTTCATTGTGTTCAAAAATAAATTTATTTGGTTCCTCAATTTATGGCAGAGAATTTCATGATGAGGTTCAAAGTGGCGTTTAACCTAATCCAAGTACTTCATTGAAGCCATCTATGACTACCTTGAATGGTAAGGTAATTCATCAAAAATCCACAAATTATAACTATATGGCTATTTGTCAACTGCGTAAAATGGAAGTTAAAGGTAATAAGAAATCTAGTCAGAACTTCATATCACATTTGAAATGGAAAAATAGCGAATAACACCTCCTATGTCCTTCCTAATACCAACTTTAAATTCCTTCCTAATACCGCCTTCAATATCCTTCTTAATACCACCTTCTATATCCTCCCTAATACCACCTTCATTATCCTCTTTAATACCATCTTCTATACCCTTCCTAATACCGCCTTCAATGTCCTTCCTAATACCACCTTCAATATACTTACTAATACCACCTTCAATATCCTTCCTTATACAACCTTTAATATCTTCCCTAATACCACCATCAATATCCTTCCTAATACCACCTTCAATATCCTTCCTAATACCACCTCTAATATCCTTCCTAATACCACCTTCTATATACTTCCTAATACCACCTCCAATATCCTTCCTAATACCACCTTCTATATACTTCCTAATACCACCTCCAATATCCTTCCCGATACCACCTCCAATATCCTTCCTAATATTACTGTCAATATCCTTTTTAATACCAGCTTCAATATCCATCCTAATAACACTTACAATATCCTTGTTTATACCTCCTTCAATATCCTTTTTTATAGCACCTTCAATATCCTTCCTAGTTAGCTACAAAGGCATTTTACTATTTCATAACTACATTAGCGACTAGCGCTCTTCCGTAGCTAGTGCTAATTGTTGCGGAAGTAATCCAGGGCTGAATTTTGTGACCCAGAAGTAAATATAGTGACCGGAAGGAAACAGGAAGTGCCCTGCTCCGCTTCTAGAATTGGCGCCTGAATGACTATGGTGTCCCACTAGTTATTATTCGGCACCGAAAGTGACCCAGCTTGACCTGAGTGTGAACAGAATAGAATGTCCCAGAAGTGAAAAACATGTTTTGCTCAATTTGTTTTTATAGTAATAAAATATTTTTTTACCTTCTCTAATTAATATAAAAATCCACCAACAATTTTTAATCATGGTTCATGAGTGATGAGTGATTTACTTATGGCTAAAAATTAAAGAGTGATCACTCATGAACATAAGAGTAATGAGTAATTTAATCATTACTCATCACTCATGGTCCATGAGTAATTCACTCTTCACTCTTAATCATTTACTCGTGTAATTGCCCAACTCTGCTCCAGAACAATTTTTTTTTTGTTTATTTTTTTATTTTGAGTCAGCTGTTCAATCCAAAATAAAAAAGCAAATTTATTCATGTTTATTTTTTATGTATATAAGTTATTTTGAGCAAAGTCTTGAGGCCTGTTGAGTAATGTGTTTAGATATGCAGCTTCTGTGTGGCAAACGTTTTGTTTAAGTAAAAAAGTAAAGACTACACCTTCTTCTCCAGAAAGGCGTAGTAACATAACAATAACCTGCACTAATAAAATCTATGTTATTAAACTATTTAAAAATCTGTGTTTTGTTATTTTAAAATGTAAAAACTTTAATAAGGCCTGAAACAGGATAAACATTTGTGCTCGAAATTAGTATTAAAAATGTTGGGTTTGCTCATGACTATCTGTGCCTTTGCATTTGGACATATTTGCCACCAGTGCTCAAATGCCTCAGTTTTATATTGTTTTTATTCTGTTTTTCATATTTTTCATAACTAATAAATTAAATCTTATTAATTACCAACATATCATAAGCAGTTACTAACATTTTTAGATCTGAAGTAAGGGAACTGAGACAGACATTGCAAACAAAAACTATGGAAAAATTATTTGGTGAAGAAAATACTCATTTGTTAACTGCTGAAGTAACTCAACTAAAGAGGCAATGCTTGAAACAGGAAGCTCTCATTGAAGACTTGAAAATGAAGTTGGCTTCTCTTGAAAGTTAGTAAATAATCTTTTAAGTTAAATAATATTTATACTTTTAATTCTTCAAAACAAAATTAGTTAAGATACAGAAATAATTGAGAAAAAAAAAATATCTATCTATAAATAGAAAGCATGTGTGAATCAGTTATTTAAATTCCCAGTTTACCATCCCAAGTTTTCCTCTTATTTCATTCAAAAGGTAACTGAAAAATCTGTCTTTTATGAACTGTATCAACTTTGTGTGTTTCTTCTCTTGATAAAGGAATGAGAACCCAGCTTTTGGTGTCCATCCTATGATGCAATCCGGAAGTACTGATGTGAAATACATATTAATAATATGTAATAGAATAAAATATCTATATCTATCTAAGAAACTATATGAAGTGAATTTCTATTCTTTGTTAATATAAATAATTTTGATTAATTGTTTCTTTTTGTGTCTATTAAATGTTGGTAGTTCTTTTTAAGTCTGTACTCTGAAGATACAAATAATGTAGCTAACGTCCTTCAAATCATATACTCATACTACTTATTTATATGTCCCAAGGTGTTAGACGCTCGTGACATGATGCAAATAAATAAATAAATATAAATAATTTTATAATTATTGAGAGGAGATAATTTGGTGTTTAAATTATTTTATTGATGAATTTATTAATTGTGAGATTTTAATTTTGATTTTAGGATCAAATTCTTTGAATGAGTCTTCACCAAATCAAGATAAAAAGATCGAAGAAACGGAGACATTAGATAAAGATATGAATCAGACAAATAGAACTGGAAAAACATTAAGGTTTGCACCTGATGTTAAAGAAAATGATGGGGTTCCACTTAAGAAGGAAACAAAGAAGAAGGAAGTCCAGTTTCCACAAATTTTAGCAAATTCTACGAACAAAGCATCTTAAATTTTATTTATAAATTTTGATTTTATTATATTTTTATACTGTAATGAATTTTGTATATATTTATACTAGTGAATCAACAAATATAATCTTAGATTAAGAGAAATAATATGTCAATACACTCTTAAACATTACTTTAGTTGTAATTACCCTAATTTGCCTAACCTGAATGCTGGCATGCCAAGTTATAATCTACAAAACGATAAGCCTGATTTACAGTTTCTATTTATATTTAAGTAGCTTGACTGGTTTGATATTACTGTTCGAATCTTTGTCTATCAGCACTGCTTCTACAAGCACTTTCTTTTTCTGAATCATTTTTGAAGCTATAAAAACCATCTTTCAATTGTATTCAAAATTTATTTTAATATAGTCTTTCGGTTGTTTCAGAAAAAATTGTATAAGTGAGTTTTATGTTACATTCCTATTCATTCGTCATATTGGCCTATCTTTCAGGTGTAAAAACTATATTGGGGCCACCCTTATATGCATATACACTCTCTCCCAACCCTCTTTCATTAGGGTTTAGTTTTCTTTGTTTTTTGGACTAGTGTGCATTTTCTAGTGGTTTTGGGGGCTAATAATAAAATGGGCTCCTATTCAAAAAGTGATGTCCCAAGTCACCTCCACGGACATTGTAGCCTACGAGGAAACTATTTAGAGTTATTGGAGCAAATAATGTGAAAACATTGAGTGGAAGATTGTCAAACTTGAGAGTAAATTTGATGGTAGTTGGCTGTGTTTTTGGAATTAGAGAGGGGAATCACACTCTGGGCTTTACTCTTACCTAATTTGAGGTACAAACGAGAACAAAGGCTAGGGAAGGTGTTGGTACCTTGAATAAGCTGGGTATCAACAGGTTGGAAGATTTTTTGACAATTTTCTCCAGTCACAGTTACAAATATTCTGCAGACTATACGAAAAATAGCCCATAGACAATTTTTCATTAGTAAATAAAGAGTTGATGTTGACAATAGGCTACTAATTGGAAACTCATTTGATGACCACACGGAGATTATCATATTACTTACACTACTTGTTGATTAGTGGTGCATTTTTTAATCAGAGGGAGGAGAACATTTCCGGAGTATGGAATACTAAAAATTCAGAACTTGGAATAGTTTTTAAGTAACTAAAACGCTATTTCACCTAAAATAAAATATTTTTTATGAACTACGTGATCTTATATAATTTATTTTTAAGAGTTTTATAACAAATTTTTACCATCAAATCAAAATTTCGGGGGGGGGGGCTGCCCGCCCTTATATATGCCCATGGGTGCATGAAGTCTCCCTTTTATTCCAGATTTCATTTTAGCAGATGTTTAAATTATTCACGAAATATATGAAAAAAATATGAACTGTTTCTATTCCTAATGAAATAAACGGAAACGCGCTATGAGGATGAAGTTTCTGATAGTCAGCATTTTTTCCCTGGGATGAACCTGGGTTTGACACATACTAAGCTGTGGAATATATGTTGATAGCCTGCAGCTGCACCCCCCCCCCCTCCCCTTTATTGGCTCATGATTGCAATAACAGATCTATGATGATAATTTTATAATGGGTTAAAAATTTCGTGGGGGGGAGGCTGAGCCCATTTCCGGGTTATGGAATAATAATAATTTAGAACTTGGAATAGTTTTAGCCAACTATAACACTTTTAAATTTGGGGGGGGGAGGCTGCATCTCCCCCCTTATATACGCCCAACAAGATTAGGTTGATATGAGCACTGGAGTGATTGTACTCATCTTGATACGGCATGAATAAAATTGCGAAATTTTATTGGGAAAATTCCTCGTTGCACCCTGGGGATGTTGGCGCTAATAGCCTAGTTGTCGAAGCGCCGTAAAACAAAACAAAAAAAAACAAAAAAAAAAACAGTTCTATGCCTCAAAACAAAAATTCGATCAATAAACCACGGTTCTATACAAATTGTCATACAACTTTCTTTTTTTAGATAATGTATTAATCTTTGGAATGGCCACATTAAAGTTCCTACAAAAGGATGTAATATAATTGAACATAGTTTATAAATGATAAGTTTCAGGTTATAAATTAACATATCATAAAAGCAAATGTTGTAAAGAAAGAAATAAAACGTTTAAATATTATCTGGAGGGAAAATTTTCATAATAAAGATTAAATTATTATTCGTAGTTAATAATAAACGGACGTTAAAATTAAAATAATAATAAAGATTAATTCGTAGTTAATAATAAATTTACGTTAAAATTTAAATAATTGCGACTATTAAATAACTGTAGTTTAAAATCTTGAATGCGCCTATACAATTTTATTTTTGACTTGAACACATTTTAATTATCAAGGTTTTCAACAATATCCTGGAAGAATATTGAAATAATCATTGAGTTAGAAGGGAAATAACTAATAACTCAATGGAAATAATACATTCTCACATGTTGAGATCTCTTTTTAATTTCGAAATACCTCCTTCTTTTCGCGATCAAGGTTTGCCTTTCAACCAATCAGCTGTAGCGTAGTACTGTTGTGCGTTTGATATAAACAACTTGTAGGTAGCTACTTTTCAGCTTATGTTCTTGATTAAAATTGTCTTTTGTTATTGAGGAAGATTTTGCTAGTAGTTGTCTCTATTTAATTTTGTTGATTTTCATAATGGGTGATCGCTACAAGTATCGTGGAAATGGTTCATCTTATCAAGATTTTGACCGGTCTCACGTCCGTGGCTCAAATTTTCAACCTGAGCCTTCATGGAATAGAAACCCTTCATTTAATACTAATTACGACACTCAAGCACCACCTCAAAGGTACCAATACGATTCCAACCCGTACAGAGAGGATATCGAGCTTAAGAGAGATTATTCTCAAAATAAGACAGATTACTATTCACGCAATCGTGAACCATCGCATAATACATATAATTATCCTGATAAGTACTATGAAGACGACGAAAGAAATAATTCGTACTACTGTCAAAAGTATGAAAGAGATTCTAGAGGAACTTCTGATTACCCCCCTGGGTATGAAAAAGGTAGAGATGATACAAACATTTTTGGGAAACAGGAAGAAAGACAAAAAATGGAAACTAATTATACTGAATATGGACAGGAAAGAAACTATTCAGATAAACAAAGAACTAGACCTCAGCAACAGTATGAGTCTGATGGATATCAAAAGTTTAGGCAAGAAAAACAACCTGAGCCTTATTCTCGAAGGGACTGGCAAGCCAACAATACTGGACATGGTAAATCTAATATGAACTATTCTCAGTTTTATTCTGCTAATGAAAGATCAAATGCGCAGACATACGCTTCTAGTAACTTCAGGTCGGAAGAAAAGGATTTTGACAACTCTTCTTTCTATTCTGAAAATATTAGAAGAACCTCCAATTCCTTTAATGACCAACACCATGATAGATATAATAGGAACATAGAGCCATATTCTCAACTCAGGCATAATGTGAACCTCCCACCTTATGAAAGCGATAACAATTGTTATTCTTTGGACCGTTCTCATTTGGATTCACAGTATAGAAGCCCAGTGGCTCCCTATTTTAATTGTGATGTTCAACAGCCGGAACTAGACATGAACGGACCAAGGTTTGGCCCAAATCAGGGTCAGCAACATAAGGGCAAATTTAAAAGAAAACCTGGGAAGAAGGGTAAAAAGGTAAGTGCTATTGTACTTTTTTATTACTTTTTTTTTATGTCATCTCTATAGCTGTTCTCTTTAGGATAATAAGTAATATTTGTTTCATTTATTAATGGGTACAGTGTCATTTTATTATTAATGTTGATTTTAATTGCAATGAAAATTTTCAAATAAAATCCTTGACATTTTGTAAATGTTATTTCAGAGACTCTATATCCATGAATCCATCTGTGTCTTTGGTTGTCGGTTTGATTCCCACTATCATTTTATAGACAATCAATTAGTACATTTTTTTTAGGGGGTAAAGATTTATCACTGGTTAAAATTTGTGATTCTTCTGTAATTTAATTGCCATTGAGTCATTTTCTAAGCCCATTTCATATTCGGGCCATTCCATGTCAAATCAACAAGGGTCACAACCCGACCTTCTTGGATTTTCATAAAATTTGGTAGGTTGGTTACTCTAACAAAAAGTAACCAAAAACATTTTTTTAAAAATGTTTATCTCTTTCCGTTTTTTTAGTATTAATTTTCAAAGTATTGAAAAACCGCCTTTTTTTGGCCAACTGGAAAATGTTAATTCCTTGATAGATTGAGTTCTATTTTAGCTAGAACAGTCAGCATAGTTTCATTGTTTAGCTCAGAGTTGGGCAAACGTTAGCGCGCGCTAAAAGCTGATACCTCTCCGCTAATTTAGCGAAACTGCAGAAAGCCAGCGCTAATAATTAGCGGTTAGCGGCGGCAGTGCGCTAACCGCTAATCTATTTATGAAATATCGTAATTGCTAATAGCTATAGTTACAACTTGTAACTATAGCTTAAGCTATTAGCAATTACGATATTTCATAAATAGATTAGCGGTTAGCGCACTGCCGCCGCTAACCGCTAATTATTAGCGCTGGCTTTCTACAGTTTCGCTAAATTAGCGGAGAGGTATCAGCTTTTAGCGCGCGCTAACGTTTGCCCAACTCTGGTTTAGCTTATTAAATGACTTTTAATTTGATATACAACAAGACCGACTTATTACAAATTTTGCTTTTCAAAAAAATTTTTGAAAACTTGTACGTAACGGTTTTTTGAAAAACTGTACTTTTAAAATTCTGAAAAAAATATATTTGAATCTTCAGTTTATTGACTACATATGCTGTTAGTTTCATTATGGGACGGCAATGGGATCATATTATAAAATAATTTTGACTTTTAATTGTCACTGCGTAGTATTGTGGTCAGTGAGGTACTTCTGTATTGCAAATTCAGCAATAAGCATCCCTAATCACATTTTGAATTTTTATTTCCAAAAATATGACTTTTAATAAGTATAATGCTGAGTAAGAAGGATAGATAAAATATTATTTAATAATGGACATGTCCATTTTGATGCTATTCAGATAGTACATTTGTTTAGTTTTATTAGTACTATTTCAATAAATGTTAATGATCAGGTTTTGAAAATTGGAATCTTATAACATTACTATATACAAGGCTCCAGTCACTGCATTCACAAGTTAAAATTAATTTTATATACTACATGATTTCTTTACTTTGTAATATTACATATTTATTAGCTAACGTATATATTAATCACAAGCTCACCTACATTGAACATCTGAATTGACAATTATTTGTATTGATGTGCTTTGTCTATGAATTATTTTATCATGTGCATGTTCATTACTATAAGTGAGAAACTAAAAACACTGAGTCGTATAATTTCTAATACTTACACTACACATAGTTGTCCTTGACATTAAAAAAGACATGGAAACCTTGATTTTACTTTTTACAAATAAGTCTTGAACATAAGTTCATTTCACTAGGTGACAATAAGTAAGTTCTTCCTGTGGCAGTTTTGGGGTTTAATGTCATCCTCACATCACTGATTTTAATCTTTAAGATGTCAGGATGGCGAGGAAATGAAAAAGACACTGCTGGTCCATGTGGATGCAAGAAACTAACTTCTATTTCATCTATCACCTCATTTTTGTTGAGAACGCAGGCCAGCCACCAGTGGCCATCATATTTACATGCAATAAAACCACCATAAGTCACTTCATTGAACGCTACTGCATCTGTGTCTGTATCAGTAACTAGTACAACTTCACTTTTATTGGACTTGGAATAAAGTTTAGTCCTAATTTTGTTTTTAGTTAAAGGAATGAAAGAGTGCAATTTTAGGGTTCCAGTAATTGTGGAACATCTATTGAATCTCTCCTTTAATCTAAGTTTTGCCTGAACATAGTTTTCTGTGGTTGAAAATTTAAAATGAATTCCTAGGATATTTTTCTTAGCAAACGCATAAAACTGTTGAGGAGTCAAGATTTGTTCAGAGAGAGGTCTTTGCAGACTCGCTCTTGCTGTCAGCCTTTTCACGGTCCCACCAAGACCATCACACGCTCCTTTACCATGGGACGTAGCAAAAAAATGCCACTCAGCACGAATTCCAAAATCTTGATAAGATGATAACATAAGTTAATAAAGTTTTTTTGTTCTTGTATTGTGCGGCAGAACCGTCAGAAAAGTAATATATTTTGGTAGGCTTCTTTTTAAAATGTTCCGTTAAAAATTCAATTAAATACGATTGAAAAAGAGACACTGCTACTGTGTCATGAGCCATATTTTCTGATATGACAACAAAGCCAATGTGTTTTGTTTTATTATCTTCTTTATATTAAGCTAAAAAAAGGTGTACTGTAGCTTCGGTGTTAGTCCAATGATAACCCTGCACCTCGTCTTGGACAATAAATGAGTAATTTTCAGAAAAATCACATATTACAAGAAACTCGCCTTCTTTTAAGTCCTCCTTTTTTATTTTTTGGAAATCAGACTGTTGAGTTGCAATGAAAGAATGACGTTTAAGCAAGTCTAATTTTTCAATCAAACTATCAATAAATTCTTCCGATGATTAAATTACTGTTTCCAGAGAAGTACGATCTACTGTAACCCACTTTTTGTAGGTTATTTGGTCAATGTTGTGAGCATCTAATGTGTCTTTAAAAAAATCTCTCAAACTACCAGATTTGGGACAGAATTCACATTCGTTAGAATAGCAGCAAGGCAAAGGAGGATTGCACATCACCCTAGCAATGCAGTGCTTGTAAGTAATTTCTTCTTCCGTTAACTTGGAAATCCTGCAACCATCTAACATTAATTTGAAATTCTGATGTGTTGTGCAGACACACACACTATGAGTGCCACTTCCACCCGCCAACAAACAGTTCTTAGGTCTTAAATGTGCAAATTTTGAAAAACCTATTTTAACATCAGTGAATTGCTCTTTGAACTTAGCATACATTTCTTTTAAGTTACTCAGTACTAAGCTTTTTTGTACTTGGGTTTTTTCTCCATGAGTTATTATTGTAACATAGTCTTTTTTCCAGGCATGGGTCTACTTATTTCATCAGAAAAGTTTTTTACCAATTCAACCGTCTTTTCATCAAGAACCTTTCCAGGTTTAGGGTTGGGTGTTAAAACCCCCTTTTCTTTCACCATTTCCTTGACTTTTCTTGCCATGTAGTTGCTGCAACCAAACTCTTCCTGAATCATTTTTACTGGCCAACTTTTAGGTAGGATTGACAACACTGTCATTTTCTCACTTCTGGAAGAAGCCTTTCTAAATTTTTCTTTTAATTGTTCTACGATTTCAGTTTCAGGTGTTTCAACTGTTTCCTCATCTGAAGAGACATTTAAATTTCTTTTTATTGCAGAAGCGACCTTTTCATATTTAGTTTTTGGATAGCTCTTTTCATACAAGCGTTTTTTCTTTATTGGAGTCTCACCCAGTACCTGCAATGAAACGTTAAGGCTATCCACAATAACCTCAGCTGACAACCTTCCCTCTGCTGATTCTTGAGAGCTCTGTGAATCGCTCTCAATTTGTGATATTTTTTTTCTGCATCTATCACAAACCTTTTGTCCCAAAATTATTGATGGAAGTTTTTCTACCAAGTTCTCAGTTACTTTTCTGAGGTTCTTCTTGTGGTTGTTGTGGCCTTTTTCTTTAAAAGGATTACAGCATATGGCTGAAATGTTAGGCATTATAACTGAATTTTTGTCCATACAACTTGATAATTTGAACCTAAAAATTCATTATAATTTGAATCAAAATAGCTCAAATAATATCAATGATCAATGAGATAATTAGGGAATTACCTTTGTTGGTATCATAGACATAGATAGTTGTAGAAATTATTAATACATCAATACTCTCAACTTATTAATTGGCTTAAGAAATAAGAAATGTTTCTCAAAAATTTTAAGCCGCTTAAAAGGTACTTTTACATTTTAACATTGAAGTTATTGGTTAGAATCATCATTGGAATATTCACAAGATAACGTCTACAAACTGCCACTTTAAAGTTAGACAATTCAGAATTCAATAAGAATATTATGTAGGTTATGTCACAATTAGAGGAAACCCTGAAAAAATTGGAGGGTCCAGAAAACAATCTTGCCTACTCATTATTATTATTATTATTATTTCTAAGTAATTTATTAGTGACAATAACATAAATAGCAACCAATCAAAAGCAGAAATAATAATTTTAATGTCGATATTTGAAAATTAATGATTTTTAAATACACCTGTATTTTTTGCATAATATTTTATCTATCCTTTTTACTCAGCATTATACTTATTAAAAGTCATATTTTTGGAAATAAAAGTTCAAAATGTGATCAGGGATGCTTATTGCTGAATTTGCAATACAAAAATATCTCACTGACAACAATACCACGCAGTGAAAATTAAAGTCAAAATTATTTTATAATATGATCCCATTGCCATCCCATAATGAAACTAACAGCATATGTAGTCAATGAACTGAAGATTCAAATATATTTTTTTCAGAATTTTAAAAGTACAGTTTTTCGAAAACCGTTAAGTACAAGTTTTCGAAAATTTTTTTGAAAAGCAAAATTTGTAATAAGTTGGTCTTGTTGTATATTAAATTAAAGGTCATTTAATAAGCTAAACAATGAGACTATGTTGACTGATCTAGCTAAAATAGAACTCAATCTATCAAGGAATTAACATTTTCCAGTAGGCCAAAAAAAGGCGGTTTTTCTATACTTTGAAAATTAATACTAAAAAAACAGAAAGAGATAAATTTTTTTAAAAAATTGTACCATTCAAGGTGTTGTTAGGGCTATTAGGTTTCAAAATTTAAAAAAAATCTAAGTGGGTCGGGTTGTAAATAGTACTTTCATTGGTTGAATTGACATGGAATGGCCCATTCTTGTTATTGGATCTTCATTTCTGTTTGGTCCTCATGCATTCTTTGCACAGCTTAACTGAATCGATCCATGCAAAAACAGCTTCAGTCCATTTTTTTCCCAATATGAGTTCGGATAATATTTTCTTTAATACGAGTAATGGATTCGTTGCCTCTGAACGTAACTACACATTTTTATGTTAAATGGACTTCAGTCTAAAAAAAATAGTTCCCATAGAAACATAACCATAACAAATCCATCACTCGTATTAACGAAAATATTATCCCAAGGGGTCTCCCGTGGTCTAGTGGCTAGCGCGCTAGATTCATAAGCGGGAGATGGTGGGTTCGATCCCCACTGGCGCCAGAAATTTTCTCATCTCAGGGCTCGCTGAGAAAATTCCTGGCTGCACCCTGGACGTCGGCGCTAATGGCCACGATTTGATGCGATTTGAAAAAAAATAAAAAAAATGGACTGAAGCTGTTTTGAAGCATGGATCGATTCAACTGTGATTTATATGTAATTTAATTTGTTTGTTAGCTGAAATGTTTGCTACATTTCTTCCCAGCTTTCATTGATTTGTTTTAGTCAAGCTATTTGAGGCAAGTTATTGATAAGAATTTCAACAGGTTACACAAATAAATATAATTATAGTATTGTATTTGACTCACTTTGGTAGACATTTATATATTTTGTAATTGTATAACAACAACAAATGTCCGATGAAGTTTTTGAATGGACCTTCTGTACAAAAAATAAATTTATTACTTTGTCGTTTATTGAACAGTAATGGGGTTTATAGATTGTTACAAGTCGTGAAATTATTGATTTTGAACTAACTGTGTAAATTATTCGTAAATATGGTCTAGATATCAAAGTGCCTTAATAAATAACAATAATAATAAAAAAAAAAAAAAAAACTGCTGATGTTTAATTTCAGCCCCAAGGATCAACTCAGGTCAACATGCGTCAAATACAAATTTAACCTCATGATTTTGAACTTAGATTTTTATTTAGCATGTAGGCAGCACTTAAATGAACAGAGAAAAACTCAACATTTGATTAAATCCCCATTTTGGATTTAATGCTATGCAAAGTTTAAAAAAATTCACATAAAATTATGGGCCATTCCATGTCAATTCAACCAATGAAAGTACTGTTTACAACCTGACCCTCTTAGATTTTTTTGAAATTTTGAATCCTAATACCTCTAACAACTCCTTGAATGATACAATTTTTTTAAAAAATTTATCTGTTTCCATTTTTTTAGAATTAATTTTCAAAGTATTGAAAAACCGCCTTTTTTTGGTCAACTGGAAAATGTTTATTGCTAGGTAGATTAAGTTCTATTCGAGCTAGAACAGTGAGCATAGTCTCATTGTTTAGCTTATTAAATAGCCTTTAATTTGATATACAACAAGACCAACTTATTACAAATTTTACGTTTCATAAAAAAATTCGAAATCTTGTACATAACGGTTTTCGAAAAACTGTACTTTTAAAATTCTGAAAAAAATATATTTGAATCTTCAGTTCATTGACTACATATGCTGTAAGTTTCATTATGGGATGGGAACGGGATCATTTTATAACATAATTTTGACTTTATAATTGTCACTGCGTAGTTGGTAAAAATATGGTGAGTGATGGATATTTGTATTGTAAATTCAGAAATAAGCATCCCTGATCAAAATTTGAATTTTTTTCAGACAGAACTAAAATTAAAGGGGAGATTTAAAAAAAAAAAAAAAAAAAAAAAAAAAAAAAAAAAAAAAAAAAAAAAAAAAAAAAAACTGGAACCCAGAAATTGCACCCTTTCATTCCTTTAACTAAGAAAAATAATTAAGACTTTTACTTTACTCGAACTTCAATAAAAGTGAAATTGAACTGGTAGGTAACTGATTTAGACACAGATACAGTAGCCTTAAATGAAAAAATATGTGGTAGTTTTTAATTAAATTTTTAGTTAAAGGAATGAAAGGGTGCAATTTCTGGGTTCCAGTATTTTTTTTTTTATTTTTTTTTTTTTTCAAATCTCCCCTGTAATTTTAGTTCTGTCTGAGAAAAATTCAAATTTTGATCAGGGATGCTTATTTCTGAATTTACAATACAAATATCCATCACTCACCATATTTTTACCAACTACGCAGTGACAATTATAAAGTCAAAATTATGTTATAAAATGATCCCGTTCTCATCCCATAATGAAACTTACAGCATATGTAGTCAATGAACTGAAGATTCAAATATATTTTTTTCAGAATTTTAAAAGTACAGTTTTTCGAAAACCGTTACGTACAAGATTTTGATTTTTTTTTTTAAACGTAAAATTTGTAAGTTGGTCTTGTTGTATATCAAATTAAAGTCCATTTAATAAGCTAAACACTGAGACTATGCACACTGTTCTAGCTAGAATAGAACTTAATCTACCTAACAATAAACATTTTCCAGTTGACCAAAAAAAGGCGGTTTTTCAATACTTTGAAAATTAATACTAAAAAAACGGAAACAGATAAAATTTTTTAAAAAATTGTTTTTGGTTATTTTTTGTTAGAGTAACCAACCTACCAAATTTTATTAAAATCCAAGAAGGTCGGGTTGTGACCCTTGTTGATTTGACATGGAATGACCCTAATGCTATTTTTAACAATTTTAATTTGACTTGAGAGGGTTTTATTTCAGCCATTTTAAATTATAGAATAAACTAAGACTTCAACAGAATACATAACTTTTGTTTCTTTTTCTTTTTTAAATACAAAAATTTTGTCTTTACTTTGCATAAAATCAACCCATTTCATGATATCTTTCCGTTTCCTACATTAAAGACACCAAATTTATTCTTAAACTAGCTGTTACCCGGTGTGCAATGCTACACCTACTTTATATTAAATATCTGTAGCTGGGCTTACCATGCTACACATGCTTCATATTAAATAGTTGTAACCCAGCTTCCATGGTACGCCTACTTTATATTATATATTTAAAAAAATGAATGATTATATTATATTTGTCCAAATTATGAGAATATAAGATAATAAATTGAGGGGTCTCCTGTAGTCTAATGGCTAGCGCCTTGGATTCATAAGCGGGAGATGGTGGGTTCGATTCCCAACCTCCGGCAGGAATTTTATCATCCCACGGCTCGCTGGTAAAATTCCTCACTGCACCCTGGATGTCGGCGCTAATGACCTAGATGTAGATGCGCTGTAAAAAAAAAAAAAAAAAAAAAATTGAGAGCTCGGCTGATTTAAATTTATTTTCCATTTTTTTTTTAGTGAAAGTGGGGTGGAAAATAAATTAATCCTTATTTTTTAAAAAGTACCCTTATTTTAAAAAGTACCCTTACTTTTAAAATGGTATTACAATTAAATGATTCCAAATAATTTAATTGCAATACCGTTTTAAAGAAAATCCAAACCAAACTCCCTGTGTTTAATTTTTTTAAAGAAAAAAAAAATATTTGGTCCATAAATAAATATTCATAAAAAATAGCAATACAAATGAGGCATTTAATTAAGGTTATGATTAGTTATAAGTTGTAATAACCCACAACTGAAACTATATTCTTTATTTTCATTGATTTTTTTTTAAATATAATATTTGTTTATTTTAAGGGCTTGGCATCTAAAGCTAAAACCTCAACCTTGCGCAAATTAATATGTTATATTGTTTACCTGTTCATGTAATAATCCGTAACTGAGTTTTTTTTATGAATGAAAAAGTAGGTAAGTCGTGCAGGGTTTATGTTATTTATGCCAAAAGGAAAGTTTTAAAAACATAGTTTGTTGTTTCAAATACACTTTCACATATTTTTGTTCACTTTTTTTTCCTTTCTATTAAAGCTTCTGTTTCAAATTTTATGGTTCATTAGCTCTTCTATAAGGATAGTCCTATCATAGGAAATAGGGGTCTCTAAGAATAAAACCAAATTTAAGATATTTTTCTTGCAGTTATGGACAACAATGAATTAAAGGTATTTGGGAATTTCAATAACGACATTGACGTGGCGAGCAACAATATTTTTACCAGAATTGCAACCGTATTTAAACATTTAGTCCAAGAGCTGGTAACACACTTTTCAAGTGTTTTTTGTGCCTTGAAATTGTGCTATAGTGGGTCTCTAGTGTAGATAAAAAGTTAAGTATGTGGTTGCTGGACATACCTTGATACACCAGGTACTGCGCATGGTAATCAGTAACAAACTATGGGCCAAAAATAGTGTTTTATTCAGAAGCTATAAGTCTTTAATGTAAAATTAAGGCAATTCTATAATGAATAATATATAAGGCAGACACTTTTAAGTGGGATACATATAAAAAAAAATGTGAAGTGGGTTTTTTGTAATATTAAATGAAGTCTCTTCTTCACACTGCTATTTAAACACCATAATTGAAAATAATTACAAAAGGGCAGACACTTTTTGTGCGGTTTAGTAATCAGCAAACATGAAAATAAATTCAGCCGATGATAGACTGCAATACACTGCGTGTAACCGTAAGAGTGAGTGAGAGCACCAATCATCTGGACAGGACAGTTGTGGCTGTTCTAGAAATAAAGCAACTTGCCTTAATTATACATTAAAGATTGTTGGCTTCTGAATAAAATACCATTTTAGTGACATATTTTTTTAACACCTTTCCCCTATGTGCAGTATCTGGTGTTCCAAGGTATGTCCAGGATACACATATATGCCTTACCTATCCACGACATGCAATACACCAAAATTCCAAGGTGCATAAAACACTTCATGAAATGTGCGTTACCAGCTCTCCGACTAAATGGTGACAGTCAGAGGATATAACTATCTCAGACAAAAGAAAGCATATGTCAGAATATACTGATTAAATTATTATGGTTATTAAATTAATAAAAAATTGCATGGAAAATTTAATTACTTATTCATTTATTAGAACGCCACAATTCACGTGACTTCCTCTTCTTATAAAAATAATATTTTAATACATTAATTTATCTGCAAAAAAAATAGCATGCAAAAGAAATATTATAAGAAGAATAACTTTATTAAAAAAAAATAATAAAGTGAGGCTGCCCAAATTATTAGGGTTGCTAAACCATACAGCTCTTATAATAATAAAATAATGTTTCAAAATGTGGTGAAAATTAATTCATTTATATACATTCATTTGTATGATTATAAACATTTATGTAATTTATAATGTACATCTATCTATATGCGAATAAAAAAATAAGTTAAATATAACAACATTTAATATAATGTTTTAATAATATTTGCATATGTATGTGAGAGAATTAATTTCAAGTTCATAAATTTAAGTCCTTTACAAAATGACATTGTTCACAAAGGAGTTTTTAATGTTTAAAAAAATCTTTATGTTTAAAACAAAAAGTTCTATCTTTTTGGAAAGTCTTGAAACATTAAACTTCACTTAAAGCTACATATTCTGCATATGTAGACTCTTCTGTAACATCTTTTTTCTTTCTCGATTTCCAGTATAATACATTACCAAATAACCTAATAAGAAAACCAGTGGTGGATTTTCCTTCTAAATGATCATTTAAGAATATAGTCTCTACATCCAACTGTTCAATATTTAGACCCATTTGATATCTTCAACTTTCTTATTTCAACAAAATCTCAAGCATTATTTTGTTTCAAACTATCTATTTCTCTATCCCAAAAATCACAATCGCTTGAACTTTATCAGATTCACCCTCAGCCAATCCAATACAGCTTATGTTTTCTTGGATAACATCAACATGCCTAGCGACAATGATTTTATTATTCAAAATTACTTTATATCCCACTTCACTATAACCAATTAAAATGCACATATTCACCTTTTTATCCCATTTAGAAGTTATTATTTGTTCTGGTTTCCTAACAAAATTTTTACTGCCATATAAATTAAAGTTAGAAACATCTGGTTTCTTTCCAAAACAGATTTCATAGGGTATTTTATTCTCAATGGTGTTAGCTAAAGAGAGATATTTCAAATAAGTTGCTGCACAGACCATTTCTGGCCAACATTTTTTTCCAGCTTCTGCCAGTAAACAATGAGATATATTTATAATTGTTCTAGTAAATCACACTGTTTAATTCATGAACATATGTGGGGCAGGGATTAATTTTGATACCCTTTTTTTTTTTTGGTAGTCATAGTTCTTACTATTCAAATATTCCTTACTAATGTCACATCTCATAATACCAATTCTCTTACTTCCTAAGTTTTCAACCTCATTTACTTATTGAACAAAGGAATGAAAAACTTCTGTTTTAGGTTTAATAGTTTAAATCCTAGCAATCTTACTATTTATTTATTTATACATCAGTGAGACCGCGACAAAGGGAATTCATCACTAAACACTTAAATAAAAATAAACAATACTGAACAATTATGAAGAAATTAACTTGAGGGTAATCTTACTATAATCATCTATAAATGAAACAAAATATTTTTCACCTTTGAGACTCATAGTTAAGAAAAAGTCCGACTCGCAGGAACTGCCTCATCTTAGCGCGGTTCCATTCTTATCCCTAGTCTAATGTCGAAAGATTAAAATAGAAGCAGTTATTATTTTGTTGAGAGGAGATCGTTGACCGTTGATGATGCAAGGTAGGGATTGTCCGGGTTCGGTCACTGCTACTGAATAAAATTACATTTTAACGTAAAGATGGTTGTATTGTTCCGACATTTCTGCTTGAACTTCAAGCCTTCATCAGGGCTGTAAAAACAAGTAGGACATATTTAACACTAATATATACACATATCTATCTAAATATAACTTTTATATATATATATATATATACACACACATATACACGCACACATTTTTTTTTTTTTTTTTTAATTTTTATTGAATATAAGACAACGAATACAATAACACGTGTGTACCTCTATACCACACAAACACACTATTTCTAGGTTAACACTGCAGTGAATAAAATAAAAGTTAACAATTATTTATAAGGGGAAAATGTCACAAAAACCCTGACTTATACTACTAACTACGTACTAAGACACATCATCTAATGATAATATAAATTAACAATAACTATAATAATTAATGATATAATAATACTTAATTACAATGATAATGATAATAATTATTAGAAGAATATACACTGATAAGTAATAGGAGAGGTAATTAATAATTAATAGGCATAAAACTAATTGAAGCAAACTAAATTCATTAAAGACTGATAACACAGGTCTACAACCAAAAATTTGATTTGATGATTTTGGCTAATCTCTGTGTTTCTCGGTGTGCTGAGGCCGAGAATGAAGTCCGTTTTTCTCTATCACGTACAGATTTTTTTCAAATCCATAGAACATAATATACCTGCTATACACATAAATTTGGTAAGAAGTAGGTTTTTTTTTTTCCAAACGATTTCTCTTTTTATAAACAGACATCTTTCACTAGGTGGTGTAGGCAATGACTCCCTCAGTAGATGTTGTAGGCCTGAGGGTGTCTAGGCACGACCTGTTCAGACAGGAACGTACTTGTTTGGTCTCAGATGTCACCGTCTGAAGCTAAACGAGATTGAACCTGTTGTATCAGGAACTTGGAGCTAAATTTCTGTTCATTCTCTCAGTTCAGTAGTATCAACTGAAGTGAACACATTCACTGAGGTCTCTTAGTTGTGTCAAAGTGATTAAGAACGTATTTTAAGGTTTGAAAGTGCATTTAGACAAAATGTCTCATCGTCGTTGTGTTACCAGTCCAGACTACTTCTGTTTTATCTGTGGTGAGTACACAGTTAAGAAATACCAACGAAATATAACAGGTTTTGTCAAAAATGTATATTATGCATATTTTGGCTTGAGAATAGGAGATCAAGATAAAGTGTGGGCTCCTCACAAAGTATGCTATAGCTGTGTAGAAAAACTTCGCTTATGGTACAAAGGAGAGTTAAAATCTTTCGGATTTGCTATCCCAATGATGTGGAGGGAGCAAAAAAACCACGTTAATGACTGTTACTTTTGTAATTGTCATGTTCAAGGCTATAATTCCAAAAATCATAAGCTCATTAACTACCCTAATGTGGAATCTGCTAGTCGTCCGGTACCACACGGTCCTGGATTGACAGTTCCTCAGCCCCCTCCTGACTTGGGCAGTATAGATAGGGAAGCTAATAGAGAAGACTGTATGTCGGAGATCGATGAAGTACACAGTGAGTTCAAAGCAAGCAGTTCAGAAGATGAACCTCAGCTTATTTCTCAACAGGAGTTGAACGACTTAGTGAGAGATCTTGGACTTCCAAAAGATGCAGCTCAGTTACTTGGCTCCCGTCTTAAAAACAAAAATTTATTACAGCCAGGCACTTCTTTTTCATGGTATCGACACCGTGAAGCAGTTTTTGTTCCTTACTTTGCTCTGGATGAGAATCTTATTTATTGCAAAGACATTCTTGGTCTGATGGGTCAATTTGGTATTCAATATGACCCGATTCATTGGCGTCTATTCATATACTCATCAAAGCGAAGTCTAAAGGCTGTTTTGTTGCACAATGGCAATACTTATGCTTCAGTTCCAGTTGGCCATTCGGTACATTTAAAAGAAACATACGAAAATTTGTCATTAGTTCTTGAACGAATTCATTATAATGAGCATAACTGGTTGATATGTGGAGACTTGAAAGTACTTACTACGCTCTTAGGTCAGCAATCAGGGTACACCAAGTTCCCTTGTTTTTTATGTTTATGGGATAGCCGAGACATAAATTCCCATTGGAACAACAAAGACTGGCCATCACGAGGAGCTCTGTCGCCAGGCCAAAAAAATGTAATTAGGAGAAGTTTGGTTCCTTCTGACAAAATCCTGCTACCTCCTCTACACATAAAGCTAGGGCTGATAAAACAATTCGTAAAGTCTCTCAATAAAGAAGGTGAATGTTTTAAGTACTTATGCTCCAAGTTCCCAGATTAAGTGATGCAAAGCTAAAAGAGGGGATCTTTGTAGGCCCAGATATTCGGAAACTTTTCACAGATCCACATTTCACTCAGACCATGAATGAGAAGGAGAAGGAAGCTTGGAATTCTTTTAAAGATGTTGTTGAGAAGTTCCTTGGTAACGTGAAGGATCCCAACTACAGAAGTATCGTGGAACGCATGTTGAACGCATTTCAATTACAAGGTTGCAACATGAGTTTGAAGGTTCACTTCTTACATTCGCATGTGGACTATTTTCCGGAAAACTTAGGGGAAGTAAGTGAAGAACAAGGGGAAAGGTTCCATCAGGACATCCAGGAAATGGAACATAGGTATCAGGGCAAATGGAACGTAAACATGATGGCTGACTATTGTTGGATGCTGCAGCGTGAATCATCTGAAGAGTCCTACAGCCGGAAACGAACACGGAGAAATTTTCAAGAGAAAAAAATACGTTTTCATAAAAATAATAACTAAATATGCCACTGTTAATTCTGAAGCTGTTATTTCTACACATTTATGTATTTTGTACAGTAAACAACATTGAAATAACTAAAAGATCATGGAAATAAATGAAAACTCTTATTCGCCAATTCTGTTTTCTTTTAATGGTAGTACCTCTGCCCTTACTTGAGATTGAACAATTTCCTTACGTGATAGAGAGGGACTGACCTCATGTTCGGCTTCAGCACGCCAAGGAGCATAGAGATTGACCAAAATCATCAAATCAAATTTCAGAAAGATTATTTTTGTAGACCTGTGTAATAGAAGACCTGTGTTTATGTTTACCGCTTAGTACCTAAAGCTTTCTGCTAGTCCTAGCTATGAGATAATAGGAGCAGAGATCAGGCAGTGTGTAGAAGAAGTGAGGGGGAGTACCACCGCTGGAGAAAAATGCCGTTCCATCTAAAAATACTATCCCAGCGACGAAAAATATCATCAAAGTTTATATATATATATATATATATTTTTTATGTATGGTATTTTCGTTTCAGTGTGCATTTTTGAGATTTTTGTATAGTACGGGTAGTTATTGGTTATTCTGAGACACTTGTTTTGAAATATTTGTATTTTCTGCATATTTGATTTTGATATAAAGCTGAATGCAGGGCAAGCGTATGATAATACAGGTCTTATTATTGATTTAAATAGGAGTAGTTTATTAGATGGGCTCAGTGAGGACTTCTTGTTGAAATAAGGATATATTTTACAGAGAGTTTTGTTAGCTTTATCACAAATATAATTAACATGTTTTGCAAAATTTAGTCTGCTGTCTAAGTTTACCCCTAAATACTTCATGTTTTTCTCCCATGGGATTATAATGTTATTATAAGTTATATGTATTAGGAATGTGCTTAGGTCTTCGTTTTGTGAAAAGTATTGCCTGAGTTTTATTACTATTAATTTTTACACGCACACATGTGTACATATATATGCCCACATACATACCCCATATGTGTATGTATGTGGGCATATATATGTACATATGTGTGCGTGCATATGTGTATGTGTATATGCATATATATATATATATATATATATATATATATATATATATATATATATATATATATATATATATATATATTGTTATAATATAAAAAATAAAAAGAAATATTTTTAATAATTTTATTTACGTACGCCTCTACGTTAGGAGCCAATATAATAAAAATTTTATAATATTTAATTTTAAAAACTCTTTATCTCAGGGGTCGGGTTCGAGTCCAGTAAAGTAAAACAAAGATAATTTTAAATAATAAAAAAAAAAAAAAAAACAAAAGAAGAAAAAACTCATAGATAAGTTACACTCAGAAATAGGACAAACAAACATTACCTGATATAAAGCCTGCTCGGTATTAACTGCATATGGAGGATCTTCTTTAAAACTGTATCTTCTTTTCACTGAACTGCACTTAACAGACTGTATATATGAGACCAGCTGTACACTGAACTAGAGCTGCCTTAGGAATGGCGTTGTTTCTTTTAAACTGCACTATATGTGACTGCCTGTAACCGACTCTACTAGAGCTGCGTCAGGAATGGTGTTGTTTCTTGGCGTAGCCTCATACCGGTATCCAATGCTACCTGTATAGACTGCTAGACAAATATAACGAATAATATTTGCTTATCCCAGCAACGAATCCAACATATCAATGAGATTTTTTGGATTTTCAGAATTTTCTGTGTTAGTTTTTTAATTTAAAACTTTTAATTTCTGATGAAAATTAATATAAGAAAAATTTATTTGTTTTTTATTTTTGGCAAACCTTGTATTCGTCTTTACCCGCCTTTTTTACCTTTAACGGTTATTCAAATTTAAAACTTTTAAATATGTAATGTAAAATATCATTAAAATATATATATATATATATATATATATATATATATATATATATATATATATATATGTTAGGTATATTTAGATAGATATGTTATATATTAGTGTTAAATATGTCCTACTTGTATTTACAGCCCTGATGAAGGCTTGAAGTTCAAGCCGAAACGTCGGCACAATAAAACCATTTTTACGATAAAATGTAGTTTTATTAAGTAGCAGTGACCGAACCCCGACAGTTATTATTTTGGCTCCACCAGTCTTGAAAGATAGGATTTACAATCTTACCTGGAAAGGTCGGCAACACTAGAAACGATCCCGCTAGTTACAAGGTCTTGGAATCCTGGAAATCTATATTTCTAACAATAAATTGTTTTTGTTATTTTACTTAACCTGTTTTATTTTTGAATACATTATCCAACTATAAGCAATTAAGAAATAACAAGGAATAAAAAACAGACAAAAAGAACAGTTCGAATAAGCGAAATCGATTACTTTAAAGTTTTAAGCTCTAATTTCTCCGATTGACATCGCCTAATCAAAACTTTCATTAAAACCTTTCATGTAGAGCATTTAATAAGCTTTCTAATGGTATTCTTCCGTTTACCAAGATTTTCAACCGTTTTCGAGATATTAATGAAAGTTCCCAAAATTTACATTATTTCTAGCAACAGAAAATTAGTCTCATTTTTCCTATCCTGTTTTACACACAAATACATTTTCCCAACATAAGAAATTACAAAAATAAAAATCAATAAAAAACGAAGAAAAAGAGACAAAAATGACAAAAAAAAACGACAAAAACCCGTTCATAAGATCAAAACAGACGTATTTGAAGTTTTAAGCACTTATTTCTCCATTTGACATAACATAATCAAAAATAGTTTTAGAATCTTTTTTGTAGAGAATTTAGTAAGCTTTCAAATAGTTTCTATCCACTTACCACGATTTCCCAACCGTGTTCGATATATTAATGAAAGTATACGAAGTTCCCAAAACTTTTCATGTCTGTTCATAAAATATTTTATTCTAACCCTTCTTTAACTCCAAACGTAACAAAACTTTCAACATATTAGTTTTAATGAATGTAGAACATGCAGATAATGTTTCAACTGAATCCCGTAATTTTAAGTACCTAAACCAAAAACGGTATTCAAAAACTATTTTTCCAATTTTCTCGAAAACGGTTAATGCTATCGCCTTGAAAATGGTTTCATTCATTTTCCTAGCCCAAGAAGCCTATAAAAAGAGTACTTACAATCTTATGAACTCAAAAACGTAAGCGTTACGATTTTTTTTGCGCGAATTTTGCCCCAAACGCCATCTTCCAGTGGGCGGATTTCGCTGGTTAACGAACTTGACCTTTCAAATTGGACGACAGATTTTTGTACCAAATTTCATCAAAATCGGACCATTAGGGAGCCCAGAAATCCGCGAACAGACAAATATTTATATATATATATATATATATATATATATATATATACAAATTTTAACCACCATTATTTTCGGTCTCTAGGGGTTCTGAAACACGAAATTTTCTAGTCAGCACTTCCGGATTGTTTCATTGTATCAACCTTACAAGCGGGGTTCCTCCCTATTAAGGGAGGGAGGAACCGCGCTAAAAAGGTCCAAATCAGTGTAAATAATTCCAAAATACTTTTAGCCTTGTTCTTATTGTTTTCCAAAGGGACACGGTCCATTTTACAATACAAGTTTTATAAATTTATAACATGTCTAGATAAACTGATTCTTTACTGCCTTAAATGCACTTGAAGTTCTCCCAAAACTGTCACCTTGATGTTTCATTTCAGTTGTTTGAATTTTATTTTTTTAACATAATCTGAAGTTTCTATGTACAATTTACTATGCTGTTGATTCCTTTAGGTATAATCTATCAAATTTCTGAATTATGTCATAGGCTGCTGTCAAATCACAAAGAAATTCAAACTGTATTTGATCCTTAAGTCCTGCTGTTCTGTTGCTTGGAGACCAACTTTGGTCTCCTTTGCCTTTTCAATGACATTTACACACTTCATCAGTTTAAAAAAAAAATTGTGTTTTTCCACATACTAAAACCCTCTCCATCAAATACCAGTACAAACATATTCATTTATTCATTTAACAGAAAAGCGAGTGAGAGATTACTTCAACCGAATACTATAACCGACATTGCAACCTTACTTTACTAAAGAGATAAAAAACTACCTCTCAACAAAAGTATTGAAATTATTAAAGTTCTGAATAGAAACATGAACACTTAATTATATTATATTAGTCCAAATTATGATTAGATAAACATAGAACATTTTTATGATATACTTACTTATACGATATTAGTCTATATTCTGGTTAGAGCAATGTTGCCCTAGGCAATCAAATCAAAATTGATTTGATATGAAGAAAACTGATCTGATATTAAGAAAATTAATCTTAAAAAATATGATATTTTATTATATGACATCTTATATGATATTTGTCCAAAATCTGAGAATATAAACCTACTATTTAGATAAACAAACAAAGGTTTTGTATTGCACTTCTTCTTAGAAGGAGGGGCAACACTGGAAAGAAAATGCCGATTTCTGACTATAAACTCTTCTGTATATGACAGTTTCGAACTCATTACTTCCAAACTATGAATCCTAGCAGATTTTGAGCTAGCCTACGAGATTTCCCATATCAAGACGTACATATGTGCGAAGTTTGGTCCAAATCGGTCAAACGGTGTAGATTTGTATAAAGAACAAACAGACAAACACGAGATTTTTATATATATAGATATGTGTGATGATTTCTCTCTCTCTCTCTCTCTGTATGTCTAATGTAATTTTGAAAATATCCTCCAACTGTAGTAGAGACAGATTTATGAAAGCTTTTGGGATTTAAAACAACAAACTGAATTGGTTTCGAGTAGCTAACACCTTATATTCTCTCGCGGGAGAAGAGGTTTTGCTAGGAATTTATGCAAGCTTGCCCTTATTTTCTTAACCCATCTATTTCTAACAACAGTAAATTGATTCTCATTTTATCTTGTTTTTCAGACAAATACACTTTTTTAATAGAAGCTATTACAAAAATAAAAGTAATAAAAACTAAGGGAACTAGACAAAAATTACAAAGTGATTTAAACTATGACAAAAACTCGTTCAAGAAAACAAAACAAACGTGTTTGAAGTTTTAAGCACTTATTTCTCCGATTGAAATAGCCTAATCAAAAATGTCTTTAGAACCTTTTTTTTAAGAGAATTCAGTAAGCTTTTGAATGGTTTCTATCCACTTACCACAATTTCACAACTGTTTTCGAGATATGAAGGAAAATATGTGAAGTTCCCAAAACTTTTCATGCCTCTTAATAAAATATTTTATTTTTATCATTCCTTAACTCCAAACGTAACCAAAATTTAAACATCTTTGTATGTATGAATTTCAAACATACACCTATTTTTCCGATTTTCTTGGAAAAGGTTAATGCTATCGCCTTAAAAATGTTTCCATTCATTTCACTAGCCCAAGAAGCTTATTAAACTAGTACTTACATACACTTACATTTATACTTACAAGCATATGATGTAAGCGTAAATATTTTTTTCGCGCGCATTTTACTCCAAAAACCATGTTCCGGTGGACGGATTCTGCTGGTTAACGAACTTGACCTTTCAAATTAGACGAATGATTTTTGTACCAAATTTCATAAAAATCGGACCATTATTGAGGCTAGGAAAGCGGGAACAGACAAATATATATATTGTTATAATATTAAAAAATAAAAAAAAAATTATTTATTTTTAAACTATTTGAATTAGATAATTGCGCCGCGTTGGGTCGCCAAAATGTTATAATATTAAAAAATAAAAAAGAAATTGTTTTTTTAATAATGTTTTATTCTACGTATACCTCTACGTTGGGAACCAATATAATAAAAATTTTATAATAATTGATGTTAGAAACTCTTTATCTCAGGGTTAGGGTTCGATTTTCACTAAAGTAACACAAAAACCATTTTACATAAGAAAAAACTCATAGATAAGTTACATTCCGAATTAGACAAACAAGCATTACCTGATATAAAGCCAAATCTGGAACCAACCTCAGAGAACAGGATCCTCGTTACAAATGCATCTTCCTTTTAACTCAACAGACTGCACTGCTTTCAAAAAGACTGACTATGATACCACTGTACACCAAACTGGAGCTGCATCCGGAATGGAATGTTTCTTTAAAAATGCACTATATGTGACTGCTTGTACTTGTCTCTTGTAACCGACTCTCATGTGAACCTGGAGCCACCTTTTCACAGACTGCCGAGGTACAACTTACATGGCGGGAGCGTCATACCGGTATCCACTGCTACCTGTATCCACTGCTAGACCAATATAACAAATAATAATTGTTTATCTCAATGAATCTAACATATCAATGAGCTTTATTGGATTTTCCGAATTTTCTGTGTTAGTTTTTAATTTAGAACTTTTAATTTTTGATGAAAGTTAAATATAAGAAAAAATTTATTTGTTTTTTATTTTCCGCAAACCTTGTATTCGTCTTTTCCCGCCTTTTTTACCTTTAACGGTTATTCGAATTTAAAAATTTTAAATATGTAATGTAAAATATCATTACAATATATATATATATATATATATATATATATATATATATATATATATATATATATAAATTTGAACAACCGTTATTTTCATTCTCTAGGGTTTCTGAAACGTAAAATTTTTTAATCGGCACTTTCGGATTGTTTCATGCGGTCAACCTTATAAGCGGGGTTCCTCCCGATGAAGGGAGGGAGGAACCGCGCTTAAAGAAATTTTCTTAATAAAATAAAAAAATTATTCAAACCAATAATTTTTAGAATGGAAAATGATCATATCCAAAACATCTTGGCAGTCAAAATTAAACTTAACACATATTTCATGGTAAGATAAAAAAAAATAATAAAAATGGAATCTGGATTGTTTTCATTGCCAACGTTCACTCGAAAGTGTCAACAGTTGCTCATTTTATATATTTTTTTGGAAAGGTATGTGTAGTGTTCAATATAATAATAGTATTTATGTTCTTTGTAATTTTCAGAAACTGAAGGATAAAATGAAATCCCAAAAACAAAAGAAGAAAGGGAAAAAAATTAAAAGGGGTGGAATGAAAATGAAAAAGAAGGGAACAGGACCTTCTGTTCAGGACAAGAAACAAGAAAATGAAAACAATACAAATGAAAATAATAAGAGGCCTAGGTCCTCCATGATGCCTGATGATGATGACTTTTTTACTGAGACAATTGAACAGGACATAAAAAAGATAAAATTTGAGAAAGTGACAACACCTGAAGAGCAGGTTAATCATGTAAGAGCCCGAGCTACGCCTCTTCATAATTTAGCATACCATAAACAGGTGCGTTCAATTTTATTTATATATTCTTGTTGCTATTATTTATTTTATCCTATAGAGCCAAACCAATTTTTCAGCCTAAACTGTTTAATGTAAAACCTTTTTCACATGTAGTTGGCAACTTTTAATGCCCTGGTTTTTCATAACTATTTTCCTATCACAAAATGTACCTTATTTCTCATTCCTATTGAATTATTATTATTCCTATTATTGGAGGCAATAGAGAGAGAAAAAACACAATAAATTTTGTGATAAGAAAATTGCTTTTTTCTCTCTATTTCCTCCCTATAATAACTCAATAGAGAGAGGTTTTAAACAAATATTGTTTTTTGTGACAAATTTGAAATGAATTGACAAGAATCACATAAGCATAATTGTCCAAGTTTTTATGTACCCTTGGTTTTTGAACAATACTTTATAACAATTGATTGGATCATTTGAAATAAATTTGATTGAAGTTTATTTATTTTGACTATTCCATCCTTTCATCTTGTGTTTCTGATTTTCTTGTATTATAAATTGTTTCAGGTCAGCTCAAAGAATAAAGCAGGAAAGAATTTAGTTTTAAATGTTTGTGAACAAATGGCCGCTGTAAACCCTCATGTTAAGAAGTGGTTCGAGGAACAGAAAAAAATTAATGAAGGGTTACCATGCAAAATACACGACATTGTTTATAAAGAAAAGGATTATGATTACTACAAAAACCGAATTGAACTACTTGTTGGTAAGAAATTATGACTATTTTTGTGCTATTTATTTATCTGAAAGGTCTACTGGTTGTTAGTGTTAACGCGTTAACAACCAAGGCATCCATTTAAAAGAGTATCTAAATGTTCTCAATGAAAAAGTAGAGGTCCGAGGTCCTTGAGTATTAACCCCCTAGGTATGGGATGTTAACGCTTTATGTAAAAAAATATTTCAACAAGTATCTACAGTCTCTTCAGATAGACGAAAAAGTTCAATTCCGCATGCGCGACATTTGAGGGAAATATTCCCAGCAGTTTCATTATTTGCAAACTCCCATTTCAAGGAAGAATGCCATACATTAAACATTATAAAAAACACTTATGTCTTATTTAAGACTAGGGAAGGCTTTGAGAGGTCAGACAAAGGAAGTAGTGTCTAATATTTATCTATACTTAGCCAAAGCCAAGACTAAAAACGTCTTGAACCTCCTAGTGACAAGGTTATAACAGAAAGAATTTTTTCTGCCAATTTCTTGTAAGGGGAATATTGGCCATGCCATTTTCCCACTAATTAACCTTAGCCTTAGCTTTGGCAAAGTATTGATAAATATTAAATGCTATCTCCCTTGCCTGAATTCTCAAAGCCTCCCCTGGCCCTAAACAAGACATAATCAGTTTTTATTGAATTCAAAGTATCGTGTTGTTCATTTTGATTGTTGTTTATTGAGTTTATAAGTAAAACAAAATGAATAATATTTATTTTATAGGTTTGGACAGTTTAACGAATAGGCCCTGTGTTGGAATGCGTTGTGGGATAGGAGGAATTGCACCTCTTGAAGGTGATTTGAAAACTATACCCAAGATCATCCTTCCTGAAATACGTGTAATGACATTAGATTATAATTAAATACATTTGTTTATTTTATTTAACTAATTATGTCACTTTTTTTTTTTAGACATTTGAAAAGTTTCTTAATCAATCTCAAATGGGTGTATCACAAGCAAACTCACCCAACGATTGTGTCTGGAAACATTTATCATTTAAAGTAGGTTTTAAAACTAACCAAATTTTGATGATGGTGGGTTTCCAAGTGTCCAAATTAAATGATGAAAGAATATTAAAAGCTCAGAATGAATTAAACAATTTTTACAAATCTGCTGGACATGGAGTTACTTCTCTTTTTTTGCAGATCATTAGAGATAGGTATGTACACAAATTTCATATAAAAAACATATATTAAGTACACAACTTATTTGATTTTAATGTGATAAATGAGAATAGATAAGCAATTTCTCATCAAAGAAAGTTTTTCTCTCAAAAATTATTTCCAAGAAGTAAAAATAAATACAAACAAATATAAATAAATGCTTGCTTTATATTCACAAATGCAGTATTTATTTCAAATATAAAAAATAAACAGAATATATTTATTAAACTACTGTAAATACATAGGATGTTGTTCACCATCAGCAACTTTCTTTTCAGATATTTATTTCTTAGAGAAATTTACTCGCCAAGATGGCATTCAAACCCATTTTCTCCTGAATTATGTTTGGGTGTGTTGCTAATTATCATATTAAAATAACACTTCTTTCACTATAAATTCAAGCAAGTAACTTGTTCAATAAAACAAATCAAACTGTTTTGTTTTAGTGATATATTTTTCTGGTATAAGCAACCTGTGTAGATGATAAAACATTTTTTTAATTTTCTTTGTTTTTGAGGGGCAAATATTTTGTTTAATGTATAGCATAATATTAGTTAATAATTTATCATTGATTTTGTTTTTTTAATTTGTTCATGACGGTTAGTATTTCCCATATGCAAGGATATGTTGTAAATTACACGAAATATAACCTATATCGCTTTGTAGTAGATTTAGAAAATAAATTGTGTTCATCGTTTTATATATATAAAAAAAATTTATTTAAAAACGGCTGTCAGATTTGTTTTTAGCACATTAAAAAACCTCTATATTCCAAAAATAAAAACAAAGTATTTTAAATTTTGCTAAGGCTGGACCCTTAACATTTCGGTAAAGATTCAAAACTCCGGCCTTATTTCAAAGAACATTTGCCCGATTCAAACCAAATTTTGAGGGTCAATAAAGGCTCTAAGGTTACACATTTTCTTCCAGTCAGGGTGTTTCTACGTGTTCTGGAATGGACATTATGACCCCGCCACTGTATATGCACCTTGTCAGTTATAATCCTTTTCCTGGTAAAGCTGCTAACAATCCTTCCTCATATCGTCCTATCAGTATTCTCCCTATGTTTTCCAAACTCTTTGAGAAGATTCTACTAAAGCGTCTAATACCTATATTTTTGTTATTAAATTTATTTTTCTTTGGTAAGAAAAGGCATCAACCTGGAGATAACACGTCCTAAAAATCTGAGCTATGTCTAAGAGAACGTTAACATTCAAATAATATTTTTTTCTGCGGAAGGCCATCAGCATCTGTTTACCTATTAGTAACCACACTTTCTCACCAGCCATGATGTATTATTATTTTATATTTTAGCTTAAATTAGTTTTTCTTTTATGATTACAGGGATAAAAATGGACCTTCCATTCATGCAAAGCATCTTTTGGGAGAACAATGGATTGAAGAAATTATAGATGGAGTGAAATTTAAAATAAAACCTCAGTCAGACATTCCAAATTGTCAATGGGGTGCTGAATTGACCAACCAAACAGTGAGAAAACTAGGACAACTTAACAAAAACACAATGTTCATTGATGTGGGAAGTCCTCTTGGCACTGTTAGTCTATGTGTTGCTAAGGTTAGTTTATTTGAGCATTAAACTTTTAATTGCCTGGGTTTAAAATTTAAAGATTTAAATTATACAAATTTTGTATCAATACCTTATAGTGGCCCAAAATTTCTGTAATCATTATATAAAAATGTGCGAGGAAGATGGTCAATGAAAATAGAATTAAACTTTGTCAATTCATGTATTAAAATTACCTCTAAATGTTTTACCCCTTTATATATATATATATATATATATATATATATATATATATATATATATATATATATATATATATACATATATATATATATATAAAGGGGTAAAATTCTTTTTAATATATATATATATATATATATATATATATATATATATATATATATATATATAATATATATATATATATATATATATATATATATATATATATATATATATATAAATAAAAATAAATATAAATAAAAATAAATTCAGTAGTTGAGGGTATATTATATATACACTGTATATTATATATTAAAAGCTTCTTTATTTTTTGTTTTAAGGAGTGCAAGCGATGTCATTACATTGAACCCAAATTTATAAGGATACCTAGTAAAAATGCTAAAAATATATTCATGAATATCCCTCAAGAAAATAACATTACAAATTGGACTCAAAGCCATGCTAAAGTTGAATTTATACTGCCTTCTGTTGTTAAGAAACTCAAGCTGAAAGAAGAACCTGATGCCCTAATATATTTTGATCCATGGTGCTCTATAAGTAAGTACATGAAACGTTTCTCTACTACTGTGCTAATAAATTTATCTCCCTACTTACTATAATTGCTGGTAATTTTTTTTTGGCCACTTTCTGTTTGCATTTCCTTTTTATATTTTGTCTTGTATGACTCCATTTAATATAATAATTTGTTGCCCACTCTGTCCAATTTTTAAAAGTTTGAAAAAAATATTTCGTTTAGAGCCTTCTGCGCAAATTCAGGAACATAAATATGCTTTGGATCCACCCAATAAACCTATGTATTCGTGAACGCCAGCAGACACTGTCTTGTGACACATGGTCTTCTTTTTTGTTCATGGCCACTGTGCACGCGGGAATGCCAGCGGACACTTTCTTGTGACACATACAGTCTTATTTTTCGTACAAGGCCACTGCCCATGCGCGAACGCTCCTGCGCATGTGCGAATGCCAGCGGACACTTTTATTGTAACTGTTTTTTCCAGTTTAGTCACCGCTAAAGCATATTTATACTAAAATGAACGACAGACAGAAAGTCATGAAGCTTTAACAGAGAGAGTATTAGTTCAAGCTAATAAGAAGCTCCACTCATGTATGGTTTACATGAGATCAATACTTGTCAACTTGGGAGCTGTACCTGTTTGTAAACAAGGTTATTTTATAGTGATAACGGTGCAAGTACAAGTGAATAGGAGTTGCTTCTATTTATTTGGTTTATTTTTTTTTTTTTTTTTTTTAGTCTGCCTACTATACTCGACGGACCGTATTGAATGCTACTTGTCCACTATGTTTATCATTTGTCACTAAGACAGCTTAGTGAGAGTGACAAGATGGACAGTTATGTTCTTTACTGAACGCTACTTGCCCACTGTGTGAATGAGTAATTGTAACTAAGAGGGGTAGGCAGTAATGGGCTACTAATCTCATGTTAAATAGGCCTTACTTCTCACTTGTCCATGTGAAGATTTTGCTCATATGGTATCTAGTATTCAAATTTCTAAAATTTGAATTTTGTTTTCTATATTTTGAATTATATTGAATTGGTGGAAGTGGACCCCCCCCCCCCATTTGGTGGGTGGTGGTTTTTCTTAAAGGTGGAAGAAAAATATTTCTTAAAAATCTCAAGAAATATCTTTTTAAATAAAGGTTATGTAGGATATCCTAGTAAAAACCTTTTCAGGGAAAAGTCTGAAGAATTTGATTTATTATAAATATTTTTTTTTTTTTCGTTGTAGAAAATTATGAAGGAATGTCAAAAAGATCTTGCAATCTTATAAGTGCAGAAAATTACCCTAGTTAAAATAATTATGTAATTATTTTGGCAGGATTAAATAAAATAAATATTTCACTATAATAAAAAGTCACTATTCAATTTTTTAAACGCTTTAACTTATTTAAGATGTTGAATTTGGTTTAATGTTGTAATATTTTATCAAGATCAATAATTTTATTTCTGTCAACATTTTATTTATTTATAGTGATGTAAAAATAAATTCTAGCAATTTAATCTTAATGAATTTGATATTTCAGGAAAAAAAGGGATAAGTGTAGTGAATAATACAAAGGAAATAAATAGGCTGCTTTTCCTCACTTGTGGTAAGAAATTAATGTTAGACAATTTTGTCGAGCTAGTTAAAGAGATCTTACCTGCTGAAGACACATATGTACCAGTTGAAGCTGTTCCCATTGACACTTACCCTCATACCCCTCACATGGCTGTTTTCATACTTCTCGAGAGGATAAAAGTTGCTAGAACTAGGAAATTGGATGATGAAAAGAATCAATCCACCTCACCCGATAGTGATGGAAATAATAAAAATACTGAAACTTCAAATTTCAATCCTGAAGAGAATTCGTTAGTGGAAGCAGGCAAAACAGACAATACTACAGAGAAAAATGATTCAGAAAAAATGCCCCTATCTAGCAGTGAAAATTCAGGCGATATAAAAACCGAAGCTAATTTAAGAGGTTCCACTGAGATACAAGCTGAAAAGAATCAATCCATCTCCCCCGATAGTGATGTTAACAATGATAGCAATAACATAAATACTGAAACTTCAAATGCCAATACTGAAGATAATTCGACTGTGGAGGCAAGCAAAACAGACACCACAGATAAAAATGAATCTGGAAAAATGCCACCTTCTAGCAGTGAAAATTCTGATGATATAAAAACTGAAGCCAATTAAAGAGGTTCCACTTAGATACCAACACCTGAACCAGTAGGAAATATTAATTAATGATGGCATTTCTTTTCTTCTAGAAAAAGAAGGCAGTACATTGACTTCTTTTATTTTCCTTACTTACTCTTTTGTCAGAGTAATATTCGTGAGAAATGTATTCATCGAGAAAATATATTTAAATAATTTTATTTATTGTACATATTTTTGATACATCAGTGATATTTTATTTTCAGTATCAGTTATTTGTATAGAGAAAAATCATTTGTTTACTCAAATTTTACTGTTTGTAAATGTTTTTTTTCCTGTTTTCATGTGTAAAGATGAAAAATCGAAAAGTACTTTTTCAAGTAGATTAAATATTTATTAATCCAATGAATTACAAGAGTAAGTATCATTGAATTAACAACTAGTTTTAACATTTCTTCTAATTACTTAAGATTTACCATCTCAGTTTAGCAAAACTGTATATTGACCATTTTTCTGCCCACTATTGTATTTTTAAGCTCTGAAAATTTAAGTGTAAACCTGAATATACTGTTATGGTATACAAGGAGTTTTATTTGAGCCAATCTCAGGACCAGTTCATCTATAAATTACTATTATATTTTAAGAACAACAAATTTTTAGTAACATTTATTTAACTATAACAAATAAATACATATCTAAGACAGATAAATTATAACAACCATTTTATTTTCTATGTAAAAAAAAAAAAAAAAATCTCTATCGGTATAGATGATCAGCGTGTATATTAGATGCTATTTCAGATTCCCACTTGTCTCCATTGCTGAGGAGCTTTTCTTTGTTATAAAGAAGTTCTTCGTGAGTTTCAGTAGAAAACTCAAAGTTAGGCCCCTGAAAACAATGTATTTTTATATATTTTAAGTTTGTTGACATAAACCAAACTTGAACTACTACTATATTGCTAGGCCAAAAAAATATTATCTAAATTAGCATTCTTAACAGGAGGATTGTTAACGTACAAATTGCATTAAACTATGGACCACCAGAGGCTCATGGACACTCATTTTAATAATAAATCCAAAACATATCGTTAAAGAGTCAAACAGAAAAACTGCAAACAAGGATTTCAATTGTGTTAATTAAAGAAGTCAAGAAACGTGAAGAGACATAAATACCTTCAAGGTCAGGTTATTCTTTCATTGGTGTAATATTAATACACAATGGATCTTCAGCTATTAAAAACTTTGAAGATTCCATGATTTTTTAGTCTACCATAATGGGAAAGCATATTACTAAACTCTAATGTTAAGCATACTCACTACCGCAATGGCAGGGATGTTGTGGAAAATTCTTTTGTCTTACAATAAAAATACATTAAATGATACTGTTGGTATTAGATCAACAAGTCCCTCCTAAAGAGAGAAACTTTTAAAAGTTCAAATTGTTATATTTTAATAATATCATTACATATATCAGGCATATAACATAAAAAAAAAATAAATAACAGGCCACAAGGGCTCTGAGGGCCAGATACTAGAGAGGTATCTGATCATGACAATACGATGCACTAGGGAGACAGTGTGTGCACCTATATCATGTAGAATGAATGGGAGAACATACTTAGATAAACCTCCTAATTTTTATCAAACAGACGTTTCAGGATCAGAATAAGTTAGCCTCTAAAGGTTTACATGTTCAAACAAAGGGTTGTGCCTTCAATAAACTTGTAACATAAGTACATTGAATTCTATAAAGAGACTCCCAGCAGAAGTGCGTTGGTGGTTCAAGGTCTATTAGTCAGAAAAAGAGGGATGGTCCCAAAATTGGCAGAGGACTTTCTACATGACCTCTGGAGTGCACTCCAAAAAATTATTCTTCATGGAATCAATTTTAATAATTCCTAGGGAATTCTAAACTACCGTATAGACCGGAGATAAGCAGCTTCTTATCAAAAATCATTTCACATAATATATATTCAAATCTACACATAATTGAATAGATTTACAATTTATTTTTTATTGAACTAAAATTTAAAACTTATTATTATTATTAGTTATTATTATTATTATTAGTTATCTATGTATGCATTTAATAATATGTATCTACACCTCTGCTGCAAACAAAAGAACAAGGTAGTGCGCACGCATTCAGCCCATGTGTGGAAAGGCACTCCTCCGGCCACGCCCCTTCTGGTTCTTTTGTTTGCGGGCGGACTATAGCATTCCTTGATTGTGTCCATTTTTTTTTTTTTTTTTTTTCATTTAACTGGTTATTCCAAAAGTTAATGTTCTCATTCCATATTTGGGTTATGCAAAGATATTATTGTAGTTAAAATTGAGATTTTGAACTTGTAAATAAATTTTATGCATTAATGGTAAGCTAGGGTTAATCATAAAGATAATAAATCAGAGATAGCTACCTCCACAATAGCATCAACTGGGCAAGCTTCTTGGCAAAATCCACAGTAAATACATTTGGTCATGTCTATGTCATATCGGGTAGTTCTCCTGCTCCCATCAGCTCTTTCTTCAGCCTCAATAGTTATTGCCTACAACAAGAAATTATGCTTGACATTGTCCTAGCACATTCAAGAACTATTTTTCTGCCTGTAACTACAATCAATAAGATAAATTTATTAAAGTATTTACCAATTTCTCTAGGTCTAGGTAACATTTGCCTAAGAAAAAATGTGTAAGCCAGTAATTAAGGGAGCAATTAAGACAAAACCTCCCGGCAACAAATTTAAAACAAAATAACTTGAACATCAGACACAGTGACACGTTAAAATTCATAGGAATAATATTCATATTCGACAAAAAACTGATATGGGGACCCCATATAAAAAGTATTCTCAATAAATGCCACACATCAGTGAATTTATTGGAGAGTTCTTTGCAATAATCAATGGGGAGCTGAAAAAAATCCCATACTAATATGTTAAGGAGCCTTCACCTGGCCACTACTGGATGGCTCCATTACAGCTCCATAGCATATTCATCTGCCAGTTCAAAAATACTAAAAGAATTAGACAAAACACAGGTATAAGACTTGCAACAGGAGATTTCAGGTTGAGTCCAATAAACAGCCTTTATGCAGAATCTGGAAAACCTTCGTTGGATTATCAACGTCTAATAATTTGTCTTAAATTTATCGTAAGATTAAAAACTTTGAATACCCCATGTGTTCAGTGATTCTCTTGCAACCCCTGTAAAAACAGATATGCACTCAAACAACTGAAACAAAAACCACTTCTAATCCACTTCCTCAAAAACACCGAAAATGCTACCTTCATAATGAGGAGAAAAAATTCTCATTAAAGGCACACTTTTACTCTAATCTTCAAAATCATTTTTTTCTCTTTAATAGAATCAGAAAATCTCTGATGATTATGTAAATTCTCTTTGGTATTAAATGTGTTTATTGTTTCTTATTTAGCCAAAATCTGTAAAGCCACATTACATCACACATATTTTGTTCTCTCAAAATCGAATTACTTCATAAATAAATACAAAACATATTAACAATTTCCAAATATTTGTTCATAATCATTACAACTCAGGCAGTGTACGCAATTAAAACTGTCAAAGAAAAAATAATAGTAATTTATAAGAATTTCATTATAACTTAAGACCATAAATCATGGGCTTATATAAGGGGGGGGGGGGTTGAGAGGGCTCCAGTCCCTCCCAAAATTTTGATTTTATGGTAAAAATGTGTCATAAAATCCTTAAAAATGAATTAAATAAGATCACTTAGTTCATAACAAATATTCTATTTAAGGTGTAATAGCGTTTTAGTTGCCTAAAACTATTCCAAGTTCTAAATTGTATTCTCTACCCCGGAAATGATCCCAGCCCCCCCCCCCTCCCAAAATTATTTCCTATATACGCCCATGCCATAAATATACGAGGTTTCTTCGTAATTTCATTTCTTGGAAATTATTCCATTTATTTATTCTACATTAATGTAATCTGCAATAAACATTATAACCTCATGCAAGTGTTTCTTCCGACTCCTAAACGACTTGATCTTTTGGCAAGCACTTAGGGTTTTCAGCAATCAGGTTTTAATCTCATTTATGCTTTTAAAATTATGCCCATTTAAGGATCTCTGTATTTTTGGTAACATAAAATATCTAACAATGCTATATTGGAGGCTGGGGCATCATGAGTGTGTTATTTTTTTAGGAAGCAATGAGGAGATAATTTATTTTGGTTGGGGAGGAATATTTACTCAACAACTTATTCAGAAGCATTAACTTAACAGAACAGAAGAGGAGGACGACGACTTTCACATTCGACTGCATTTGTTGATTCTTATATTTTGTCAATTGAGGATAACTCCTCTAGGATTATCGAGCCTTAGTTTTGCCATTTTACTCATCACCCCTATTATGACATGTTTCAGTCGTTCTGTATAATTCTTGACTTAATTCAGGAACTTCCATACGTGGCTGGTTTCATTAAAAAAATCAACAAACTTTGGGACAAATTGTGCTGTTACACATTCCATACGCAAAATATCCGAAAAAATTTTCAAGCCAATTGCCATGCAAAAACCATTAATTCTCTGATTGTGATCCAGCAGCCATTCATAATCATTTATTTCTCTTTTCCAAATATTCATCATTTAGTGGATGAAGCCTCCAAAACACTTTCCATCATCACTGTCTTCATGGCCATGTTGTACCCACTTATATCACTCGTAACACAAGGTTTGGAACTAGCAGATACACCAAAAGAAATATTCAATATTTCTAAAACTCAGCTATTTTTTATTCCAGTTTTATACCAAAATTTAATTCAAATTCTCTGCTAGTGTAATGATACATTCCAGACACAACAATCAAAAAATCAGACTCATACAACCCCCCCCCCCAAATTTCCAATACCTTTTGATATGACAAAAAAAAACAATTAAATTCAAGGGAATTAATTTGTTAAATTAATTACCTGAGCTGGACATATAGCTTCACACAATTTACAAGCAATGCATCTTTCCTCTCCTGAAGGGTATCTCCGAAGAGCATGCTCTCCTCTAAACCTTGGGCTAAGAGGACCTTTCTCAAAAGGATAATTTATAGTAGCTGGTTCTTTGAACAGATGTCCAAGTGCGACCATATGACCTAAAGGCATAATTCAAATCTATTATAAGGACGATGAAGTCTATAAACAATATCAAGTTATAATTACTAACAGACTTAATTTACAAGATGATTTTCTAAATCCTCAAATCTTTAAAATTAAAATAGATAAACTGATCATACAACATTTATAACATCTAATAACACAAATGGACTAGAGCTTACAAATTTAGAATAAGCAAAAAACAAAATCAATGAATCATGTCTTTTTTCGATCAATAAATTGGTTGTTTTCCTTGATTGCATCAAAAGGACTTTTTTTTTTTTTTAAATAAAATTAGCAGCCATAGTTTTTATTTTCTTGCCCTATCTCTTCTAATTTGAAGCTTCTTGCAAATATCAAGGTGCTTTCCCACTATTGCATGGGTGTCTGGTCAAGGCATAAGCACCAATTCCTAATATATTTACTTATGCATATCAAGATTTTTCTTATACTCCACATAAGTTTAAAAACAACAAACAAGCTTGAAATGTAAAGCTCTGAGCCTAATTTATCAATAAAAATTATTTGATAGAGAATTTGTTTTAGGACAATGTGAATAAAATGTATGGAATCCATAATTTTAAACTCTCTCCATCGTATGCTCTAATATTTTCTATGAAATACAACCATATGAATATTTAGTAAAACCCAGTCTCCAATCTCCAGGTTTTCTCAAACTTTAAGATTTTTACAACTTATCGACTTCAATGCACAGTCATTTTTCCAGTTGTCCCAATATGACTTAGAATCATTCTTCCAAATGATTTAAAATTTTATGTGTTCCTGAATTTATAAAATAGCATCGCCAACGGCCATAGCCACGTTGAATACACCGGTTCCCATAGATCACCGAAGTTAAGCAAGGTCGGGCGTGGTCAGTACCTGAATGGGTGACCGACCACGTGCTGTTGGCATTATAAAAGGGCGGCAACCTATAGATAGCCCGGTGCTAATGGCCAAGATGTAGATGCGCCGTAAAAAAAAAAAAAAAAAAAAAAAAAAAAAAAAAAAAAATAGCATCTTTCTTGAATTTTTTTAAAGAATTAGGAAAACCTAAAAGAAAAAATCGGAACTATGCTGCCATTCATGGAAATAAATGCAATGGTGGTATATTTACTATTAAAAAAAAGCGTTGCTATTATTTGAAAACTTATTTATACTCCACCTGCCTCGAATTATTTCAGTCCAAAACATAGCTATTGCAGCTCTATCAGTAATATCATTCCAATCCATTGAAGGCTCCTTATCATTGACATAAATAAACTTAGTTCTTTTCTGGATGGAAGGGACTGTGTAAGCAGCGTTTCGCAGGAAAGTCGGAGCTGTGAACAAAGATAATTAACATTTATTTCGGGAGTTAAAAATAAGCATAGCAAAATATCACTATAGAAATGCCATTAAAAAATTGCAAAGCTTTGCTAAGTTCATTTCGCTTTTTAAAAAACACTTACCGTTTTTTACTACGTTAAATAACTTCGTAGTAGCCATTTTAAATAAAATTAGTGAACTTTTAAAGAAATGGACTTAAGAACAAGAAAAAACCTCCAGATGTGAATAATTCCTAAAACTTGCAAAGAGCCCAAAGAGATCCAAAACTGGATCCACCTGACAACGACGTATGAAATATGTATCTAACACTCTAGTGGTGGAATTTTTAACTTCTATAAACAAGAAATCGTTTGTTTAGGCACAATTGATAAGAATAAACGACTTTTGTTTAGCCGCTTAGAACATGGGCTAGATTAAATTAATTATACTAAAAACGGATTTCAGCCGAATGCTATATCAGATCAGTGTTGTTTTACTTTTTTTCTCTCTTGCTGTACTTTCTGAATATATTTCTATATGAAAAATTAAGTAGAAAATACGTACCCGAATTTTAAATAATGGTTTGCTACTATCATTAACATAAGTAGAGTCAATTACTTTTCAATCTATGTTATTAAAAAATATTGATATTATCAGGAGGTGTCAAATAAGATTTAACTTTTCGGTCTATACTTGCATATAATTTGATTCTAAGCGAATGAGAGATACGAAAATCGTAGGAAGACACTTCTCAAGGATGTTTAGAGACAATTGAATCTGAAGAAACAATATGTTCTAATATTTATAATAATTTAGAAATGGGTACAAACCACTTTCAATGAAGTTTTCTAGTGATAGCCGGCTGTAAAGATGTTTAGCAGAGAGTATCGCTGTAAATACTAATTGTAAGTCCGACTCGCTGGAACTGCCTCGCCTAAGCTTTTTCGATAACTATCCAAGCCCTAGTGTCATATGGAATAGGTATGGTCAATATTTTATTAAAAATGTAAACACCAACTCCAATGACATTTTGAAGTAAGATTTCAGGAGTCACAATGCACAGAAAATTTACAGTACCGAAATTTCTCTCTCGGCCTCTACGATAGAAAGTTCTATTACAAACATTGTCTCTCATTTTACGTAGCTTGCTTTATTAGCGAACTTCTTTTACTGCTAAAATCAATTACAGAAAGTCCGAATCTCAGGAACTGCTCCATCTTAGCGCAGTGTGGCGTTTCTACAAAGTTCATATCCCCAGTGTTATTTGGAAAGGTTGATGAAAAGTGAGATTTTAGGTGACAACATGCACAGAAAAGTTACAGTAGTGAAAATTACTCACTCGGCCTTTTACACATTCGCTCTCAAATCTCTAGTGCAAAGAACCATGGGCGGATATAGGAAATTCTCTCGATGGTCTGGTAGCATTAGGGGGGTATGGAATACTAACAATTTAGAACTTGGAATAGTTAGCCAGCTAAAACGCTATTACACCCCCCCCCCAAAATATATTTTTTCTGAACTAAGTGATCTTATTTAATTCATTTTTAAAGGTTTTATGGCACATTTTAACCGATTAAATCAAAATTTCGGGGGAGCTGAAGCCACTCGGACCCCTTATATACAAAGAAAACTACTGCCACAGCCGATTAAAAAAATAACAAACAATAAAAAACTGGAAAACGGACATTAAGAACCATTCAAAGCAAGAAACAACCAACACATTCGAAGTTTTAAGTTCTTGAGAGTCGTTTTTGTAAGGAATTTAGTAAGTTTTCGAATGATTACGATGCACCTAACACGATTCTCAACCACATTCACAATTTCAATCCATCGTCTCTAAGTACCCAACTAAAAATTAGTTAGGTACAAATTAGTTAGGCTAAATATTATCCACTTTTCTCCGAAATAGGAACAGATATCGCTTTAAAAATGGCTTCATTTGTTTTCACCTATTAAAAGCTTCCTATATATATATATATATATATATATATATATATATATATATATATATATAATATATATATATATATATATATATATATATATATATATGAAGCAAAAGACAAGGGTGAATGTGGCTGGATTGATGAGAAACGTTTTTTAGTAAATATGATTTTCTTGATTATATAATCTTAGGAATAGTTAATTAAATTAGAATTATGATATGACATTCATTAATTTTGTTTGCATACATTTTCAATAATTTCCTTAAATAGTTTTGTAATTGAATGTTATTAAGACAATTTACCATTTTTCAAGAAAGTAGAAAAAACGTAAATATTTTATTCCTAAGGAGATGTTCCTTCAATAAACGATCTCCTTCATCAACAGACCTAAACATCTTTGCATATTATTTACTTGGAATAGTTTACAAACACCTAATATTTGTAATCAAAATGCAGGACAATCAACGCGGATGTTATGGAAATGCGAATCACTGAAGAAGTGGGACTCCAGCAAAGTTATATTAGCATTTTGAGTGATCACTAATGAAATCTTCATTTCAACGACATAAAGTGGTTTTCAATGTTTTACTTGATTTTTTTTTAAATCTTACAACACTGTAAAATCTGACAAAACTGTTCTTGAATTCTCAACATCGACACGGGAGTTGCAAAGGTACATGTCATTTTAATGAAATTCGTAACAAAATATTTAATTTTCTAATCCACATATTTCTAACCAATTAAATATATTCACTTTTTTAAATGTATGTGGCGTAGGTCCAGTAGTATCTACGTATTTTTCTTTTTTTGTACTATTTTATTTTATAATCGCCCTACATGTTTCAAGGTCTCCACGAACACCTAACACAATTGTTATTGTATTTAATTCGTTTTGACGGTTTGTTTATGTTCCGAATATCCAGCGAAATTGGGGTTCTTTTTATACATCTATCCAGTAAATCCCAAAAACACCCTCTATGTGTGTATTTTTTTATTTTTTGCGTAACAAGCATTTTTTCCCGCTTTTTCTAATAAGTGGAATGTGCTCAAAATATAATGTCTATAAAGTCAAATGTAAAGAATATATATCTTTCGACATAGAGAAAACATCAAAAATAGTAAAAAATAGAATTAAACACTATGCAAAAAATATTGAAGAAAAAACAAATAAATCTGCTCTTACAGACCAGGCATTTAAGAAAAGTCATTCATTTGACTTTATCAGTATAGTAATAGTAGACAAGGACAGAATTAACATTCAGCGAAAATAAAATAAAGTGTCCACATAATAAAAAAAACAATAAAACTCACTAAATACGACAACAGAAATAACTTTTTAAATGAAATTTTTTAAAATAACATCAGAAAATAGGAAATAATCGTTTTTAAAATAATAGCATAAATGTTATAGAACATATGGTAATCAGCTGTTTTCTAAGCCTCCTGAACAGGTGATTAGCCTAGCCTCAGTCTTAATATGGGTGGCGAGTGGACCACAAATGCAGGGTATGTACACTAAACAATTTTTTTGTATAGTGACAAACATTAGAATTGTTAGATGTGAATTTTAAACTAGGCTATTAATCATATGTTAACTAGGAATTATTTATAGAATTAACTGAAGTGACGTATTCAAAAATTGTTTAGGTTTTAACAGCCCCTGAGGAGGTGGCATGGAGGCCACGAAACATATAGGGCAATTATAAAATGCATTAGTACAACAAAAAAAAAAAGAAGAAAAAGAAACACTATTTTTTTAAAGCCATTCGCCACATATATCCCCAAAAAGTGCTAAGTTTGAAAGTAACAAACTTTCGAATAGTGCCTTTCCACCTTCCTCAATTTCTCAAGCGTTTCCGAATAATTAACAAAATATTCGGCAATTCCAAAACTGCTCATGCTTAGAAAAATATACATATTCTTAATACTTCCAGTGTTAAGTCTTAGTTTGGATGATTGTAGGACATATGAATATATTTTTATTAATATATTGACTCATAAGTGTATAATTGAAGGGCATTCTTACAAGTAAACGGTTTTCACTTGACATAAAAGGATTTAATTTGTATATGTATGTATAACGATTGAATTATACTTGCAAGGAAAGACTTCAGGAAGTCAGGTAAGTTAAAGATATTAAAGAGAAATCAGCTGATTCCAGTATTGCCAGGCAATTCGCACTGATTTCGTGATTATTCTATCGGCAATATGATTTGGAGAAGACTTCTGCAAAACGCCTATTTATTTTGTTTGAGAGTTTTTGGAGTAAATCTCAAATAAAGGTTATACACTTCTTGCTTTTTGCTCTTTTGATAAATAGCATTAGTGTAAATTTGAATTTGGTTTAAACAAATACATGTCATACGGTCCGTTATTACATTCAAAATCAAATTATTGGATTTTAATTTATATAGAGATATATATTACGTATGTTGTATTTTAATTTTTTTCTTTGAGAATTATGTGTGGTATTTTATTTGCTATATTTTGATTTAGAGTTAAAACGTTAAAGTAAATCTAATAAGTAAATTTAGTAGTCTCATTAAAAAATATATCTTATCGATTTGTTTTTATTAGTTTTATATGAATTTAAGTTAATTATTTTACAAAAATAGTTTCGGAACTACAACATTAGATAATTTCTAATACGTTTAAATCTCTGGAGTTTATATTTACAACCATGGAATAACACTGGTTGAGCGTTAAATGTTCTTGAGTCCAGAGCTTCTTATAAACCAGCGGTAGCCAACCTTTTTCAAAGCAAGTGCGCGTATGTATACAGCGCGGTGGACGCATGTTTTATTTTTATTTTTTAGCTTGGAAGGAGAATAAAAATAAACATATATTAGCGTTACAATAATATAATAAAATTATTATAAAACATGGTAAATGATAATCATACATAATTGTTAAATAAGAAGTTAATTTAAATAGAAAAAAAGTTATTTTCTTTAATGAGAAGGTTGATGCTGTGTTCACACAATTTTTCTTATTCAGGACTGTAATTTGATACTACTATTTTTAAGCAATTATTCAAATTTCCATTCCATTCAAATTTCCTTCTAAACTTATTTTTAAGAAATTGCGTAGAAGAAAACGTGGCTTCACTTAGATAAGTCGAGCCCAAAAAAAATTTGTAATATATATTTTAAATTGGGTTTTGGAAATTTTGCAGCGGGGGCAGTTTTTGGATTTCTTCAAAACCAAATTATTAATTTTCCCGTACTGGTTGTTATTTATAATTCGAAATTTTTGTTTTCTTTCACAAACACACACGCCTGTTTATATATATATATATATATATATATATATATATATATATATATGTGTGTGTGTATATATATATATATATATATGTATATATATACATATACATATAAATACATATACATATATGCGTACACACTCTCAAACGCACATTGGACCTCATAAGTGTGTTTCCATCTAAGGCCTAAACTCCTTAAAAAAAAAAAAAAAAAAAAAAAAAAAAAAAAAAAGAAGAAATCAAGAGCGCTTTTTTTATTATTAAACTGTTTCCCCATCATGAAATGGAATATTCATAAAAAAATAATTACTAGTTCCCATTGTCCAATACTATTGTTATCATATTATGAAATCCCCTCCTTCCGTCCTACCTTATGTGCAATTGAGGCATTCATGAATGTAATTAGAGCATATTTCGGCGTAATCATTTGGCGTTCTACAAGTAGTGATAACATCTTTTATTATAGTTCTATAAACATTTAATCCAAATATACTTGATGACAAGAACTTAGAAATCACGATGTGTTATATGATACGTAAATTGGATATTCCATATGATATGACAGAATCATAATGATATACTGTCATATTCATATACGTACTATTTATTCCCCTAACCTATTTTGCGGCTACTAAAAGTTACTTCAACATACTTGAATTTCAGTTTTGAGGACTTATAACGTGTATGGGTATATTATTTTAGGGAATATTTTCGGATACGTACTTATATAAATTATCTTCTTTTTTTTTTATTCTTTATTTTTTTAAACTGCTGGAATAAGCAAATTATAACTATAACAGATAATCCATCATTGCATTATGAAAATAAATTTAATTTTGGAAAAAAATAAAATAGACAAATAAAACTGATGGAAAATCAAAGAGTAAAAAAAAAAAAAAAAATAATAATAAATAAAGCTTTATTCTCTTTGAATTACTTAATAAACTGGCGCACAACCCATTCCTAGACCAGGACCTCCTGAATCAGCCCCCGCCAGCTGCCCCGATCTTGTGCAGCTGCCATCCAGTTCTGTACGCCTAATAGAGTCCTAGCGTCACGAGCAACTCCATCCTTCCAGCGGAGCTTCGGCCTCTCACGTCTTCTGCTTTCCATGGACGTCACATCTTCCATTGTCTTATAAGTCTCATACAGCTCCAGGTTAGTCCTTCTTCTCCACGTCCGGCCATCGCATACTCCCCCCAAAATGGATCGCAGTATCCTTCTTTCGTGAATTAGGAGTGCCTGCATATCCATTTTGGAAATGGTCCTCATCCTCCACTCTTTGAATTATGTGATATATATATGTGTGGTTGTAAGTGATTAAATATCTCATTGAATTAATAACCACCATCAGGGAAAGGTACTGGAAAGTCTGTGGATATCTTTAGTTTTCTTTTTCGACAGTATATAAGAATATGTCTTATGGTTACCAATTCATTACATTGCCAGCATATTGGTAGGTATTTTTTAGTCATTAGGTGTCCATGGGTAAGTAGATAATGGCTAATAAGGAGTCTAAACTAAAGTGGCCGTCAGGGTTCATGCTAAGAATGTTTGTGAAACTTTTGGTTTCATAGTTCTTTTGTCTGTTTTTTTTTTTTTTTTTTTTTTTTTTTTTTTTTTTTTTTTTTTTTTTTTTTGTAGTTTGTCAATGTTTTGTCTATTGTCAAAAGTTTTATTTGCCAAGGAGGTTTCCTGTTTTCCACGTTGGAGTAACCCTCCATCGTGGGAGTTTATTTAAACTACGAGTGCCATCCTTTTGGATACTGCACGTATTTTGATTACGTACATAGATGTATAAGACATTTTAATTTAATATTTAACACAATATTGAATAATAATAAAAAAGAAAAACTAACAAAAAAAACAAATAAAGAAATATATACATATGTAATAAGTTACATATGTGTACAATCAGATGATTTCATTGAATGTTGCAAGGTCCACATTTTTAATAAATGCATCAAATTTCTTAAAATATGTAAGTGGTAAGTCAGGTTTGTGAGTGGGCCAAGGAGGTATCTCTAGTAGAGTGCTCGTATGTAATGGTGTATTGGCAGTACATACGAGAGTGACAAGTAGCGTTCATTACGGTCCGTCCAATAACTAAGTTGTCACTAAACACTTGTTGGGCTGTTTATCCGTTCTTGTATAGTCCATCCCTATACAACAATGTCTACCCCTGGATTTACTATCCATCATAGACTGAGTAGGCTTAAGACCATCATTGTAGACATCATCGTCGCCAGTACGTAAGCGTGGAATATGGTATAGAAATAAGCCCACCTCGTGTTTAAAAGAAAAATGCGCTGTTCAACGAGGCGACAAGGGACAGCCGCATAGTAGAATAGTGGTGGGAGAGTTTACTTGTCCCTAAGTAAATAGAAGCCATTCATGTTCACTTATACTTGTGGCGCTTACTATTTCTTGTCGCTTGTAACAAAACAATGGTTACAAGTAGTTAAAAGTGGTTCGGTGCCAAGAACTAAGCTAGTGTAAACTAGGCATAGTACAGTAATACATAGCCAAAGTACAGTAATGGCCTAGTATAGGCTCGGTAAAACTTGGATATAGATCATCACTCTGCCCCCTTTTTAATTAAATTAAAGTTCATGCTAAACGCGAAGGTTCGCGTGAAAACGATAATAAAATCATTGAAATGATAATAAAAAATAAATAAATTGAAGCTCAAATAAAATTATGACTATATTCGGACATAAAATATTTTCAGCGTAATTTTAATGCAGATATATTTATTTTATAAAATGATGTCATACCCTTAGACAATCATTCGATTATGCCAGTTTCTGATTTCACTTTACTTACGGATCATTGGAAATGACCCTTGCGTCAGCATGTTATCATACGTAAATAGCTCAAACCTGGATTAATTATTTGCACCATTTTCCAGTATTTCATGTATATATATATATATATATATATATATATATATATATATATATATATATATATATATATCAGTTTTCCATGTGTGTGCGTATATATATATATATATATATATATATATATATATATATATATATATATCAGTTTTCCATGTGTGTGTGTATATATATATATATATATATATATATATAAAGACGAAGAAATGTTTCAAAAAGTCTTTCACCTGTACAATCTCTGTTAGTAGCTTTCGGAACATGCTAACAAACGAAGAATGAAACGGAGAATGTCATGTTTGGTCCTCAATCCTCACTCAAATACATGTATATGTATATGTATGTATATATGTATATATATATATATATATAATATATATATATATATATATATATATATATATATATATATATATATATATATATATTATGTCTTACGCTAGCCTCCAAAGAGATTACATAGTGGCAAGAGGACTTCCTAACAAAAAGTCTCCCTGAAGTGGTATGAAAAGAGGCACGAAACATGTCGGACATAAATAATGAATAAAGTGGTACAACAACATAAAGTTGCTGCTATAATCACCCCAAGCCTCCAATGACGTGAATACTATTTAAGATTTCTGTTCGTACTCAATAATAAATAATATAGGTATATATGGGGGCGAGGTTAGCCAATATGCTCAAGCCCCTGAGTTTAAATCCTGAGCAAGCACTAAAGATTTTTATTTTCTAGTGTCTTCTTTCATGGGTTAAATTCGGCCTCCCTGCCCATCCCTAGGACAACCCAGCCAGTCGAAGCAGCAAACTGGAAAATCAGGCGGCCAGATTATAGCACTGACCACACTATCTTCCTAGTGTGCCATATGGGCATGAATCAGATACCTCTATAGTATCTGCCCCTCAGGGTCCTCGTGGCCTGTTACGGGACTGATTTATACATCTAAATATTTAGATGGATCGGCGTCTTTTTTCAGTGGTAGTTCTTCTCTCCTACATCTTATTGCTATAGGAGAGGAGAACTACCACTGGAGAAAGAAGCCGTTTCATCGTTCAGATTTCCGCCCATTTTTTCGCGCCAAATATCTAATTTGTTTGGTCCGGAGATATTTTGCAAAGAACATTAGGAGAGTCTGTCCCATTAAGTCTATTCACTTTCCGTCAAATCTGGCGTTATGTTCTTACGACCCCTGAGGAGTTACCAACGAAGCCACAAAACGTGGAGGTAGTGAAATGGAGTGCTACTTTCTTGGATGACCTACGCCATATACAAGGCAAAAAATCGAGTACTGCCAAAAAGAGTTTTCACTAAAGGATGAATGCAAGTCCCGCGAGTCCGGAGAGATACCACCCCCATGTAGCTACAAAGGGAGTCCGTTAATGTCCTCCTTCTCGAATCTACAAATCATTCTCCCATTAGCCAGTCCCATGCAGAGGTATAGGCTTCGCTAAGCCCTTCCTAGACATGAAGCCTTGTCCTATGTTGTTGGTTTTATTTTTTTATTGGTAGGTTTTGATGATTCGTGAATAATATAAAATGAAATATCAAACAGAAGAAATATTTTAGCCGCCACAACATGAAACACTGACAGTCCTATGCGGAAATTACTCCATCCACTTTCTCGACGCGCGCTCTAGGAAAACACTATTACCGATAAGTTTCTCATTTTCTTACATTGTTTTACTAAAATACTCATTTTACTGATAAATGCATTTAAAAAAAAAACAATTAAAAAGTGAGTTAAATAGAGACAGTTTTAAGCATTTATTTCTCCGATTGACATCGGCCCATCGAAAATTGCGCCAGAACCTTTTTTGTAGAGGATTTAGTAAGCTTTGGAATGTTACCTTCCGCCGTATTCCAGTTATTAAAGAATATATCCCCAAATTTTTCATGTCAGTTAATGAAGTATTACGTGTCTAAAACTTCAATGCTTCTCGCTCTCTCATATATGTCCATATGTATAAGCCCCCCCCCCGAAATTTTGTTTTGGTAAGAACATTTTGTGTGAAATTAAAAAAAGGCTATAAAAACGAAAAAGTTCTTCAGAATTTACCTTGGTTTACTAGGTGTCCAGACGACCTCAAATATTTAAAACTTTTCCCTCCAAATTTCCCGGTTCTCCGAGACCCCCTCCCCCGAAATTATTTTCTATATAAGCTCCTGATATCTTTATCTTTCTAAAGGTTCTTTACGCTTATTTTCCTAAGTGTTTTATTGATTGCTGTTGTTATGAGCGATTTAACAGTGAAATGAAGTTGCTAGTAAAACAAGATACTTTAAATGAGAACTAATTTTTGTTTGTTTGTAATAGAGCTTTCCTAGGAGAAGTCAAAGAGGCCGAGTGAGTAATTTCCAGTATCTTTTCAGTACATAATGTTACCTTAATCATGCTTATCTTCAAGAAAGTAGGTGTTTAACTCTTTTACGAAATACGAAGTACACTTATTCCAAGCTTTTCAAATGACACCAGGAGTAAGAAGTTATGGAAAAACGCTAAAATGACGTAGTTCCTGCGAGTTGGAATTTTTTTTTCTTAATCATTTAGCCTAAATGTGTCTTTAGGGAGGCAAAAATACATTTATTTAAAATGCAGAAGTACAGTCTCATTGCACAAAAGTTTACTTGGAAAGTTAACCCAATTAGCATAATATTACATTGTTTCTTCTTACTTAATCACTATTCTTAATTTTTAGCCAGAGGGTGCTCAAACTCGGAAAAAACCCATCTAGAAATGCCTAAACGCTCTGTAAATTGAAAGAAAACTTGTCTTATAACAATATTTCCATTAAATATACAAAGTGTAAGAAGCAAACTCCAGGGCTTTCGTTGGCACTATGAGTGATTTGAAGGGTGGTAACCACAGGGTGGCGCGGTGATGGTAGGGATAAGAGACCCGTAGAGGGGGATGGCCTAAAAGCTAGCCTAAAACCTCCGTGTCGCGGTAGCATTTGTTGATCATCGCCCGGGCAGAATGGATATACAGGGATATAACGACTCTCTCCCTCAACTTATCGTCGGTGAGTCCTTATAAACAAGTATATATCACATATTCTTTCTATTGTGCATTCTTTGTGGAGTTTGGTGCTGCTTCGACTTGGGCATGTAAAGGCTGGTTAAATTAGATATTCATTAAATCAGGACTTTATTGTTCGTTCTTTTCGTACTAAGCAAATGCTTAAATGCGTCTCGGGCAGTGGTATTTTAAACGTTTTTTGCTCATAAAATAACTACACAAACAGCCATTGCATCTGGATTTTTTATTTTTTAATTCTATCATAGTCATTAACATCAGTCTGTCTAATAGTTCAACCATTTCGGATCGTTCGTGGCGACCTTTCAACGAGCCTATCAATGCGAACCGTCACCTCCAAGGATTCTAAGGGTCCTGGCAGAAGTAATAAGTTCCGTGGATTCTCAACACCTTATAATGGCCTAAAAATTATAAATTGATAAATATTAATAAATACATTTCTGCTGATTTAGAAACCACCATAGTTCACGTTTATAGTAATTGTAACCCCCCAATTAAATAGTGAATATTGCGGTTTGATTTCGCTATGTATATATATATATATATATATATATATATATATATATATATATATATATATATATATATACATATACACACATATATAAATGTCATTTTGCGCCTTATGCCATCAGTTGCGGTGATGTTTGTTTGATCAATTTTCTTCATCGCATATACATCAAGGAGGAAAAAGAGGTTAGCGATCTGAAGCAATTTGCTGATTTTTTTTTTTTTTTTTTTTTTACGGCGCATCGACGTCTAGGCCACTAGCGCCGGCAATTTGCTGAAAAAAACAATCATCAAACAAACCACATATACACATACACACACAGATTTGTGTGCATGTGTGTTTTTATTAAATTTTAAAGTCCATTTATAAATAACATCGAATTTTGGGATAGGACATGTTCAGGTTACCACCCTTTTATACCAAGGATACGATTCCTTTTTTCGAAAGAAAAGTTACCAATCCTAGTTAAGCTTTAACGCCTTTAAAGCTCGGTGGCTTCCATATATACCGGGTGTTTCAGGGTTAAGTGGCCAAATTGAAAATATGAACTAAGGACCAAAAAACAAGATACAAATTTCCTCTGAAGATAGGTCTGCAAACGCTTTGTTTGGGAGATGTTCACACCTAAAGATTTTCATTGTTATACATGATTTACGTTATATGAAAAGTTTGTAAGAAGCTTTCGAAGAGTACTCATCATTATGCCTTCGATCCAATCTAATTTTGAATATATATATATATATATATATATATATATATATATATATATATATACAAAATTACACCTTGAATAGCCAAATGCGCGTTCGCTTACTACTTATCAGGAACAAAGTGGTTTCGAATACTGAAACAAGCTAAGTAAAATAATATAACATCCTAAGCTGTACTTGAAGAGCATAAAGAACATAAAGGACCATAACGTATAGATGAGAGGATGACGAACAGAAGTGACTATAACTTTGCTTTGAATGAGTGAGCGCTAAGGACAGGTTGAACTACCGTCATCTTAAAGACCCAAATACCTTCAACATTTGTCTAACAACTCATCCTCTTGTGTTCTCTCTTGCTTTCCCTCTCCTTCTCCTTTCATCAGCCTATCTTTCTCTATCACTCAATACAAAAATACTGACAACCAGGATCTGCGTCATGTTAGCGCGTTTCCATAACCTCTTATCCCTGGTGTCACTTGGAAAGCTTGGACTAAGTGTACTTAATATTTTTTAAAACCGGTAAACACCTAATTTCATGAAATGTTGAACATAAGTGAGATTTACGTGCCATTATGTACTGAAACCTTACAGTTGCAGAAGTTACTCACTCGGCCTCTTCGACTTCTGCTCGGAAAGTTTTATTACAAACAAACAAAAATTTGTTCTCATTATAAGAATCGTCTTTTACTAGCAAATTCATTTTACTGCTAAATCATTTATAAAAAGTCCGACTCACAGAAACTGTGCCATCTTAGCGCGGTTCCGTTCTTATCCCATGTGTCATTTGGAAATATTGAAATAGAAAAAGTTATTATTATGGTTCGACTTTTGGGGAAATACTTTTATGGTCTCGGATACGTGACAGAGAGCCACTGTATCCTTAACTGGAAAAACACCCTACAGCAGGGTCGGCCAGCCCCACCACGCACGATAATACAAACTAGAAATACTTATTTCACAGTTCAATGGATTGAAAAATATCAAAATATTTCTCATTTTCTTGTCTTCTTCTACTAAAATACTAATTCTACAAATAAATACAATTTAAAACATAAAAATAACCAATTAAAACTTATTTCTCCGATTGCCATCGCCTGATCGAAAATTGCTTCACAGCCTTTTTTGTAGGAAATTTAGGAAGAATTGATACTTTCAAAGTAACGGAAAATATACGAAGTTGCTAAAACTTTTCATGTCTGTTTATAAAGTATTTTATATATATGTATATATATATATATATATATATATATATATATATATATATATATATATATATATATATATATATATATAACACAAAGAACCACCGTTATTTTCGAGATCTATAGGTTCTCAAACGTAAGATTTTCTAGTCGGCACTTCCGGATTGCGTCATGAGGTCAGCCTCATAAGGAGGTTTACTCCCTATGGAGGGAGGGAGGGAACGCGATAATAATAGTATTAAATGTATATTCTTTTTTGATTCTCTTTATACGTACTATATTCATTTTGTCATAGCTTAAAATGAATAAGATGAATTTGTTATGATGGCATTTTTTTAATCCCATCTAAAATCAAATTTCTTATCGAGACCCGCGGATTTTGTCAATAGTTCGATAAATGGGATTGTTTCACATTTCGATGTTGGAAACGCGCTAAAAGTACCGCTATGAGCTGCAATAATTTACGATGACTCGGAGGTTGATCATTACGAGTCGACCTCATCTTCTGCGAGACCATATGGAACATCTGTCATGTCGAGGATTGTAACACCGTTAGTCTCAAATTTCATCTTGGAATCTATTAATCTTTCCGCGGTCACATTTGCTTGGAAGTTGTCGTTCTGATTCCTCATAATATGAGGAATTTGCGATAACAATAAACACATTATGTTTATTGTTATCGCAAAGTCCGTTACCAATCATTCTCGGTCTGTTGGCTATTATAAATCGAATGCAATAAGTCCGAAGTCGACTTACTCTTAAGATAATATCCTAAGAGTAAGTCATAATTTTATCTTTCAATGATATAAAAATACTCTGTTTAGGTTTAGCTTCATTGGTTGATCTGGTATATTTTAGAAAACTATGAATGAGTGTTTGTAAATATACTTCGTTCAGATTGACATAAACTTTGTTATTATTTTTTTTTTTATTCCCTTGAGATACTGAGATATGGCCGTTTATTTATGACCTGCCCCATGCATCGCACATCCCATGTATTTTTTTTTTTTTAAATAGTTAAGAATTAAATAAAATACATTTAATTTTCTAACTTAAAATTGTTTGAATAAATGAAATAAAAAGAAATTAATAGTGAATTAAAATTAAATCATATCACAATAAATATTAGAAGTAAGAACAACTTTGAATCAATTCGATGATATTCTTCTTTTCCTTCGAAGATTTTGGTCTTTGATCCTGATGCTGAATATTTCAAAAGACCTTACCTTAATGACTTATCCAAGACATTCAAAAATTCTGTCACGCAGGAGCTGCGTAACCATAGGCGGCTCTAGACAAACATTTCTGGGGGGCTAATTTAGAATGGGCTTACTGCCGTGCCTTGTGTTGAAGAATCAAATTTTTATAACCAGGCACCTGGAAATCATTAAGTAGGTATTTCATAAACTAAGAACATTCATTAATTAGAACTTATTACTATTAATTTGCCTAAATAATTTACTTTTCTACTTAACCGAAAAATATGTGAATCTTCATTCATTCATCCTTACTTGCTGCCTTTCTCAATGCCATGACTTTAGAATTTTGTAAATTGATCTTCATTCTCCAAGTCTTACAGTGCACTTCCGGGATTGTATCAGTATCTGCTATCTATAAAGTCTGCGTACATTAGGCATAGGATCCTTGTTCCAAGTATCTTCACTCCACCTCCGATTGAAAAGCGACAGACCTCTACAGTACCCAGGCACATCGTTGTCACCTCTTTTATGCAAGCGAAATATAGCCTTCGAGAACCTTCAGGCCACGTCACTATTCTCATATATCTGATTAAATTTGCTTACTAATATCTCATGGAGCTATTGGGGGCCGTTCTTCCGATGAAAAATGTTCAATATAAGTCCGTAAGATATCCGATCTTTTCAAAGTGGCTGTTCAAGTTCATGAACTTGGATGGGTCGATCCATTTAGTGGCCGAGTATATTATTCAACGTATACAATGTTCTTGTTTTTCAGCACCATTTTGAAATGTTGAATCTAAATTTAATATTATTATCACGAACAATACTTTTGTTTCGCAGCTTTTTTCCCAGGCCCTGTCGTTCGTGGTGAACGGATTAGTCAATTGTTAAAACTAGTATATTTTCTCAGCTTTGCATACCACATTTTAATGCTTATTTTCTACTAACTACATTGTCCTCAGAAATACCTAACTATATTTTCTGAATATTTCCAAAAACTTAAACGATTTCTTGCGCATTCTGTCAAGCCAGAGAGCCCTTACTTTGTTATCGATAGCATTATCTCTGAGATGCTGGCATAATTTGGAATTGTACTTCTGAGCCTTCTTCCAGAGAAAGAAGAAACAGGATTATTGGACCTTTGCGACTGGCAAGCTCTGTCCTGCGATATATCGCATTGAAAAGATGACAAAATTAACACCAGTCTAACACTCTTTAGTAAGGATACAAATGCAGTTGCAACCCCTCAAACTAATACTAATAACACCATACTAACAATTTATGCTCTCAGTGATTAATTAGTGAAAACGCCCAAGTACATCGGGGAATATTGCGTGGGTCTAGATAGATTTCCAGCGTTGACAAATTACTTATCCGCAAATATTTTGGACTCAGAGGATTCTAGGCACTTATTTTGTTGAGGACTTTGGTTATATCATTTTACTATCTCATACTAAATTTAAATGACTAATTAAACAATGTAGTGAATTCTTCTAGCTTGATGTCATAGTTAACATTTCGGTTTAATTTTGCTTGAAGTAAAATGTTATCCCTTCTGCCCATCTTAGATCGGCTTATATCATTATGTTTAACAATAGCAGCAGAATAGTTTGTCAAAAATTGGTGCAGCCTTTGTATGATAATGTCTGAAGAGCACCCTTAGGCTTGGCCATTCAAACCCCAACCAGCTGATCGATGTTAGTGCCTTACAATGAGCCAGTGCTAGCGGTCCGTCCCCCATTTTACACAGCACGTCCTTGGGGGTACCCCACCGTTACTGGATTACACGGTCAGACAAGACTCCCTGGGTTCTCCGCTCCTGCGGCATGTGTATGACTCCACGGTGATTTCTGAAACCTCTCATGACCTGATTCGACGAAGGAAGTGCTCCGGGGGCCTTTGTGAGGGGTTCCGTTCTAAGAAATGGCAGGCTGCTGAAGACATCCAGGAATCAAAGTATATTTAGTAAAACTTTGAAAGCAAGTCGGCAACTTTCCCGGAATGCATTGCGGCTATCTCTTCAGCAAGAGCTCGAATTACTCTAATAACCAATGGCTATTCAGAATAAAGGTTATGTTTAATGGGTTTTATTGGGGGAAAAACAACAACAATGTTATACTTGTCCAGAATAAGGGGTAATAATGGCTATTAAAAAGGACAAATAATATAAATATATCGCACTAGTATTTCTTAAGTGACACAACTCAAAAATCGGTTTTATTCACACCGTCATAGTTATGACTGTGAAATACATGGTAATTATCTCTTTATTAACCATCAAAACTGTCTGTACCTAGCTTCAGAGCTTGTACAGCAGAGGGCACTTGTGTCACCCTTCCAGTCTTAATTCTAAGGCCTACATAGGCAAGCGTGAAGCATTTTCAGTTGATCTTTATTTTGAGTTGTGTCAATTTAGAAGTACCAGTGCGATATGGTTGCACAATTACCCCTTAGTACAAGAGATAGACGTATAATATTGTCCTATAAAACAATTCTTTTCTAGAGCGAAGATTTCTGCATTCAATTCGGAGCAGATTTTATTCAGTGGAAATATGTAATCCTTATGGTTAATATGAAATGCTGATCCAAAAGCTTTAGGAGTTTTGGCTCCACGAGTAATATATTGATTAGGCTAGGAGAATATGTAATTCAATTTCATTTAGAGTTTCTAGTCTTGCTCTTTCAATACATTTTAAATACTCGGAAAAAGTATTTAACAAAAATAGGTGTCAAAATATTATTCACGGAATCCAATGATTCAATCCTTGCATATCAAACAGTGTTTTTCTTCCAAACAATGTACTATTTATTTATTATGAATTTAATGTCCACTCATACATGACACAGATTTTTGGGACCGGTTATTTAGAAGTTCCACCCTATTCTTGCCAGGATAGAAGTCCTAACATTCACGGCCACTGTGCCTTCAACTATATACAATATTCTTCCAGATATATTTAGTATTATTTCCCAGATATATTTTAACACCTGAGAATTCTTGCGTTAACCATTCGTTTATGCCTATTTAACCAAGTGTAAAATTTATTTTTCTCATAAATTTCATATTTACTTTAATGCCTGAAGTGTCTTAGGCTTCGTTCATACTGAATGTGAATTTGGGCGATTTATCGCGCTAACGTGAAAGGACAATAGCGATTAAAAAGAACAACATGTATTGAAGACAATAAACCCGACTTGCACTGACTTTCGGAAACTCGCGCCGACGTCTCACGGAGGAAAACAGACATTTAGTTTTTGTCCATGTACGTACGATTTGAATACGAGAACCATGCAATTAATTTCTCGACGACTTAATCAATTAATTTCTCTCGTATTCGAGTTGGACTTTTTATGCAAAACATAAAAGAACTAGTGACCGTAAATAACTAGAAATAGCAAATATTAGTTGAGAAGAGAGTAATGTTAGCTAAGATATCAGCCTATGATGAAGAGGATGAGAACAGTGAATGAAAAGAAAGGAGTTCCGTTAAGTGACTGACACCAAAGAAGAATAACTAGGGAGGGATACGAAAAGAAGGACGACTTCAATAAAAAAAAAGAACAAAAAAAAGCGTAAAGTGAGCTAGTAGGTTGTTAAATGATCCTTGACCTAGCAAGGTAGCGTAGCTCTTTGGCCTACTCCTCTTCTCCTAATGCTTGCGCTTCGAAGGGTTTTAATTCCACCATTCCTTTTGTGAAAGGTTTCGTGTGTAGGCCTCTAAACATCCTTTGAATGTCTCTTGCCAATGTGTGTTCTTACGAATCATAATACAACACCGTATATTGTGAAACTTAAAACGTACCTACAGTTAACCTGCCTGTCAAATATTAATGAAATGGGTATTTTAAACGATGGCATAGAGGATTCTATATAAGTGTACTTGTGTGACTCATTCAAGTGTACGTTCCTATATAAATAAGTAGAGTTCATAAGAACTCCTTATAAATAATTATATAGGAACGTACACTTAAATGAGCCAAACATGTATACATTTATAGAATCCTCTATGCCTCTGGACGTATGCCATCGTTTAAAACATTTCGTTCCAGCTCCTGTATTTAAAATAATACATTTTCACGCGTACGCATAGCAATAATGCAATAAAGCGGATTTGGTAGCCCTAATGTTGAAGACCATCATCGTGCACGATGATGGTCTTCAATGCACGATGCCATGGCAGTAAAACTGCTTGGATCAAAAGAACTTTCCAGTTTAGTTGGGGCTTATCATTTTACGATTACTACATTAAAGCTCTTTATGAGAGACAGAATAATAAAATCGATTACAATTGCTCTCTCGTGTGAATGTAAATCGTGTGAGACATTCTAAATGGTTAAATCTATTTTTAGGATAATGAACGAGTCAGGCTGCGATTTGAAACCATATTCTTGCGATTTTCGTTCCGATGCGTCGCCGTTACGCTACCGGGCTTTATAACGATGGTCACAGGGAATAACTTGGTAAGTTGCAAAATGGGCAAAATGAGTTAAGTGGGCTATGATGTTCTCCTAAGACTCATGCATATTGTAAAGACGTCAGTAATTCACAGCCTTGATTTGTGTTTCTTATCATCTCGTAAAATAGCGTGTTTTCTCTGTTAAAGAGCTGCTCTGGAAAGTTGAGATTTTGAGCTTACTAAGTTTTCCCTTCGACTTCCGATATTACAGCATTGTAAATTAATTCACATAAAGGACCCGAGTTCATCCATCGAAAACTTGGTTCAATTCCTAGCCTTGTGAGCCATTATTTTCCATAATAAAGATATTAAGGCACTCGCAGCATATCTGTACTGTGTTTAAATAAATTTAAGGAGGCCCGGTGGCCGTGAGTGTTAAGGCGTGAGCACACTCCGTGCCAAGGGTCGTGGGTTCGATTCGCACAATGGGGTTGTGGCTTTTCTTTAGAAAAGAGAAAAGGCGTCAGCCCTATCCTGACTAGAAAAGGGTGGTAACCTATAGATAACACAGGTCTACAAAAATAATCTTTCTGAAATTTGATTTGATGATTTTGGTCAATCTCTATGCTCCTTGGCGTGCTGAAGCCGAACATGAGGTCAGTCCCTCTCTATCACGTAAGGAAATTGTTCAATCTCAAGTAAGGGCAGAGGTACTACCATTAAAAGAAAACAGAAATGGCAAATAAGAGTTTTCATTTATTTCCATGATCTTTTAGTTATTTCAATGTTGTTTGCCGTACAAAATACATAAATGTGTAGAAATAACAGCTTCAGAATTAACAGTGGCATATTTAGTTATTATTTTTATGAAAACGTATTTTTTTCTCTTGAAAATTTCTCCGTGTTCGTTTCCGGCTGTAGGACTCTTCAGATGATTCACGCTGCAGCATCCAACAATAGTCAGCCATCATGTTTACGTTCCATTTGCCCTGATACCTACGTTCCATTTCCTGGATGTCCTGATGGAACCTTTCCCCTTGTTCTTCACTTACTTCCCCTAAGTTTTCCGGAAAATAGTCCACATGCGAATGTAAGAAGTGAACCTTCAAACTCATGTTGCAACCTTGTAATTGAAATGCCTTCAACATGCGTTCCACGATACTTCTGTAGTTGGGATCCTTCACGTTACCAAGGAACTTCTCAACAACATCTTTAAAAGAATTCCAAGCTTCCTTCTCCTTCTCATTCATGGTCTGAGTGAAATGTGGATCTGTGAAAAGTTTCCGAATATCTGGGCCTACAAAGATCCCCTCTTTTAGCTTTGCATCACTTAATCGTGGGAACTTGGAGCATAAGTACTTAAAAAATTCACCTTCTTTATTGAGAGACTTTACGAATTGTTTTATCAGCCCTAGCTTTATGTGTAGAGGAGGTAGCAGGATTTTGTCAGAAGGAACCAAACTTCTCCTAATTACATTTTTTTGGCCTGGCGACAGAGCTCCTCGTGATGGCCAGTCTTTGTTGTTCCAATGGGAATTTCTGTCTCGGCTATCCCATAAACATAAAAAACAAGGGAACTTGGTGTACCCTGATTGCTGACCTAAGAGCATAGTAAGTACTTTCAAGTCTCCACATATCAACCAGTAATGCTCATTATAATGAATTCGTTCGAGAACTAATGACAAATTTTCGTATGTTTCTTTTAAATGTACCGAATGGCCAACTGGAACTGAAGCATAAGTATTGCCATTGTGCAACAAAACAGCCTTTAGACTTCGCTTTGATGAGTCTATGAATAGACGCCAATGAATCGGGTCATATTGTATACCAAATAATAAAAATAAAAAAAAAAAAAAAAAAAAAAAAAAAACCTACTTCTTACCAAATTTATGTGTATAGCAGGTGTATTATGTTCTATGGATTTGAAAAAAATCTGTACGTGATAGAGAAAAACGGACTTCATTCTCGGCCTCAGCACACCGAGAAACACAGAGATTAGCCAAAATCATCAAATCAAATTTTTGGTTGTAGACCTGTGTAACCCGTCCTAAAATTCTTAGTTAGTAATAGTCGACGTTAAAATTTAAATAAATAAATTTAAACCCTACTAGAGGTGCCACACTGAGCTTCTTGTCTTCGAATAAATACGACGATATGGCGTCTATTCGAGGCTGTAGCTTCGTTAGATGTATGACTTGCCAAGCTGAGTTATGAAGCTCGATGGCGTATTTGGCAATGCAGTCGAGCATATAATGGAAGATTCAAGGTTCAAATCCATGCCTAGCGAACATGTTTTTTAAAAAAAGAAAAAAATGTTATTGACTTACGGTATGTTATTCAATGATTGCAGTAATTCCAAATTTTTCATTAATGTACTAGTTTGATACATTTAATATTTATTTTGAATAATTTAGATTGAGGAATTGTTTATAATGAGGATAATAGGAGTTTCCGATTTTTTAAGTGTTTTTTATCGTCGTTTCAGATTTTTACAAGGCTTCTTCAGGTCTAGGCCCTCCATGCATGTCATCTATCTCTGTTTATTTAGCGCTGTGCCTGAAGATGGTAGAAAATACTAAAAAAAAACGGCTATCCAAATAAATCACTTGAGCTATTTGGAACGTATTATTGTCCTCGTTAAAGGAAATGCCTCAACCATTTCGTTAGAAAAATACTATCTTATTTCTTCAAAATAAATATTAACAATTTATTTAACATAATTCTTCGGAGAGTAAAGAACCACTAAATTATTAGTGGAAAAGAACTATTTACCGAAAATGAAACTTTATTTTGTTTATTTTCTAACCCCCCCCCCTTGAAAGTACAGTTTATTTCAGCTACTACCTTGCCTTTTGACACAAATTACAAATCCAGTGTGCATTGTTAAAGAGAAACTAGCTTTGCCTTTCGGAGTAGCGGTAAAAGGGCAGTTATTTTTATATCACCGCTGTCACCAAGTCGCATAATGAAATTGATTTGAAGACTGTTACGTCTAATTTTTTTTTTTTTTAATTATGTCCCCCAACATGAAACTACGATATTCGTACGATTCTGTTGTGTTCGCAATATAGTGTATAAAATGTATCGTGAGGAAGTAAGTAAATGAGGTCCTACCGTATAAGATATGTTATTCTTTACTAAATAATTTCCCTTATTATCCTATTTTCAATACATTTTGCCTTCTTAGTCGAATTATTTGGTTATTATTTGATAGTGCCTGTTAAAAAAAAAGAGAGAAAATGAGAGAAATCAACTACTCGTAAACCAACCGAATGGGCCAAGATTTTCTCATAATCTATTTTAGTTTGACTTGGTTTTGGCAAACGTTTATCGTTTTCCGCAATATTAAGTTAAGTCCGACTCCCAGGAACTGCATCATCTTATTCCTAGCGTCATTTAGAAAGCCTGGAATAGAAACAGTTAATGTTTCGTCTTAATCTTTCGTAAAAATGTAAAATGAAATCTCAAAGTGAAGCAAGGTTTTAGGTGCAACAGGAAGGCAAAAAAAAAAAAAAAAAAGAAAAAAAAAAGACTCACAGACAGACATGTGATTTTTATATATATAGATCTACATCTAAGATGAAGAAGCACCTGGGAGTTGGCCTTTTTATGGAAATTCTATTTATCCAGTTTTGTGGGGGCAGAACAAAAATCATGGAATATAAATAAAATATAAATTTTAACAGGATTAATTTTCGGTACCTAAACCTTCAGATAAAAATCTGAAGACATTTTTCAAAACTTCTTGTAATTCTTTTTTTTTCATGTACTTTGTGGTGTTTCATGTCTTTTTGTTTGTGACTGCCATGATAATTTTTTTTCTTCTTACGGTGCAAGGCCTATCTGCAACTAGCAATTAGCACCGAGCTATCTATAGGTTACCACCCTTCTTAATCATTCATGGTGGGGGCAGGGAATTTGTCCAGTGGGTCCAGAGAGACAAAACTCAACCTGCTGCAGGCGGGCCTTGAACCCGAATATCCCATATGAGATTTCATAGCGCTACCCACTGGACCAAAAGGGTGACCTGGCTAATTGAATTACTAGAGAGTTTATTCTAACATTGTTATAAAATTTTATTATTCATATGAATACTTTTTTTTTTTTGATAGATTTTATAACAGTTTAGTATACTGATTTTTTTTTTTTCCTTTTTTTTACAGAGGCTAGATTAAAGGACCATTTTCCACAGATGCTTAGCACTCACCATCACATCCTAATTTTGTTTTCAAGTTACTTTGCTCTCATAAAAGTATGGGGTCCAAAAATAATGAGTGACAGGAAACCATTTCAGCTCAAGGGAATAATTATGGTGTACAATATAATGCAGATAATTATGAACTTCTATCTCTTGATTGCAGTAAGGAAATTTTAATGTCTTTAATGAAGTATTGTCTCAATATTTTTATTTATTTTTTAGTGCCTTTTCTCCATCCCTCCATAGGGAGGAAATCCGCTTCAAGAGGTTGACCTCATGACACAATCCTGGCGTACAGGCTAGAAAATTTAATGATTCAGAATCCATAGATCATGAAAATAACAGGGGTTCAAATTTGTATATCTATATTTTTCTATTCAGTCTGTATAAATGAAGAATGAAGATTAGAGATCTTCAAAAGAAAAAAAAAAAAAAGAAAGTAAAGTAAAATACATTTGAAATATTAAAATATTTTATTTAAACTTTATTTATTTATTTATTGTTATTATCGTTGCTAGGCGATAAAACAATCAAAACATTAGTTTAAGGAACATAATAACTAAAAAAGAAAAATCTGTCATGATAAATTTAGATATTGTCTAGAGTATCTGTAAGTACTGTTTATGTTAAGAGTTACTTTTATATATAGTCATGTGTTCATCAGTGCGCTTGTTTAGTATTAGAATGTATATATCTTACTGGTATATATTACTTATTTTCTGATAAAATAATTATTCGTTATTATATGGTCGTCATATTCTGTCAAATAAGTTGTCTTTTTTCAAGTAAGTGTAAATGTTGTTAAATTTAAACTTTAACATCCAGTTATACATACCACAGAATTTTTGGGTGGGTGATCTACTGTTTACAACTGTTTGCTTTACTACTAATCCCTTTTCTTTCCGTTTTTTCAAAAGAAAATCCAACACCCAAGTGGGAATCAAACCCACCGCTGCCATATGTTTTAGCACCAGTACGATGATAACTTTTGATGTTTTTCGTCCTTAAACCCCATCCATCCAAACCCACTAGAGATAAATATTAAAATAATACTCGTACATTCACCACCTTAATCACAATTATAAAGCATGTGTTACAAAAATTTAACTTTAATAATTGAAGAGCAGCCCTGAACAAGGCTTAACCCTCTTTTTTGAAAATTTATAACTAGCTAAAAAAATTAGTAATAATTAAATTACTTTATAACTGATGTCAGGATTTATTTATTATTATCATAGTTAATAACAATGTTGTCAGTTTTCAAGGTGCATCACACCATTGAACTTCGCAAATCTGAATCAACAATGATTTAGTGGGCATAAACAAAATTTTATTCATGATGTAACAAATGTTTTTTAATTCAAAAAGCTATGGTATATTTGAGGCATTGCAGATACGAAGGGCGAACTCAACATCTTTGTTGACACACTAGTTCCTCATCAATTAATATATAATGTTTTCAATAATATATATTAATAAACAAAGAATGAGACGAACTAATATTTTTAATATACTTTAGTGGAGTTCGCCCTTATGGAAAAAATATTCAAACGCATTTTCCCCTCGCCCTTTGTAGCCGCAACCCCTCATTGGTATAATGTGTCCTTTCAATTTACAGGAGATGAATCAAAGCTAGCCCTAATTAGTATAACAGCTTTGCTGGAAGGTAATATAGTCCTTTGTGTCCATCAAAGGACTATATTAATTTTATTACAAAGGACTGCTCTGTAATTTGGTTCCGTTTTCAAGTAATAATGTGGACTTTGTTTTGAATTGGTCTAATCTCTTCAGCATAATCTACATACGTTGTTTTGCATTTACATCGTTAAATATCAATATTCAGCATTGTAATAATTTGCTCGTCAAGTAGTATGTATTATGCAATGGTTTCTGCATTAATTTACACTAGAAACATATATCGTTATTCATCTGAAACCTTCAATTAATTTATATTACTTGCCAGGAAGACAGGACTCAATTGAGACTTTTTGTATCAATAAACCCTCTTATATTTTTCTTTACATTTTTATTTCATAGAATAATTTGAAGTAATAAACGTCTTTCTCTTTAGTACTCGGAATTGATGGGCCTCAATGGATTGCGATTTTGGAGTAATGTGTGCCACCCAGTCACGGCTGCTAATGGAAACGACCCAGTTGCCCAGCATTTGGTGATTATTATTTTTAATCTATTAAATTCAAACAAAACATAATAAAAGTAGTATACCTAATACAATAACTTTACAAGTAAAAAGTCAGTGATATGAATCTATCAAAACCATGAAAGAAAATAGACAGAATGCTCAGTAAAATAGCTATAACATGACTCATATCTTCCTTACAAGTCAGAGCATTGATAAGAGACATTACAATTAACATGATTTGAGAAAAATGCCAGTATGATTCCAGACTCACACAGTGGAAGGATATGCTAAAATTTACTAATTTTTTTTATTCTTATCATGAGGGTAAGGTTAGCTCAGTGGTAGAGCACTGGAGAGGACCTGAGTTCAAATCCCGAGCAAGGACTTAGGATTTTTATCTTCTAGTGTCTTCGTTCTTGGGTTGAATTCAACCTCCCTGACCGTCCCTAGGTCAACCCAGCCTTTAATTAATTTATTAATGGGTATCAGCAAAGTGGAAAATCAGGAGGCCGGAGCTTAGTACTGACAACACTATCTCCCTAGTTAGCAGTATAGTCATGAATCAGATACCTCCCCAAATTTTGATTTAATCGGTAAAAATGTGTCATAAAAACCTCAAAAATAAATTAAATAAATAATAAATCACTTAGTTCAGAAAAAATAATTGTTTTATTAATACTGAGAGATCGCCTTCTTACTCTTCGAGAATTCTCTTTTATCTGTTTGCATTTATTAATTTTTGTTTATTTTTCAGATGTTAGAAGCTATGAAAATCTATTATGTCAATAAGATTATTGACCTTCTTGATACGGTAAGTAATTTTATTAAGAAATTATGTTTTAAACTGATTAGTCTTTTTAATGTAGGATACATTAAATTATTTAAAGATACTTTTGGCAATTTAAAAATAAATTTTTCTTTCAAAAATATCTACCACAATAGCTGCACAATCTTGTACTCAGAGTTGGGCATTATTCAATAATTTTTTTATTCAATGATCATTCAAATAAATTTTTATTGAATAATAATTTATTCATTGATTACGTTATTCATACACTGAATAATTTTTTATTCTATGAATAACAGGTTTGGATCATTATTCAATAAATTTTTATTGAATAAGAATTCATTCATTTATTCAGTTATTCATTGACTGATCTTTTTTTTTTTTTTTTTTTTTTTAACTTTTTTTATGTGTGTGTGTATATATATAAATCACGTGTCTGTTTGTTCTTTATACACAACCAGACCGTTTGACCGATTTGGGCCAAACTCGGCACACAGGTAGGTCTTGATCCGCGAAGTGTCGTGGGCTATTCCAGAAAGGCCTACCAGCTGTCTGTCTGTATGTTTGCTCCATATAAAAATCCACACCCTTCGTCCGATTTTGACCAAACTCGGTACACAGGGAGATCTTGATAGGTGAATTGTCATAGGCTAAGTCAAAAACGTCTGCCAGCTGCCTGTCTGTATGTTTGTTCCTTATACAAATCCACACCGTTTGACCGATTTTGACCAAACTCGGCACACAGATAGATCATGATATGGGTAGTGTCGTAGGCTATTTAAAAAAACGTCTACTAGCTGTCTGTCTGTATGTTTATTCCTTGTACAATTCCACATCGTTTGGCCGTTTTTGACTAAACTTGGGACACAGGTAGGTATTGATCTGGGGAATGTCTTAGGCTACGTAAAAATGGTGTACGTAAAACGAAAGTGTAAGTATGTGTGTACTACTGCAGAAATCTCGTCTGCAAAACGCAGACGTTTTTCCTTTGGCGTGACTGCTCGCTGGATAGACAACAATTTTTAAAGGCAGTCAGCTGCTCTTGCTTGCCGCCCATTTCAAAATTCCCATTCATTTGATAGAATAGCATTTATGTTGAGTAATATCCATGCGGAATTGAAACTTGACGATATTTTTGGATTTTTTAAATAAAACGTTTTAGAAGAGGTAAATGCACTAACGGAGGTGACACCTACAGCTCGCCTATCTAAAGTTAATGATTTTTTTGCACAGTTGCGAACCTGTGACCTCCGAACTGTGAGTCCTAGACAATTTTTACGTTGCTTGTAACACCCCCAGATCACGACCTACATGTGCGCCAAGTTTGGTCAAAATCGGTCAAACGGTGTGGATATGAATAAGGAGCAAACATTCAGACAGACAGCTGATAGACGTTTTTGACCTAACTTATGCCAATCCCCCTATCAAGACCTACCTATGTTTCGAGTTTGGTCAAAATCGGTCAAAAGGTGAGGATTTGTATAAGGAACAATCATACAGACATACAACTGGTAGACGTTTTTCACCGATTCTATGACAATCCCCCTATCAAGAAATACCTGTGTTCCAAGTTTGATCAAAATCGGTCAAACGGTGTGGATTTGTATAAATAACAAACATACATACAAACAGATGGTACACGTTTTTGACCTAGCCTATGACACTCCCCGTATCAAAACCTACCTGTGTGTCAAGTTTGATCAAAATCGGTCAAACGGTGTGGATTTATATAAGGAGCAAACATTCAGACAGACAGCTGATTGACGTTTTTGACCTAACTTATGCCAATCCCCTTATCAAGTCCTACCTATGTTCCAAGTTTGATCAAAATCGATCAAACGGTGTGGATTTGTATAAATAACAAACATACATACAGACAGCTGGTAGATTTTTTTGACTTAGCCTATGATACTCCCCGTATCGAGACCTGCCAGTGTGCCAAGATTGGTCAAAATCGGTCAAACGGTGTGAATTTGTATACAGAACAAACATACAGATAAACAGCTGGTGGACGTTTTTAGATTAGCCTACGACACTCCCTGGATAAGACCTACCTGTGTTCCAAGTTTGGTCAAAATCGGTCAAACGGTGTGGATTTGTATAAGGAACAAACAGACAGACACGTGATTTATATATATATATATATATATATATATATATATATATATATATATACATATATATATATATATATATATATGTAAACAATATCACTCTTATATATAGTTTTCATTAAAAGAAAGAAAAATTTTGATGTACTTAACGAAAAATTTCAATCAAATAAATCATTTTTATTCAATAAAAATTTTCATTCAAATAAATAATTTTTATTCAATAAAAATTTTCATTCAATAAATTATTTTTATTCAATAAAAATTTTCATTCAATAAATCATTTTTATTCAATAAAATCATTTTCAATCAATAAAAATTTTCATTCAATAAATCATTGTTATTCAATAATGAATAAAAATAAAAATTTACGTTATTCATTGATTCACTGAATAATGAATGAAAAATTATTCATTATTCAGAATGAAATATCAAATTTATTCATTATTCATTATTCATTATTCTGAATGATTTTTGCCCAACACTGCTTGTACTTACTATCCACTATTGAGGTTGAGATTTTACAAAAGCTCTTATAAGTTGACACTTGTTTACAGCCTTCTTTTATTCTTTTTTTTTTTTTTAATGAAATTATAATATTCATGAAAAATTTAAAATTTAAATAAATAAATGGAAGATTTAAATAAAACTATTTATAATGGCTTGGATGTCGATAAGCTTTAATAAAAATTAAAAAAAAAATCTTATATCTGATTTTTTCTTTCTTTTTCAGGTATTTTTTCTCTTGAGGAAGAAACATTCGCAAATAACATTTTTGCATTTATTCCATCATACTACAATGGTTTGTAGTACATGGATGTCTATAGTCTATGTCAGAGGTAATGTTTCTTAACACAAGAATAATCAAATATTTTAGAAATTACATTATAAAAAGTTTTGAAACTGTAGAATTGTTTTGAAAGGAGTTTTGAAACTCCATTCTTTGCTAAATCAAAACTATTTAAAATTTTAAATTAAGAAAATTGAGCCCATTTGCTTAAAATATTCAGAAGTAATTTTTTCCTCCTCATAATCATCATAGTGAGCAAATATTTTTACTCAATTACACGGCTCCTTATGAGTATGATATCTTCATAGCAGAGCCTAAAATAATACATATTAGAGAATAATCCCACCCTACCAATTATAAATAAGGTCTTGATTTGTTCTGAATTAATGTAAAAGCTACTTTCGGGGAACGACCTAATAACCTTAAATTATTAACAAATTCTTTCAACATCCAATTAATTGAAACTAACTTTGAATAATTTTTCATCGCTCACTTTTACAAATATAAAAAAATATCTCATACATCATATTCATTCATATACATATTTTTATGCACACATATTCAGATACATAAATAAATTTTATCTCTTACCATTTATGATTAGAAATTAATAACAAATAAAGAATTGAATTTATTTAATTTAATTTATCAGTCAGTTTTAAGTTATTATATGTTATTCTTTAAAAGTGCCTCTTTTTATGCTCCAAATGTATTATATTTTTTCAGAGGAAATCAGTGTAATTTTTGCAGGGGTTAATGCATTTATTCACATTGTTATGTACACGTATTATCTCTTGTCGAGCCTTGGGCCAAGTGTACAAAAATATCTCTGGTGGAAAAAGTACATTACCTCTCTTCAAATTGTAAGTATCATACTATAAGTCTTCATAAAATATAAAGTGAGTTTATGATGCTTGATTAAGTATAGATTTTAAAGGAAAAACCATTACTGTTTTATAACATACCTCTCAGTTTTCTGCATGGCAGAACAGTTAGCTTATTTTAATCTTTACCAACTCCCTGCTTGAAAGAATTAATGAAAAGCACTTGTGAATTGGGTTTTTATTTTCTATTGAATTGTGCAGTATTCAAGCTAAATATTCCTTGTATTCAGAAGAAGAAGAATTCCTTCTTCCAAACCCTATATATATATATATATATATATATATATATATATATATATATATAAACAACCATTATTATTTAAACAAAAGTGATTTTTTTTTATGACATCCATTGACAACTATGATTATTCATGTGCTCATGCAGTTTCTATTTTCAACAGGTGCAGTTCATCATAGCACTTGGATCACTTGCAAAAATGAAAATGGACAATTGTCAAACAAATCCTATATTCTGGGGCATGTGGCTCTTCAATATATCTGTTTTTCTTGGTCTCTTTACTCAATTCTATGTCAAATCTTATACTAAGAAAACTAGGAAATCTGAGTAAAGATAAAATTGTGTAAAATATTTTTTAAATTAATAAGAACTCTTACAATAAAAGTAAGAGCCGAGAAGTATAGAGCTATTTGCTCTGGATCTCAAAGGGAAGTTAACTTAGCATGGCACAGAAATAACTGAAAAAATATGATATATTTTATGTATACTTAATAATAATGATACCAATACCATTAAAAATGTTACAATTTCCGTAAGACCATGAGTAATGATACGGAGGTTTTTTTTATTTTCAAAGCAGAAAAAATCAGTTGATGACATTAGAATAATCTTTTCAGAAGAGAATTTCTCTTTAAAACACTACACTTAAACTTATATTCAGTTATAAATTTATTTATTTTGAATTAGTTAGGAATAATATCATATTAAAGTGAAAAATAGTTTTGTATTTGTAGTTTTTTATATCTATTCATCTAATTATATTGTATATATATATTGCTTTAGCTTTTGTAGATTCCATTTAACACTCAAATAGTGAAAATTTGTAAGAAAGTTGCTATGAAAAACTCATTTTTTAACCAGAGCATTCATTGATAACGAAATTTGAAAGAAACAGTGGACAATTCTAAGTAAATAAACTTCATTGCCAGGGTTGTAAAATATATGTACCCTCTAGAATAATTTTGAGGGAGAGTAAATAAAGTAGCATGTAATTAAACTGAAAATGCTTCCAATCTCTCAAAATTAAAGGCTCAGGCACAAAGGACACGATCTGTCACGACAGGCAGCAGTCCAACGATCATCGCGCTGGTCTGTGATAAGAGGACATCTCATGGGACACGATATCTTTTTGAGCAATACAGTTCTTAATTTAAATAAAGCATATACATTCAACTAGCAAGATAGAATTCATGTATTTAATATATGAAAACAACATAACCTCAAAACATATAATTTTCAAGGAATAATTCAGTTTCTTCACTAAAATCGGTAATTTTGTACAACTTTTTTGCCCAGCAAAGCGATAAATACTAGCTCTCTGCGACAGATCGTCCTTTGTTCAACGGGCGTGATGCTATACTGTGTAACACAAGTAGATCGCCCGTCACCCTCGGTCAAATCCTGCTGCCTGCTTCTGGGTGTCTGAGCCTTAAATTGCTAGACTTTATCAATATTAAAATTATAAAGAAACAAAAAGATTCAATAAAGATAGATTTAGTAACAAATAAATAATACTTGGATTATTAACATATCTTAATAGAACATTTTGGCTTTCTCATTGGCAGTTTTAAAGTCATCAGTTAAATGAACTTTATCCCACTAATTCTTCAATAAAGATGATTTTTTTCTCTCATTATTTACATTTCATAACAGAATAGAATCAACATTAGTTTGACCAATGCATATAAATGTTTACAGTGTTATAAATATCTCTATCGACTGGTTAACAAATTAAAAACAAGAAAGACTTATAAAATTAAACACCTTGTCTGATCCTAGTATTGATTTCAAACACTAGTAAATTACGCACATGTGAAGTTTTTTTTTATTTTGTGATCAAATGTTCATGACAATGGCAGCTGAGAATGACTAAAGACACCAACCTAAATAAAAGTACGAATATTTTATTTATGGCATTGTGTCTGGATTATAGGCAATTACAAAAAAATACGTTTAGTAGCTCCTGAGGTAAAGCGAATTAAACAAATTTTAGTTTTTTTTTTTTTTTTTTTTTTTTTTTAAATGACTAGAAGTGTTAATAAATAATAAACATATTTATTTATAGCTAACTAGTATAAACTATAATAAACATCATTATTTTTAAGGAAAAATTACTCATATATCTAGTTTTCTTTGAACCTTGCTAGTGTAAATAGTTTTTAATGTGCCTTATACATCATTAATTGTAATAATCTACTTATGTGTAAATAAATCAGTTAATATTTGTATGTTTACTTTCTCTACTAGGAAAACTTGCTGTGATCAAAATAAAATGGGGGAATAGAACATTTAACTAAAATAATATTTGAGTTTCTAGTACCTCAAACTATTATATGTAAATTTATATATATTTATATTTATTAGTATACTGGAGAATGAATGTGAATTAGAAAACTTCTGTTTAATCTATAAAGCTTACTTTTTTTGTAATTGCTTTTTATAATTTACCCCTTTATTCTTAGCATTATCAAATGATCGATGATTAAGTCTGGACAAGATACGATAACATTGTTGCCATTAAGTGAAATACAAAAACAGCTAAAACCAATGATTCAGCAAGAAGGAATGATGAAAATCAAGAGGCATTAATAAATAATAAAATCTTGTCATGCAGGAGCTGCATACCTGAACACTTTCCTCAGAAGGTGGATAGCGTACACTGCATTTCTGAATAATTTGCTTAAAATAATCTATATTAATAAAGAAAAATCATGAAAAGATTTGCTCTTTTATGTCAGTAATGAACATCTGACTCAATGAACAGCAGAATCCGGATACAGCTCCCATAGTGGTAGAAGTAACAACCAATGCCAGAGCCCGTTTGGCGCCTACATTCAATTTTAACATAATACAGAGTAAACCCCAACTTCTAATAAACCGATTTACTTTATTTTTATAACATATCTTTGTATTCAGATACCGATTACGTATAACAAGTTTCGTTACAATACAACCGAAATTATGACTTGTATGAGCAAATTACTAATTTGGATCCAGAGTAAACCCCCCCCCCTCCAAATGAACCGATTTAGTTTATTTTTATAACACATTGTTCTATTTATATGACCTCAACGAATACCGAATTTCGTTGAGTCTAGGAGCAAGGCTCGGCTGAATAAGAGCCAATGCATGGGCATTGAAAATGGGGCCTAGTCCCTGAAAACGTTTTGCCAATAAAACACTTGTAGGAATTTTCGACCATTTTTTCATCCTTGGAAAATTACAGCAGGTATGGGCAAATAACTACTTCTGGTCCAGAGTAACCCCCCTCCCTCCAGATGGACTGAAATATTTATTAAATATACATATGGAATTTTATTACTCATAAAAAATAATACCTGAAAAGTAAGGGATTCAGAAAAAAAGCATGTATTATTAATAAATATTTATTAATCAAAAATTAAATATGGCACAGACAATAACATAAATTAATACTAAAACAATTTTAAAAGTATAAATAAAACATGATACAAGACATTTTATAACAGAATAATTTTTAATAATATATTATATCAAAACTTAGGTTAATTTCTAATCTTTAAGTATATTTTAATAAAGGAATTTTACTTAAATGGACCACAATGTCTCTAACTCCTTGTCTTCAGTTCATCTGGGTTAAAATCATAAAATGTCAATACTTTATTTTTGTTGTATTTATTTAATGAAATCTGCTTCATTGGCAAATTGTATCTTCACATCACTTTTGTTTATGTTCAAGTGCTGAGCATATTTATATAACTTTAGAATGTGAGTTCAGGCAGTATATTTTCTACCTAGGACCTCTTGTGTTGAAGGGAAAAACTCTTAACCAAAACCAATGTCACAGAATGAAGCAGTGTTCATATATCATTGTTAATCTACTATATATTTGTCAAATACCACTCACTGACTGACCTATCTTCGCCCAGCCCAAACCACTTGACAGAAAAATTTGAAATTTCGCATGGACACTCTCCATAGCATGTAGACACTCACTAAGAAAGGATTTTTTGATATTCAAATTTTTAGAGGGGTTTAAAGTTTAAATTGGTTAGAGCAGGCAAGCCTAGGCAGCATGCATTGCTAGGACGATAAAAGAACAGCTGTTAACGTACTGTATCTATTTCATAGTATTATTCTTTATTGAGGTTAATTTCAACTATGATGGGAGACCTTGAATTACTAGAAATAAACTGCCCCTCATAGAGATTACGCTATAAGGGACAAAATCACCATTTTAATTGCGGTTCATTTCGCTATACCTGGTGATGATCCATCCGAGGTAATAATATCCCGTACCCTTGCACAGCCTCTTTACCCATCAGCATCCACAGTCATAACATCTCTTGGTAATGCTTGCAAATATAATGGGTGTTTCCAAATGACATGTGAGAAACATACATTTTTAAATTTTAACGTACATTTATTATTGACAACAAAATTTAACATGTATTGGTGACACTGCTGTTACTGGTAACCATGGGCGTATATATGAAATCATTTCAGGGGGGGGCTGGGAAAATTTTGGTGGGGGGAGGGCTAGGACCATTTCCGGGGTATGGAATACTAACAATTTAGAACTTGGAGTAGTTTTCGGCAAATAAAACGCTATTACAACTAAAATTACATTTTTTAACGCAATAAAATAACTACTTATCTGCCGTGATGAAGCACGGGTATTCGGCTAGTTTATAAATAAAACAAAATCATTAACTATATAATTTTCTTTAAGTGAAAATGATTTAATAATTAATTTAACAACTTTTTATTAGTCATAAGTGATGATAACGTGAACGGTAGAAAGTAATTAAAATTCCATTCTATAAAAGCCAAAAGAGAATAATTTTTCAATCAATTCCAATTTTCTCTTTAGATTTTTAGAGGCAGACACATTTTTGTAATATGATTCGAATGAATAATGGCTAGCACATACATAACTAATAACTCCTAATATTATTTCAATGTTTCTAATACAATAATTACTGCAAATGATTTAAGTAATTTTTTTTAATAAACATCACTGATCTCTTAATTAATAAAAGTTTACCAGCAGAATGACATAAGGTAAAGACAAAACCACTTAAAAAGACTTACACAATGGTACTGTCTAGGTTGGAATAAAAAAATATAATAATATATTAATGTTAAATAATGAATTAATAAACAATATATTACAAACAGATCAGGACAGAATGTTGGTACATTGATGTTTAAGCTAATTAATGGTCTTTGATTAGAGTAAACAATAAAATACTTTCCACAATAATAATTTGTATCTAAAGAAGAAAACATTGCCCAACACATTTTTTTACCGATGTGCTAAACAAGAAAACAAAATCACAGCGATGTGTGCGTTGTTAATTTAAAACAAGGTAATTCATCATCTAAATAAATCAATGGAGTATTGACTGCTCAAAAATGGAATATTAAAAAATAATCCAGAGTTACAATCTTACGACCAGCTATCATGATTAGAACAATTGAGCTGGGATCAGAGTTATAATTTGTTGTTGACGACTTCACTGCTCCACCCTTACTTGTGTAGGCTGAAAAAGACGTTCTCCCGACTCTACTCTCTTACTGGTGCGGGTTGAAAAAGACTTTCTTCCCACACTACTCTCTTACTGGTACAGACCGAAAAAGAGCTTCTCCCGACACTACTTCCTTACTGGTGCGGTCCGAAAAAGATGTTCTCTCGTCACTATTCCCTTCCTGGTGCGGGCAGAAAAAAGACGTTCTCCTGACATATCAATCATATACAAAAGTTGGACAGAATCGATAGCCCCTCAAAATAAAAATAAAAGTTATGAGGACAAAGGAATGTCATGGGACTGTTAGAACTTTTTTGATTGAATATTTAATTTTATGATTGAACAGTCAATTCTCCACTGATCTGGACTAAAACAAATGGATGGCACTGCAATTAAGAAGATAACTATAGACTTACAGTATTTACACTCCATAAAACTAGCTAAAGCTATCACATTATTTAAGAGATAAAAAAATACTTTGAAGGTAGATAAAAATAAGTTCTATAAATAAAATGTTTTATAGTAAACACCATAAACGTACATATCTCAGATGTTCCAGTTAAAATTTTATACAAAGTAATAAAATATTGACAAATACAACTATGCAAAAAAACAAAACAAAATTAAATAACACAATAAGCTTTTCAATTCTCGTCGAGTTTGTACTTATACAAGGTTCAGGTGATAAAATATATAAAAACTAAAAATAATTGTTGTTATAAGATTTTATGACGTGGCCCTTGTAGCAGGAAGTACATGTATAAGTTATTTATTTTTTTCCTTTTAAGTGCTTCGACTACCAGGGTCATTAGCATCACAGACGCTATCACTTGTATATTTAGTTGTTAAAATGCGAAACATGTACAGCTATCCTACTAAATGACTTGGACTTGTTAATTCAGTCATACCTTGACTTGTTGACTTGTTAGGTCGGTTATACCTCAGCTAATTATTACTTTAGCTAATGCCTCAGCTAATTATTTTAGGTGGATGGATATTGAGGTATCTATCGATGGCGAAGGATTTTGTCTGTTTTACAGCAAAAGACATTTGACAATTTTACCTGCCTCTTGATTCAAATCAATCATATTCTAAAAAGCCATAGCCAAGATAACACTCCAATAAAATGTATTTCCCCAATAAATAATATAACTAATTCCACCCCTTTATTTAAGAATTCATTTATTTTCTTTCTAGCACGGTATACTTTTTTTTTTGTCTTTGAAAACACAGGTAGTTTTTTGGTTATCAACTTTAAAATTAATAAGGATAAATCATAATTTAAATTAATTTGAAGTTAAAATCAAGCTCAAGTCCAAGTCTTGCAAGAAACCCACCTCAATTCACTAGCCATAAAAGAGATACAAAATCAAATAACTGTGTACTGGGGTTTATTTTTAATATAATATAGAAATATTATAAAAATAAATAATTCCTCATAAAATTTAATTTGCTTAAGTAATAATTTCTTAACCTTTAAGTACTGAGGTGTGGTCCCTGGGACCTTTTGTTTACTGAAATTTGAAATAAATTATATATTCATTGAATGTGTGCAATCAAAAGGGAACTACTAGGGGGGATTTCTAGAAATGGCTACCATAAGATCCCATAAGACCCATACGTCAGTACTTAAAGGTTAACTAAGATTTAAAATATTCATTAAAGGCAAATGTAGATATTTAAAGCAATAAACATTGTCAATTACTTACTTTTTTTTTATTATTGGTGTTTATTATTAAATATATGAAATTTATTTAATATATTTAAATTGAATAAGTGATCATTGAACAAAATAATTGAAACATTCGATCATTGAATCAAAATTGGTCACTGGAGTAATCAAAAATTTCAATTATGCTCAACTCTAATTCAATTTAGTAATGAAGCAAAAATGTTTGCAGAAATAAATGACAATAAAAGACTACCAATCATTGCATGTAATTCGGTAACTCAGTCAAATCCGCATTATTCATCACCCGAAAACAAAATATTTATTTCTTTGAAATAAAAAAGTAATAAAAAGTAAAATATTATGTTTAAATTTGAACTTTTAACTGAAACATCTTTAAAAAAAAGTTCTAAAGGTTTAATTTTTACCTAATATCTCTAAAATTATATGAATTTAAAGCATTTTTGCTTATCATGAGGTATTCTAGTCTTAAAAAGAATAGAATCAGCACGGAATTGTGTGTTGAGAAGAGGAGTGTATCCAAATACCTGAAAAGGAAGATTTAATCATTTAAGGTGAAATGAAAACGCTGGGAGAAACTGAGTCATCGTAGCGCTGGGGGCACAACAGGATTACAATCTGGTGGTGCTCTTGAATATCTTTCCAATAGAAGTAAATCTCTAGAAATTTGTAATATGCTAACCGGTTTTCAGCTTATTTATCTCTTTTTATTATTTATCTTTGTAGCATTAAGTTTTATAATCATTTAAAATAAAAAATAGGTCACAGTATTTATTTATCAAGCCATTTTATCTAATGTACATTTTAGGAAAAAATAATTCTTGAACTAGTGATTAATGCTGGGTCAACTGCAAGAACAAATATCATATATATTCAAATTTGAACAACTAGTTTTTTTTTTTTTTTTTTTTTTTTTTTGGGGTCTCCCTTGGTCTAGTGGCTAGCGCGCTAGATTCATAAGCGGGAGATGGTGGGTTCGATCCCCACCGGCGCCAGACATTTTCTCATCTCAGGGCTCGCTGAGAAAATTCCTGGCTGCACCCTGGACGTCCGCGCTAATGGCCAAGATTTATGTCGATGCGCCGTAAAAAAAAAAAAAAAAATAAAAATAAAAACTAGTTTTTTTAGTAATTGCTCGCCATGAAACATGGGCTCTTTTCCTTAGCCCCCTATAAAGAGAGTAGAAACATGCAATAATATGAACCAGATTAATAACCAGCAATTTGATTTCAAATGATAAAAATAATAGTTCTTAACAAGGTAAAGAATGGAAGAATTAACGATTGTTTAACATAGCTGTTTAATGTGTCTAAGCTGCACTTACCTGAGTAAAAAAGTTTATACATTTGTGCCTTTCTTGAAAATGAGTATCGTCTTCCGAAAGAGATATGGGGCAGCCAGGACACCTGAAAGTCCACCTAGATGTGACCTGCAATCACCATAAATTGTAATTGAATATTCATTAATGCAGTGTTTACAGAACTTTTGATTCATTTGCTTTTCTTCTATAATTATTGTAACACTGAGAAATCATAATAAAATAAAATAAAGAAATAAAAACTTTAGTAACAAACTAAATAAATGTATTTCCCTATTTTTTGCTTACCAACAAATTAATAATTAATTTGTTTGTAATAATATGTTTCTAGTTAAAAAAAAAATAAAAATAAATCAGTCCAGTAACAGGCCCCGAGGGGCAGATACTATAGAAGCTGATTCATGACAATACGGTACACTAGGGAGACAGTGTGGTCAGCACTATGCTCCAGCCGCCTGATTTTCCCCTTGCCTGCTTCGACTGCTAGAGTCATTAGCACCCAAGGTACCCATTGATAAATTTATTAAAGGATGGGCTGGCGTAGGGACGGTTAGGGAGGCCGAATTCAACCCATGAACGAAGACACTAGAAGAAAAAATCTTTAGTGCTTGCTCGGGATTCGAACTCCCACTTATTAGTCCAGTAAATCGAAGTGCCAACTTATTAGTCCAGTGCTCTACCACTGAGCTAACCTCGCCCCCTGTTTCTAGGTAAAACAAGGTGAAAATAAAAAGTTGTTATGTAACAACATCCATGAACCTTGTTTTTTTAAGTTACAATTAGGTATTCTTTTTTTTTTAATGTATGTAACTCAATGCTATTTGCCTTCTCTAAAGCAAGAACAGAACATAAAATATAGTAGAAAGGGTTCAGTTTTAAAATAAGTATGGTATATGATTGAATTATTAATCATTGAGATACTTCAAAACACAAAGTATGCCTTACAAGGTATATTCCTAATTACTAAAGCAACTTCTTGAAGCAGTTCATCACACCGCCATCCACATAGCAACTGGTGCATTTAAAACGAGCGGAGTTTTAGCCTCAGAGAGTGGCCAAACACCCCTCAATTTCCGCCGGCAGCAGTTAGCACACAATTATATCTGTAATCTTTATTCTAACCCAACTAATCTAGCATTAAATACACATTTAAACCTAAATACATAAGATTATACCAAGCCCAAAGGGCAATCCCAGTTCCCCCAGTGAAGAAAGAAGAATGCAAGCAGGCCTGCAAGAACGCAATAAAATTGGACATTAAACTGTGCAACAAGTCCCGGACACATGTCATGCAACATGTGCAGGAGATTTGTCAGAACGTACCTTAATCGACCATCTGACCTAATTGTGTACACTGATGGATCCCAAATTAGAAACAAAATTGGACTGGCAATATTCCAAGGTGAAGAGATACTCAAAGTAACTTTACTCCATAATTAGTAGCATTTTATTGAGCTTTATCCTATTTTTGAAGAGTGCCCACTATATAATGAATTGCTCGACTGGAATGCTTCTCAGGAACCTTGTAACATGAGCTTGGATGTTCTCCACCGACTCCCGGTCGCTTTCCGACCTTGTCTCTTCAGTGCTGGAGCACAGATTCCAACAATTCTTCACTGCGTAAAACTCGAAGTTCTTTTTGTTCAGCCATCAACACCTCTGGCACAAGCTTTGCACAGACCTTTCTCATTTACAAATCCTCTGTCACAAACCCAGGTACCACACTTTTTGACAACAAGTTCAGGGTGTTAGCGAGTGTGTGGATGCTTAAATTATTTGAAGGCCATGTGCCACCTTCTGCATTGAGATCTCGAAATGTATTCCTTTTTAAATGCCTCTTGAAGCATCTGATAAGGTTCCTTCACATTCTTCCCAAGCCGCACAGAAAACTTTATCGCCTACCGCTTAGACTGAATTGAGACTGAATGCATTTGGAAGGTCAGATCCTCCACCACATTTTTAGACCAATCAGAGCGTGCTGCACTGTGAAAGTCGTGTCACAATACAATTATGCATATTACATTTAAAATGCACCCTGTAACGCAAAAATAAATACAAAATGGATTCTTTATTATTACCTTCACCGGAGGTTTTCTTGTAATGTGAGAAACTAGAAAATTCATGGCTATATCTTCACAATTCATGTATTCATCTACCTTATCCCTGATAGCCTGAGGGAGCCAGTGTGTGTAAAGATACATGTAGTATTTATGGATAAATGCTGCACCTAAAATAAATGAACAATTATGGGACTATATTTTCTTATTCTATGAGAATCACAATCTTTTGAAATCAAAACACGTCTAATCAGAAATTATGGGTCAACGCAAATAGGATAAGTTAAATTAAGTGATTACCTGTAAGTACCATTGATAATTCACAAGAATAATTTGAGTTGTAAAGCCATCCTCCATAGTTAAGATCAAGAGCATGAAATCGTCCTGGAAAGCCAACAACTCTGTCTCTTTCTTCTCTCCATACTCTATGACATTCAGTGTTGTATAAATAAATGATTGCAAACATTAAACTTAAAGGGCAAGTTTTATTTTGAATTAAAAATAGAATGCTTTTCCAATAAATTTACTAATTCATGTATATATCATCCTAAGCAGTGGTTTAATAGGCAATACTCACACTATATATTAGAGCCAAAAAACCTTTAAAAAGTTACCTTTACAGAAACCTGAACTTCTGCTGCTAGATTTCAGGTGACTTATGAAGCTAAATTATAAAACTTATTATACAGCAGTTTTAACACTTAAAAAGTAATTTACTCCTGAAAAAATATTACTAAACCAAAGAGATAATAATAATGTGACTTAAATATCACTCCCAATCTAGAGAACAAAAACAATATAACAGAGATTTATATGAAAAAAATACCTACCTAAAACCAAAGATGATTTCATCATGCCTCAAATGGGCATCGTCATCAACAGACAAAACTGCTTCAGTCTCAATTGCTTCATATGGAAGGAATCTATTATTCAAGCTATTTCTACTTCCTTTCACAACCTTAAACAAATTCATTAATTAAAGTAAGCACTAAAATGTTTGAGGATAATCCATTATTGCTTAATAGTCACATATTTAATTAGTTCATAGTAGTTAATGCTTAAGAATTCTTATTTTAGGGCTTAGAGAAGTAAGTAAAATTAAAATTACATACATGAACCGGCACACCAATTTCAGGCCACCTTAAATCCTGCAATGGTGGTCGTGGAGAATTCCAGACAACAACTACTTTATTCAAGTACGGAAGACCATGTAGTCGGCTTAATGAGTTCATTAAAACCTAAATGAAACATAAAATGTAAGTTTAGAGCTAATGAAACAAAAAGTAACTATTTCTTTAAAAAAATAAAATAACTTTAAAGCTTATGTACATGCCAAAATAAGATGAAATACTTATTGAAATAATTGATTTGCTTGAACAACCTGCTCTCTTTCGTAAGTTAGCATAACAATAGTAAACTGCTCACGGGGTGAGTTTCCCCCAAGGCTATCACAAAATTCCTTTCCTGCACCACCAGCTCCACCTCCAATGGGTCGAAATCCCATTCCTGAACCTGAAAGATCAATCACTCTGCTTAAATTAAAATATTAAAAAAGATCAGGGTACCATATATAACATCATACGAATAATATATATAAAACCAAAAAAAAAAAAAAAATCAGTCCCATAACAGGCCACTAAGGGTAAGAAAATAAGTTATTTTACTGTTTAGTTTGTTTTTTTTTAAATTGAAACACCACTCCAGGGTGTGTGATGATTGGTAAACGGAAAATAAATTTCCGTTAATTGATTTAAAATCAATAAATAAAAATTGACTCTTTAAATAAATAAATTAAAAAGATTCCTATTTCTTTAGCTCTGATAGAGATTCGCATGGCATTACAAAGGCCAATGTAGGTTCCTTTTTCTTCAAAGGCTTTTATTATACTCCACAGTATCAAAATACTCTTTCCTTATTATATTATATAAGACTTTTCTATTGCTCTCTGCAAAAGTTGCCTTATTATATAAATAATGTACTTCTGCTTGATCTGAATCCATATTGTTCTTCGCTCAAGGAGGGTTCTACTATTTTAGTTAATCGTATCTATAAAATCTTTATATTTTACTAAGGGCCCTTAGAATGAATATACCTCAGTGGTTTTTACTACTTAATTGGTGTTACATTCCCTGTTGTTCTCTATCTTAAATTTTGGGGCTATAATTGAGATTTCCCAGTCCTTCAGGATGCTCTTTGTTTTTCAAATATGCTTAATGGTTTGAGTATTTGACTTTCTCAGGTGAATTCCATGAATCACTGCTGATCTTATTTTCAGGGAGGCGGGGAGCACCCTCATGTTCTTCTTTGCAGATAAAATCTTCTCCCTCAGACATCTCATATGATGTTCAGCTACTTCTAAATTGTAACCAATTCTTTCATTCAGGAATTTTCTGAGGTATTCTACCAATCTTTTAATTATTCTTTCCTTGAACTTGAGTATAAAATATGTTAGCAAAAATATGTTGATATTGCAAGATTAAATTAATTTATTATAATTTCTTCAGAACCATAAATGACAAATAATTATATGATAAAATAAATACACTAATATAAATGATATTCAGGAATTTTAATAAAATTTGTAAGAATGTTGCCTACCTATAAATTTAGCATCAGAAGGCAGGAGTGGATCAAAAGGCAGCTGTGGGTAAAGCCTGAATGGATCTCCCCAGATGTTCCACATTTCATAACCCTATTAGCAACCATTAATTGTTAATGGAAAAAGTAATATATTTCTCCTGGCAAATTTTTTTATGTATAGTGCCGTTAATCATTAGTCTTTTATAATAAGCAGCCTTGTCATAAAAAAGAAAGTGGATGAAAAAGAGAAGATTGTAAATGAATATCTATTTATTTCTTAAAGTATGCCTTTATAGGAATTAAGAATATAGGAGAAAGATATGTAGAGCTCTGGCTGAAAAAAAAATTGTTTCTAAGATCAAGTTTTGTAAATAAATACACATGCAGTTTTGAATTCATTATAAGTATACTAAGTTAATGTTATATACAGAAGAACCAGAATATACAGAAGTCAAATGAATAACAAAAAAGTAACATAATTTTATAAAAATTCTTGAGGTTACTTTAGATGATATTTGGCTTGCATCATATTTTTCCGAAGACAATGTTATTGTCATATAAGATTCAGAGTAGAAACTTCTAAAAGGATTTAAATTTTCAAACCTCTATATAATATGCAGTACAGTGTAATGGTGTTTTGCTCATGGAATATTGTTAAATTGTCATTGGATGTTGACATTTATAGCTGAGTGGGCACCGTTCCCTAGTTACTAAGTCAGCTGGAATCTCACCGAGGTTATACGAATAGTGTATAGGTGTTCCTGTGAGTGCTGATTATAATTAAAATTGAGTTTGTTTATGATCCGCCAAATACACAAATTTGTACTTACATTTGTGTGTTTATTTACAATCTGACAAATAAACAAAAACAGTATCTGATGTCAATGACTATATCTTCAGATAAATATGATGCTCCTTCGTAGAATTAACTTGCCATGCTGTAATATAGAACCGTCTATTATAATTGTCAAAGATTCTGAGTGTAATAAAATTGGAAATTTTGGGTTCAAATCCCAGCCTGGCGAATAACTTATTCTAAAAAATAGTCATTTCAAGATTTAAGATGGTGCATAAAATCCTATCCTTATTATCCATAAAATCCTATGTTTATTATCCAGTTGTTTAATAAAAAGAACATTTTCGTTTCTGAACTTGAAATTTATGTTAAACCAGAAAGCAAAAGGGAGTCCATTTTGATGACATCTAAGTGAATTATATAAAACCACTTTTTGTCAAAAAATACAGTTTGCATCAAATGATTAAAAAAGAAAGAAAATAAAATACCTGAGATAGAAATATTGAAAAATTTCTTTTATAGGCAGGAGATGGATATGGAGGCTCCAGGGGCCCAAGACTCTCTTCAGGTTCTGCATCAGCAACAATTGGTTCAGTCTTCACAGGCTGGAAAGAATGAGTATACAATTAGTTAAATATAAATTTATTCAATATACGATGGTTAGGAGTTCAAAAAACCATCATACCAAAATGTTAAAACATTGGGTAATTTATTTTTATTAGTAAATTTTCATCCATAATTTTAGGCTATTGTACCTGGTAAGAGCGTATTATGAGGAGCTAATCCCCAGGCATACCCTCACACAGTAGAGAGGATCACCAGTGGTGAGGAGAGAGGAGCCGTATATAAGCCAGCCGAACGAGCCTGAAGGTGGACTCGTCCCTGACAAGCTGTGGAGGTTGGTTCCTCTCCCTTAACGAGCCGTAAAGCTTGCCGCCTATCGCTCTTACCTACTCCGCACGTTTATGTACATATATACCAATATGCATCGCCCTGAACCTGAATGAATAACCTGAACTTGTTTTATCCTCTATTTTCTTCTATCTCCGTGCTGGTGTGCTGATCGGTCTGAGGCCTCTCTTGTACCGTTGCCCGAAGTGTTAATCAGGCAGCCGTCCTAACTTCCTCTTCCCCCGTACTGGTGTGCTAACCAGATGGACCTCTCCTGCACTGTTACTTGTTGTGTTAACCAGTCAGCTATTCCTTTTCTACTGCTATCTGGGGTGTAATTAGGGCACAGAATCCTGCAGTTCCCACCAACCTGGGCAAATTCTCTGTTTTTCCATACATCCACCCATGAAAACGCATAAATTATATTGCCTATCTTCAGAGGGCAGCTAAGGCTATATCAGCAACCAGCAAACCAGCCGCATCCATCAGCAACACAAAACTCTTCACTAAGAGGCAATAAATGGTGCCGAGATTAAAGTGGTGAATCTTAAGATTACGTTAACGCTCCGTGCCAAAGGGTCGTGGGTTCGATTCCCACTAGGGATGGTAGCTTTTCTTTAGAAAAAAGAAAAGGCATTATCTCTATCCTGGCTAGAAAAGGGTGGTAACCAATAGATAAAATTCGTAGTTAATAATAAATGGACGTTAAAATTTAATAATAAATAAAAATATTAAGATTACGACATGATCCCCAGGGACACACACATTCTCTCTGTCCCTGCAAAATGTGGGGTACTTGATGCAAAATGCGGGTGACCCTGAACAGACCAGCTAAGGACTTTCCACTGTCAAACAAGGTCAGCACTCCCTGCTCCGCATTCTCACCACACAACGAACACCCATCAAAAGGCAATGCTCTCATTCAATTTGAATTAAAGTTAAACTTTTTATTTAATAATTTGTATTTTTTGAATAGATTAAATTTTAATAATGGATTCCGTTTCATATAATTGTATGACGGGAACCGTGCTATAATAAACGGCACAAAATTAAGTAGGAGTGTTAATTTTGATGATACATCATTATAACACAATAAAATATCTACTTATCTGCCGTGACGAAGCACGGTTATTCAGCTAGTGGGATATAAAACACACTACTGATTTCTTAGAAGACTTGTATGTTTATCGTCCAAGATGCAAAATGGATAAAATAAATAAATAATGTAATCTTATGTAATGTAGTTATGTAGATGATTGAACATTCTTGGCCCATAAACCAACAACTTCCAAATGACCCCTAGAAACAAAGAAAAATATTTTCTGTATTTTAACACCACAAAATTCAATATCTTTTTTAATTGTTTTGTTTTAGTGATAATATCGTATATTTGGATTCAAAGAAATATGAAGATTAGCCCACTCACATTTCCAAAATTTAGTACATTCTACAGAACCTGCCATCTAAATATAAACTTTCAGCTCAAAAAAAGTCTTCTAACCAGGAGAGTTCACAACGTGTCCCTCACCGATTAAAACGAGCATTTTTGTATGTGTAGGACCTAATTAGAAACAGGTTCTGTTAAAGCGAGAAAACACACTTCTCAAGCTTTCATCTGACAAAAAAGAATGTAGAAAAGTTACCTGGATTTCTTAAAACGTTCAGATGAAATGCCCTGGTATCTTGGTTAGTAGTGTTCTACTTTCATAACCCTGAGATTGCTGGATCAAATCTCACCGTGTATAACCATTTTTTTTTTCTTTTATTTTTGTATAATTTTTTTTTTTGTTCTTATTAACATTTTATAACATTAATAAATAAATATTACAGTTTTCCAAATGATTGACATTTAACTTTTAATATTTTGTTCCTTATATTAAAAGAAAATTCAAATTCCATAAATCTTTCATAAGTCCAAGAGTTGATAGTTGTGACCTGTTTCTAATTATGTGTTACACATACAAAAATTCTCGTTTTACTCGGTGAGGGACATGTCGTGCACTCCCTCTGTAAGTCAGTGAACTCCTTAGAAATCAAATGATTAAAATTCTTTAATTTGAAGTATAATTTAAAAAAAAATCATACTATTTCATCAGGATGGATATGTTCTTACATATTAGTAAGCAGGTTATTATGTTATATTAGGAGGGAAATAAATCCTGTCAGGAAAACTAATTTTGATCAACACCCTTAATATATTAAAGCAAGTATCTGGCAGATGATATAAAAAACCTGCTCACGATTAAAACAAGGTAGGCATTACTTTAGAAAATAAATCAATACAATTTTTCTGGAGATTTCTTTAAAGAAAAGATGTTAAATGCTGTTTTAAAAGATTAGAATGGCCGATATTAATTACTTGAGATAATATGGTATCAAACCTTAATGTCCTGGTCAAAGGTTTTATTGCAAATTACAAGTGATTAAATAATGAATAAAAATCAAAGGATTTCTTGAAATAACAATAAGTTATGAATCACTAATTACACAAATTGTTTTTTACATTTGAAGAATCAGCCTCTCTATAATAATTTATAGAGAGGCTGATTAAAGTAAATTAATAACACAACCTGGAAACCTTCTGGGAAGGCTGATGGTGCAGGGGCCTCAATAGCCGGCGGAGGAGGAAGTTGGAGCCTATCTCGAAGAAGTGCAAGAAGTGTATCAATTATCGTTTGCAGAGATGAACAATATTTTTCCCAAATTAAGCGGCCTTGACGTTTCAAGTAAAGTATATCTGAATCAGGAATTGAGCGAACAAGAAAGTGCAGCTCAGGAACCCTCGGGATTGAAAGTCTAATCGATGCACTTCTCCACCTAACAACCTGAAAAGACAAAAATATAATAAATAGCTCATAGATGTTTTCATAATTGAACATATAATATAGGTAATGTGGTACAGCGCTACTTTTTATTCTTCAATCACTGCCTACCTTATAAAGCTTTTAAAAAAAAAAAATGTATGCAAAAGGTTGGGGTATTGGCAGGATGAAGGAGAAACAAAAGGGGGCCATTGCAGGGCAATAGAAGTAGGAAATAGAAAGAAATTCATAAAATTGTTTAAGAATTTTTAACCCAGATTACAAAAAAATATTCATTCGATAGAAATTTGCAGTTTTAAAATTATGTATTCATTTTTTTCTTTTTCTTCCCTGTAACCTTACTGGCGCACCTCTGTTAAATGTATTGGGTTGTAACATCTGAAAAGCCTGTGAAGGTATCAATTTAAATAATTATAAAAAGTTTAAAAAAATACGTTTATTAATGAAAATATTTTCCTTCACTGTCTAAACACTTCATCCAATATGAAACAATCATTCCTGTCCCCACTCTGTAGAAATCAGCCAAGGAAGATGCGCAAAGTCTTGAAAGGCTGATATCAGCATGTTTTCATTGTAAATTTTTTATATTTCTTAAAAATTAATCCAAACAACGGAACTAATTAATATCAGAAGGAGAAAGATCATGTGGGTGGGGAAGTGCTTATAAATTTGCTTCTGTTTCGCATCTGTTCGGTTAATCTTGCTGTGCAAACATGCAGGTTGTTGTGTAGAAGTTTGTTTTTTTTTTACATATTTTTTCATAATTTTTTTTTAATTCTTCGCAGTACATGGCTGTTGGCAGTAATTGATTCACCAGCTTGCAAAAAAGAATTATGGTGTAAAAAATTCATAATACGACAAAAAAATGTAAGCATTATTTTTTTTAGGTCTAAGGCTTGGTTTGTTTGTGTACAGATAAGCAAATTCCTAATAAATAGGAAACTTTAAAGCTGACATTAAACCTGTTACAACGGTTTTAGCAGGGGAAATGTATTAGGTTGTAATACAACCTAATAATATTTCTTAAATAATACAAAAAGAAGTACAAATATTATCAGAGGTCGTAGAAAGTATTTATTTACATAATTATGCTATTATCGAGTTTTCAGAACAAATAGTATACAGTAGAACCTCTCATATCCGACCTTTCCATAACCGACTCTACCCGATATCCGACTGTCTTTGACTCACCGAACTCAACTACAGTTGAGATGTAATCGACTCGAATGAAGACGAAAGCACCAGTGACGACGAAGTGAGTCATTCTGCTGCTAAGTACGCCTTCGACGAAGCGCTGAAATACATCGAGCAACATCCAAATGCAACCCCAATGGATGTATTGTGGGCAAAAAAATTGGTTTGAGTAAATGTATATAGCAACAGTTTCACAATAACAATAAAGTATGCACTGTACATTATAGCTATTTTTATAACTTTGAAAGGTGTTTTTTTGTTTCTCCCGATATCCGACCTTTTGGCCGTTCCGACCATGGCCCGGTCCCGTCATGGTCGGATATAAGAGGTTCTACTGTACTAAATAAGTTGAATTGAATGAAATACCTCTTCGTATGGAAGTGGCGCATCCCCAACAATAATTGGTACAGCTGCAGCTTTCAGTGCTTCATAGAGTCGAACTCCAAGGACTGGACTACTAACTTTCGCTGGTAACAGTACAAATGTACTCTGCTTTAAAATATTTGCTCGAGTCTCCTCTGAGCCACACAATCCCCAATCATCTGGACTACTCGAAATAGATTTGTCCGGGGGGCAGTTAACATCAATAAGGATTTCATCAGAAGTTTGAGATAAGTATGTTTCCAGTTCACTAACTTTAAAAGAAAGAAATAAAGATTTATTAGATCAGGATAAAAATATAATTTAAGAAATTTCATTGAAACAGTTGAGATGAAGTAAATAGTTGATAAATGGGATATTTTTTTTAGAAAAAAAAGAAGTTATCTTTTCCCAGTGAGAAGGAAGGGTTGTTTTTTTTAATCCCACCATTGTAGAATGAAGCTTATTAAGCCTGGAGTCAATTGGAGATGAAACTCTCCACACAAACATAATCTTCAAATTGTTGTCCCCGAGCGGTTCTTTAATAGATACAAACAAATGGAAATTGCGGAGTGATCAGTCCGGGCAAAGGAGGATGATCAAGTTATGCCGAGTGGATTTCCTATAGTTTAGAGAATCATCAAGAATATCTTGAACCGCACAAATGGTTTTTCACATGATCTTGTTCTTCCTTGAATTTTTTACATCTGTCAAACACACGCCTCCTCAACAATGTTCAAACAAACAACTGTGTAGTCACTCTCTGAAACTTCAACTCTTTCATGAGCAAATGACCACTCCCTAGGCCAAATGGCCCCACACAAGAATACTAGAGTATACTAACTATAGAGTCAGTCCTACCTGACTCTTCATATTGGATCCTGAATCTTGTTGATATTTGATCCATCTGTTTATTAAAAAAATTGATTTTTTAACTGAAAAAATAATTAAATTGTGTACTGTTTATAGAATGCCAATGAACAGCAATGAAAACAACTCATAACAGACAAATTTCAAAATATTAAAACTGTACTAGTTTTTAACCAAAGAAAATACTGAAATATAGTTGCATTTACGATAACTTTTCCATTAATAAGGAACTGTTTATATGGACACAAAGTATTATTCTGCTTTGGGGAATTAAACACAGCCTAAGAATGAAGTTTATGAAACTGTCTTTCATTGTACAAAATGCTATTTTTCTCTTATGTGCATAAGTTATTAAACTCAAAGCTATAAAATGGTAAAAAAAATTAAAATACCTACTATTAAAATATGAGGGTGATATAACAGGCTGGACACCTTGAAAAGAAAAGAGATATCGTTTTCTTGCTGGAAGCATGTTTGAAGCTTCCGGCCAAACATCACCTCCTGGTGGGCCAGATGCCACGCCCACAACTGCATCAAAATCTAGAAAAATAAAGTATAATGATTCAAATAAACATAGACAACACAACATGATTTAATCAAAAGAAAATGAAGCTGTGCATTGCTGAAAACCCATTATTAATCTTAATAATCCTCTTTAATCTAGCTTGTATTAAATAATAGTATATAAGTACCTCGTCGAAAATGTGGATGGGTAAATTGTGCAATCATAGCTCTAGAAGTTTTGTTACTAGGCACGAGTGAACTCTCCTTTTTTAAATCATTTCTAGACAAGTAAAGGAGGACATGATTACGCCCTAAAATAATAAAACACAATTTAAAAATATAAATTACATAATAATATAAAGTTCAGTAAACACACAATAAACAAACATAATTTAAATTAGTTAAAAATATTTATTAAATGTAAGATAGGGATTCTGGTATAAAGATTAACAATTCCTTCTTGAAAGCCGTCTTAGGCTAAAAAATCGACAGAGCAAAGAACCAATCAAGACAAATTAGAGAAAAATGAGACCCACTTTAATATAAGTTACAATTTTTTAAAAGTCAGTTTTGGCTAACTCAGTGGCCTCCTTAAGTAAATCATCACTTCAAGCCACACAATCAGGGATCTTTATCTCCTGATAGTTTATTTCAAGAGGGCTTCCACTGCGCAGGCTTTTCAATAAATTTCAAAATCCTGTTAAGTTTTTAAACCAAACAAACACCTCATGTTAGAAATCTAAAAATCTTCACTAATTAAAGAAAGATAAATAGTAAACTAACAGCCTATACAAATTAAAATATTAATATTACTAAGTACAATTTTAATCGAGAGTAAGTTGCTATCAAGGATATAAATTTTCATAGGAAAAAGAGAGTTAGAATTATTACATAAAAGACATCTGAGAATAAAATGTAATCACTTAATGAATTCAATATTTGAAAAATAAAACTGGAGAATTAATTTAGATAACTCTGTCCCTCTCATGATATTTTAAGTCCTTGTGAAGAGAAAATTGTGAAACAATCTTTCCCAAAAATAAATTCACTCAGCCACTTTTTTGGAAAGTGTGAAATAGTTAATACCTCTTTGCAAATGTTTATGTAATAAAATAATTACCGTCGCCACCCCAATAAGGTAAATCCTTCAGTTTGTCAAGGTCTGGACTTCCACCTTCACCCAAGAGAACAATGTATATACAAGCATTGGCTGCAACTGGTGTGAAGTGTGGGTTATAGCCAACTGTTTGCGCAACTGCAGTCCTAAGGAACTGAGAGGCAAGGAAAGAGCCAGTGTCATATAGGTATACAGGAAAGCCTGAAGCTAAAGAACATCGAGAATGGTCAAAGCAAGACGTCATAGTACAAGAGGATGGTGAAGGATGAGGAGGGTTCTGAGAGGGAGGGGAAGAAGCGACTATAGGTAGAGGAGGTGCCAATTCTGGGCTATTTCTCTGGACTGCTTCTCTCTGGGCCACTTGTGCCTAAAATAAATCAATATATTCATACAAATATCAGATCACAGCTCCATTACTTAAGCATAAAAAAAGAGTAAAATAGTTTTGCAAGACCATGCATTATATTAGAAATATCATAATTACTTTTATGAACAAATTGTTTACCAAAATATATTATTTAAGTCTACAAACTATCACATTATTTCCTTATCTCCTACAAGTTAAAAACAGAAACAGCCTATCAAATATTTTCTCTACTCATATGTAAGGCAAGAATTATTTTCTATATTTTTTTTTTGTCATGACAGTTTGTCAATTAAAAAACACAACACTTGGGCTATTAATGCCGGGCTATCTACAGGTTGCGGTCCTTTTATAATGACAACACTACATGTTCGGTGGTCCATTCAGGTACTGGCCATGCCCGACGTTTCTTCAGTGATCAATGGGAACCGGTACATTCTTACGTGGCTATGAGCATCGACCCCCACAAGTACATTTACAACTTCTTTATGGTACTTTAGATCAGTCAACTGAAGAGGACGAATCAGTCCATCATGAAAAACCAAGTCTTGGGAGGCCTACCCAGTTTTTATTTTCCCAAAATGAGGTTTAGAGACATAGAACATGCCCAAAAGGGTAGACATATTCAATCAAGACACAGAAAGTATGTTGTAGAGTTTAACTCGTCTTCAATAGTAAAATCCTCGCATACCTAGTCCTCTTTTCGTTTTTTTAATTACTGATTTAACACCTATCAGGGAGTACTGTAACTTTTGTAAATATGTTAAAATTATCTTAGGAGTTAGTAATCAAATGCCTTTTACTTATGTAAGCCATTCTCCATAAATATCAACTTTTCATAATGACACTATAGTGTGTGGAAAATTAAAGCAAGAAGATAATTTGCTATTTTAATGAAGGAATAGAAAGAACAATTTGATGGTGTTGACAATTTTTTTGTCATCTTAATTAAGTTGATCTTAAATTAATAGAAATAATTTAAATTGATGATGGTCAGCTGAGCAGTCACATGGAAATCTTCAAAACAATTAAGAATTTGGTTTTATATAAAGAAAAGAAAAATGTCATTGTGAGGGCTATGATAAATTGATGATGAACCAAAAAAAAAAAAAAATAAATAAATAAAAGTAAGTCAATGCTATTATTTATATAAACTAACAAGTGTAAATATACACTACTCATGAGTTGAGCCAAAAAATTAAATAATATGGTTAAATCATAGCTTTCCTGCACTGATTAACACAGTGTATAATATGAGTGTATGAGCAATGTTGGGCAAAAATAAAAACTAAAATTAAAACTAAATTCACTTTTTGGAATAAACTAAAACTAAACTAAAAATTGCAACCAAAAAAAAAACGAAAACTAAAACTTTACTAATTAATGGATTTTAACTAAACTAAAACTAAATCTTTGGGAATTGACTAAAAACTAAACTAAAACTTTAGTTTAGTTTAGTTTTACTAAAATAACATGAATTAATATAAATCATATGTTATTTCGATAATTAAGTAAATTATTAAAACTAATAGAACTCGGCATGGTCTAGCGTGAATCAACCTTAAGCTAGACTCGGCTTTTGACCTAAGGTGTATTATAAACAGAAGGGAGTTAATATAATCTATATAATACTAATTCAGTCATTGTATATCTACTTTGTACTGTCTACATTCTATTCATATTTTTGTTTGCCAAGAGTTTTTGTCATCCAAGTGTCATGGTTTGTAGAGGTTTTAGTCGAAATGTGCTTCATCCACTTGCCATATTTCTACCTTTAAAAACTTCTATGTCTTTCTATATTGATGAATTGCTAAGAAAATATAATATGGACCAGTGCAATCCTGTGTCAACCCCAATGATACCTAGTCTCAAACTCGAGCAAAATTCAGAAAAAGTTCTTCCAGGATACCCTTATCAAAATCTTATAGGGTCACTCCTTTACCTATCAATTGGTACAAGACCAAATATTTCTTATCGAGTAAGTTTTTAAATCCAGTACAACATGTGTTATGAACATGATCACAGGATAGCAGCAAAACAAATCCTCCATTACCTCAAAGGGACTAGAAATATGAGTCTTACCGATCTAATCCGAAGAAAAGTGAGTACGTTTTCAATACATAATTGTATTGACTTATACATCCTTCCTTAAGCATGAGGATTAAGAATTATCCGCTTCTGTGTAAGTTGGCTACTCTCAGTTTCCTGTGCTTTGTGATGCCTAATCTATCCCATTTCTTCGAAATGTTGTTAACATTTTTCACGAAATACAAAAAAAAAAAGCTGTTCATTTCTATTCATGCTTTCCAAATGTCACTAGGAACTGCGCTAAGATGACGCAGTTCCTGCGAGTCGGACTTTTTAACTATGGATGCACTATTTTGACCAATACGGGTCAGGATATCACCAACTCTTTGGAGAATAAGAAACTGTGGCTTTTTCTCGTAATTTGCAAACATATGTTTCTTGATAAACTAAATTAGTAAACTAAAACTAAACTAAAATCACAAATTTAGGTCTCTTTTACTAAACTAAACTAATTACCTTACTAAAAACGGAGTCCACATGATTAATAATTATACAAATCTAAAACTAAACTAAAACTAAAACTAAAAATACAATATTAGTTTAGTTTTAGTTAGAGAAAACTAACGTTAGTTTAGTAAACTAACGTTAGTTTTGCCCAACACTGTGTATGAGTCTCTCTCACCCTATGGTAAAGAAAGCACACAATGTGTTCAAGTTAAGACACAGTCCCAATGTTGTTTTTGTTTTTCATATGTATTTGCCTATTTGATTTAATCAGGTATCAACAATTGACAGTCTGGCATTTGACAACTTTCATCAATTCTTTACAAATAAATTGATTTTTTGTCAATTAATTACTATTGAATACCAACTGAAATAATAACCTTTAAACATATTATTCAGAGTCCAGTAATATGCCTTTTTAAGAATACTGAGTAATTAAAATTTTCAGTTAATTGGTAATCAAAGACAGCTCTGCAAGAATCTTCTCTTAAATAACAAAGAGATAATAACACCATCCAAATAAAGCTAGTTTACATATTGAATAATCTTAAATAAGCATGTAATTAATAAAATTAAAAAAATAAAATAAATACCTGCTGAACTGATAATTTTAACCTGTCGAGCTCAGACTGCTGTCGACCTAGCTCAGATTTCAACTGTTGAATTTTATGAGTAAAAGTCACAACATCACTTTGTAGCCTCTGTCTTTTTGCCTCAAGATCACGAAGTTCAGTGCTCACAGATCCTTAAAATTACAGATACAATATAAATATATTTTTATAAATAAGATATTTCAACAATAGAAGTTTTTATTCAAGTGGCAGGTTATTATCCCTTCATCACAAATGCCTTCCTTAAGAGAAGGTTGGATGTTTTCAAAACAATTACCCTTGAATAAAAGTCAATAATACAATATTGTAATTTACTAGAAGGATGTATTAGCTAAAGCTTCATGAACTGTCAAGAATAATATCTTGAATAAGAAAGAATTTGATGAGCATAAATTATATATTAGTATGTCATCCCTTCATAAGATAACTTTCTCAGATGGTGAAATCAGTTATACATGGATTACTTTATGATGATCATAACGTAGCCCATGGAATGAATAAAATTTGAATTTGACATAGATAAAATAAGAGTTGGTAATTGTATTATTTATTTATTTATTGATAAGGCTTCGCAACTTGGCGAATCGCCTGGTCAATTGTTACACATTAACAAATTATTAAGTTATTTTCGTACAAATGTGTTCTTATTCTAAAATGTACTAGGGAACAAAAGTGATACAAAAGCAAAATAGAAAAGAATGATTGAGTTCAGAACAAAGAAAGAGAAAGAAAAAATAAGGGGATAAAAAAAAAAAATAAAAAAAAAAAAATAAAAGAAAAAAGAATAAATAAATAATAAAAATAAAATAAATAAATATATATATATATATATATATATATATATATATATATATATATATTCATTCATTTATGTAATATCGAATTTTATATTAACTATTATATTAACTAAATAATAAAATAAATAAAGAACATTACAAAACAGAGAGGGATTGAGAACATCCTCCCCTCATTACAATGAGGGGAGGATGTTATAGTTCTCCTTTTGGGGAATTATCACATCCTAGAGAACACTAAGCCGCTATACACTCGAAGCTAATCAAAAAGAACTGATCAGTGACACGAATTACTAATCAGTTTATTTTGAGTCACTACCTATTTAATTCAATGGGACACCACACACGACGCAAATAGTTAGTGACTAAATTGAGATTCACAAAGTTCAGTTAGTAACTGGTTGCCTGGGGACTCACATGTTCAGTCGGTAGGGTTTCAGTTATCAACTTCAGTGTGATGGCTGACCTACAAAACAATATATTGCTGGCAGGGAAGTTAAAAAAAACATCCTATTTTATATAATTACCACCTTCCTGGTTATTCAAGGAAACACGAAACGGAGAAGGCTTGGACAGAGGTCAGGATGTTGTAAAATTGACCCATTTACCTACTCTGAAAACATTTTTCAAGTTATAGGTATATCCAACAACTAATAGCTATTTTTCTTTTCCGACATCTTGTAATTGAACAATATCATCACTTGAATCTTCCGAAATTTCACCTACAACGTTCATGATAACAGTGAACATGAGAGATTTTGGTTTGTAATGAGTAGTCTCATGTTTGGAGGCAAGTCACCAATCAGTCTGTAACTGGTTAGTAACCCGAGCTACCAACTGGTTGAGTAATCAACTAGTAGCTTCGTGTGTACACCGCCTAACGTTCTGCAGGCCTGCGGACCACCGGAACTCAATTTCCTTTCACAAAACCCTTGGTATAAAGCTTATACCCTTTATACCCTTGGTATAAAGCTTTTTCCAGATAAGAGCTCTCCCGTTGTCAATGTTAGGTGGAGACTATTAAAGCATGCATCAGTATTGCTGGCCGCCCCTGAAACTGGTGGAGTGAGAGCTGACAAAAGTGGGATAGCAAACCATGGAACAATATAACAGATATCACCTATAACAAGTGGACAGAGAGATGGATGAAAGTCATTTCTAGCCCTTTTGTTTGACGCTCAAGGAAACCTGCTCCTCTCATTAATGCTCAATAAAGTTGGGATCAAATTGCTGCTCTATAGGGTTGTCAAGGGATGTTCCTTTAAACAGGCCTCAACATGAACACAATAACAGATATAAGGAGATTCACTTAAAGAATGGCAGCATACAAAATGGTACATCATAACCAAAGAAAGGGATCCAATATAACATATTAGCACACATTTTATGGCTCTAACATTATGTAATAATAAGTCTTTCAGTATACTCCTGGGATGAAAATGCTGCAAGTCGAACTTTCCTTTGGCAATTAGAAATTTGGGATACAGCTTCTTAAAATGAATACTTGCTAAAAAGAGATTAATCTTTAGTACCAGACAAGATTAAAATATCTAGAAAAACAGAAATCTTTAGTACCAGACAAGATTAAAATATCTAGAAAAACAGACTTGAATATAAAATGATTTAGGTGCATCAATAAATATAAGCTAAAAAGATAGCTTACATTACAAAGCAATTATTATATCCTTGTTATATTTTAGGAAATCCTTACCCTTTAACAGATTGAATGCCTGCCGTAGGCTGTTTTCTACTACATGATACAACAAAAAATAATAACAAATTAAAATTAGAACCTTTTATGCGTAGCATTTCCTGAATCCGCATTCTAAGATCTGATGCTTTCAAAGCACTATAGTCCTCATAGGCTTCAAGTTTGGTCCTCGATCGATGAACATCGAGTAAAGGCCTTTCTCTGTCTCTTTCTACCTATGAATTCAGAAGTAATGTAAGAAATATAGAACATGGATTACACCTAAGACAATAAAAACATTTCAGGAAATCGAAAAGTCAATATTTTTTATTATTATTTAATTTTTATTTAAACTACTATGACTTATGAGTACAAGATTTAGAAAAATAATTAACTTTCTCAAGTAGCACTGCATTTAGAAATAAACATTCAACATATTTACACTTTCTCTTAGGCATATATTTTTTAAGAATAGTTTTAAATAATTTATTACAAGTCAAAAAAAAAATTACCAAATCAAAGAGTACTTAAAAAAAACTAATCTAATAAATCAAATATAATAATTCAGTTATTTACCGCTTATAAATAACACAGATTTTTGGAATTAGGGGCCAGGTTAGCTCAGTGGTAGAGCACTCGAGTGCTGGGGTCCCATATCGTCCCTAGGCTCACCCAGCCTTTAATTAATGGATACCTGGCAAAGGGAAAAGCAGGCGGCCGGAGCATCGTACTGACCACATTATCTCCCTAGTGTTCCGTATGGTCAAGAATCAGATACCTCTACAATATCTTGTGGCCTATTATGGGGCTGATTTTTATTTTTTTTGAATGAGTTGAGTTATCTACGAACAACCCCCTATCTGTATATACCCTTTTCTAGCCAGAACTGATTTGAATAAAATTCTTTAACATATGGTGAGCCAAATTTTAAATACAAAGAGGAGTATTAGAGTTGGTAAGGGATTGGATGGATGGGTGTGTGCACATGAGCATGTGTATGTGTGTTCTGTTGGCGAAATAAAATTGTGGAAAAAGCCACAAACCTTTGTGTGAATCGAAGCCACTATCGTATGCATGGAACACTCAAGCCTTAGTACTCATGGCCAGCGAGTCTTCTAAATATAATAATTATTGCTATCCAACTGTGCTGTGTATCTTTGTAAATTTGAAATTTTAAAAACATACAATGAAGACATGGTGTACAATCAATGAAGGAGGGTGAACTAGGCTCAATTCCATTCTAATGTCATTCAAGACTTAAAGGAATGAAAACTTCGTGCTTTGCTTGAGCAGAGGCATAGTGAGAGAGAGAATTTGATCAGTAAAAAAGTGTTACATTTTCCAGATAGAACATTTTGAAGGTACAGAAGTACCAAGTTTCCAAGACTCAAAGCCTTTAAAATGAAGAATTTATAATTAAGTCTATTAATTAATATATTCAAAGAGATATTTCATCCCAAAAATGCTACCAAAAAGATACTTACATTTGGCATGTAGTGGTGGATAAAAAGAGGGACAATCACTAGAGCAAGAGTAAACAAAAGTAGTATGCGAGAGAGCTTTACATTTGCCATCCAGTGGCAAACGCATTCCCGTGTCAAAATCATTAAAATGCCGTAGAAATGCCTCTATCATGTCTTGCAGCCTAGAACCATAATTTAAGAAAGCACTTGTAGAAGGTTTAATACTTTAATTCGTTACATCTGAAATATCGAGGAGAAATCCCTTACTGAAAATAGCAACTAGTTTAAGTAAGAAGCCTCTCATTAACATTTCAAATCAATAACAATGGTAACCTAGCTGCTTGAAGGTTACAACTGTTCAGATTCTGTCAAACTGTTTAGTCTGGTTCCAAAGAGGTCCGAAGAGTGCAACAAAGTGAAATTATAATTTTATTCTGACAAGTCTGATAAAAAGACAACATACTATGTTTTTCTAATCATAGACCAGACTAAAAGGATTAAAGATTAAAACTTGGCTAAAACATATTGCTAGTACTATCTTATAGGAGGAAGGAAAAGTAAGATAAACCGAAAATAAGATACTTGATTGAGAAGATATGGTAGACCGTTCAGAAGTAGGAAGCGTTGATCGTTGGGGTTTCGGTCAATGTTCTTATTTAATAAAACACATTTTATGGTTAAAATGTATATTTATTACTGCCAACGTTTCGGTTAGAAAATTAGATACAAAAAATGAGAAACCATGATTATTTGTTGTTTTTTTTTTCTTTGTATTCCTTGAAAATAAATCTTTAGCTAAGATTGATTAGCTGTTCACCTCCCTGTCTACATATAATTATCCATAATATATAACAATGTTTCTAAAATTTTAAATAAAACAAAATTACAAGTAGTGTCTGTTGCCACAAACCTGTGGGACATGAATTTAAAATATAGCATACAAATTCTGAAAACTTAATGATATGTCACAGCCAATTTTCTATTTTACGTTGAAATACATTTTTTGAAAAAGAATTTCAAAAAAAGAAATTTATTCTATCCATTTTTATAATACTATCTATTGGTAGGGGTATTAGTTGTAGCAATCTTGTATTTTAACATTATGTTCCAACCCAGTCTGCCCCCTTTGCAGACCTTACTTATGCATAGATACGCCGTTCACTCTAAAACTAAATCCAAGAACAGTACAAAGCATAGTGACGGAAGAATTGGTAATAGGTCTTCAAATGTCAAATATGTAATTATATATTTATATTCCCTAGAAAAGCCTTAGGTCAGTCAGAGCAGCCTTGTGCAAGTTTCAGATAAGAACTCACACTATGGACGTAGATTAGATGACCGGGTGCCCGGGTAAACCCGAGAAACCGCACCGAGATCTAAAATACCTATTGTGCCTATTATGGACGTAACCAGACCAAGAAAAAAAATAAATAATGGGTATGCTATAACCTATGCTATGAACTGTGAGAAAATGTTCATTTTTCAAAGTGAAATTAAGTGTTGATAAAGAAAAAACTTCTGATAGCAAATATTACAGTGTAATAGCTCCCAATGTTTTTATTTGAATAGCTTACTTATACTTCGATCATATATAGGACACAACTCCACTGTATAAAAAAAGAATTCATTTCCACACCAAGAATTTTATTTAGGGGCTTAAGTTGTGGGATATTTTCGATGGGGAAGCATAGCGTCTACACGAAGGTTGCAGTTTGATAATGTAATGAACGATGGTGCATGCCCCTTCATAATCCAAAGTTGCATCAAACTTATGGCATGGAAAGGCGCACTATATAAATGTGGCATTGATAGTGCAAAGTAATGTTATATAAAGAGAAGGTTTCGTATACTCTTCCAGATAGCTTCGGTTGCCAATCACTCGGTCCTATTTTTATGATTGCTATTCAGAATGGATGCTGTACAAGTCCCGAGTTGTAAGGAATTGTCTCTACTAAATATAAAGTCCTTAAAAAAAATGTAATACTTTCTTAATGTTTACTATTTGTCAAACATGTTTGATAGTATAGCGAGAAACCAAAATAACGTCTATTCATTAAGCCTATCTCACAACAGTGTCTAAATAATTTCAAACAATATTTATACGAAGAAATAGTTTTCAGTAGCAAAAATACTATTTGTGTTTTAAATCCTAATTCTTCGTGGTATTTAACAGCTTTGAATGAAGTTCATGGTCGAATTACTAATAAACATATTTTTAAAAATATTGTATTAAAGCAAGCATCGTTAAGACGCAATTAGAACAATGATTAGTATTTCAACAGGAAGGTCGAGAAGTTTGACTTGATTTTTACTTTGTTACCACTTTATAAATCTAAAATAAATGAAAATTGTATATTTTTGATCATGCAATTCTTATGAAAGTTTTATATATATATATTAAAATATCATAATAGAAATAATCTATTTTAGAGGCTCAGGTGGCAATAGTTACACTGAAAAAATATTAAAAAAGTAAGGTGGTAGTTACTTTAAAGGAAGAAAGTTGTGACTAGGAAAGTTAATCAATCAATATTTATTTGAACCAGTAGATGAGCGTAATTTTTACAAACAGAAAATAGGGAGAAAAATAAGATTAAATGAATTTTTAAAAATAATTACTGGGAAAAGCATCTTCTTTAATCTCAAGGCCTTTCGGAAGATAAGCCACCATGATCAGCGAATGGGCATGTTGGCGTGAAGTCTTCGAAATGTGTATGATGTATTAATATGTTTCTCAAAGTTACACAATCGACGGGTCCATGGCTATAAGAAGAAGTGTCGTGGGGCTTAGTAATGTGTCATTCACTTCACGTAGCTGATTTTGATTCCAAGCCATTCCCTTTAACAATTTTAACTTGAGACATTACAAATTGCTTCTGTTTGTTTTAGCTTAGGCTACAAATATTTTAATCGCAATCGAGTGGTTTTCCAGGTACAGTTATTTATTGTTTCCTCTCGTAGCACGTGTATGCTATATTTTCATGGAAAGCACTTTTTCGATTTAATTAAGGCGAAATAAAATCATGAATACTTTTTGTATTTTGTTTGTTATACTAAACCAATTCCTAAAGTATTATGTTTAATTTGTAATTATCCACTCCTAGTGGACACAAATTCTCTCATTCCTTTTCAGAGTTTGTGTCAATAGACCACTTGGTGGGAATAATACATTTATTTGATTTTCCAACTTGAAATAATTAAATGATAATATTGATATATTGCGGTGTTAAAACCCAGCTACTGTAATAGAGATTTTACTACTATACTATAGAAATATTCTGAAGCGAACATTTGCTGCTCTTCGTTAGTAAAAAAATTAAAATTGAACAAAACTAGTTCTCTTTTTTCTTTCTTTCTTTGAAGGGGCAAAGAGAATATGCGTTTTTCTAGTTTTAGTATATAATACTTATCCAATAAAGTTTTCAGATAATTATGCCTTTTAATTTATTACAAGCACACATTTCTGGAAATGGAGAACACCCCACAAAAGTTATAAGGCCTACGCCTATGTATCCTCGAGTGTTATGTAAGTACTAACCATATTATTTTTAAACGATCTAAGACGTTATTTCAATTATTGTTTGAGAATGTAATAGTTTTTTATTTATTTTTAACATTTGTTAAGATGTTTGCATATTGTTTGGCAGTCCATGCGCCTTAAAAAAGAAACAACTTGAATGGACATTAATTTTCCTTCTAAAATAACATTTCACCCGGAGCCGTGTTTTTCACCGAAATAAAACAAGAATGAGCCATGAAATTTAATCAATCAAGGTTTAATAATCTTTAGAATAATGTATACAATTACTTTTTTACACAATTATTCTAGTGTTTTCCTCCTTGAACAAGTACTTGAATCCCTAATTGAATGATTTTTTTTTCTTTTATGGTTGCACAGATCATGACAACGAGCGTATTGGTCCTCCAATATGTGCCCCTTTGCCGCGACCTCCGAGTGAGTATACCATTTTATTATTTTTATTTTGGTTTTTGTGTCTTTCTTCATTTTATAAAAAATAATTTTCTAATGTAAACAAATAAATTTACTTTTATAATCGCGAGTCTTTAAAAATAAATATATTTTTTTAATCTTTTAGCCGTAGGATAAAACACCAACACTGTAGCACAACGGAGTAAGATGCGTCGTGGTCGCTGCCTAGGAAGCACGAGTCAGCTGCCGAGGCAGTGAGCACCAGGCATAGATTGACTCATCAAATGTTCTTAGATCCGACTGCAGTCTTGTAAAGCAACCAGTGGTGCCACCTGTGAAAATTGGGCATTTAAGGTGGCGCCGCCGCGAGCCGCAATAAGTTTCTAAGGCCTCTAACATGGGCATATATAGAAAATAATTTCGGAGGGGGCTGAGAAAATTTCGGGGGGGGGGGGGCTGAGACCATTTCCGGTGTATGGAATACTAACAATTTAGATCTTGGAAGTGTTTTAGCCAACTTAAACGCTATTACACCCAAAATAGAATATGTTTTATGAACTAAATGATCTTATTTAATTTATTTTTAAGGGTTTTATGCAATTTTTACCATTCAAATCAAAATTTCGGGGGGGGGGGGCTGCAGCCCCCCCTTATATACGCCCATGGCCTCTAATCTCTTGGCTACAACTACAATTATTATTGTAGACTTAATTAAAGAACTAATAATATAAATTATTAGAATTTGAAAAAAATAAACAGATTGGTGTAGTTATAAGCAATAGTTTGGCCGTTTGTGGAGCCATACAGCGAGTAAGCAAAAGTTTGCGTAAAAATTGTGTAGCTTGACATATAAATTTAGAACATAATCCTCTTAATATTCATTTACAGCTGGCCCACATCTTATGATTTGATTTTATGAATAGATATAACACATATTTCGAATATTTCAATCAAGTAGATTTAATAAAGTATTTGACTTGAAAGGACTTGATTTATTTTAAATTAAACCAAATGTGGAACAAACTAGATAATACCATTTTACCTATGTGTTGTTCATGATGTATACTATCCTCCCTAAATAATCAATTTTCTGTTAATGGAAAAAACAAGTCTAGGGATTTAAAGTCAGTCAAACCTTAGCCTTAAGTTCACTCCAAATTGTTTTTTGAGTCTTTATAAATATTTCCAATGGCTGAGAGTGTTAAGGTGTTAACATTGCGTGTCAACGCTTGTGAGCTCGATTTCCTTCAGGGGTGGTGGATTTCTTTCAAAAATTGTTGGTAACCTGAAGATAAAAAGACCCAAAAAAAGGCTCTGATTTTAAAGAGAGGGGTAAAAATGCAGTTTCCAGCCCTCCAAACTGATTTCTTTCAAACTTTGCACAATAACGTATTTTGATGCACTAAACACGAATACGATAAAAAAAAAAAAACGTCGGATTTAACTAGGAAAGAAGTTATTAAGCACATAAGTTCACTGTTGTGCAGGTTATGAGAGCTAATGTAAACAATTAAATTTGTGACGACTTTAAGGCATAAATGACGACTTTAAGGCACACATGCTATGCGTTTCCGCTCGCTCAAAAAGATAACAAAACCCCAGTCAATCCAACTCGCTAAAATTAATAGAATATAATATTAAGCACTAAAGTTAGGAAGGTTATAAAACTAGGCGTCATCAGCGTATTTGTAAACATGCGCATGCACAGATACGTAACATTGGGAAACAGAGAACTCTCATTTGAAATGTTCAGAAACTATTTATTCAAAGATATTGTTAATTTTAAGGGCATTCTCACCCGTCGTCACCTGTCGCTTAAGGGCATACGTGCTATGCGTTTCCGCTCGCTCAAGAAAATAACAAAACCCCAGTCAATCCAACTCGCTAAAATTAATAGAATTCTATTAATTTTAGCGAGTTGGATTGACTGGGGTTTTGTTATCTTCTTGAGCGAGCGGAAACGCATAGCATGTTTGCCCTTAAAATCGCCCTAGACATTCTTCTGCATTCCTAATCATTCGTCCTAGACATTCTTCTGCTATTATAAAGGAATTAGCTAATTATTAAGGGATTTCTGATATATAATACTTTTCATGAACGAAACAAGAAATGTGAAGAGTGTTTCATTATTTAAAAAAATGATTGTAAATAAATAACTGCTGATGAATTTCGATAATTTATGGTAAATTTCAATTAAACTTCCTTATTACGAACTTTTCTATACCCGCGCATGCGTATGTTGACAAATTTAGTTGTTTACATTAGCTCTCATAACCTGCACAACAGTGAACTTAAGTGCTTTATAACTTCTTTCCTAGTTAAATCCGACGTTTTCTTTTATCGTATTCGTGTTTAGTGCATCAAAATACGTTATTGTGCAAAGTTTGAAAGAAATCGGTTTGGAGGGCTGGAAACTGCATTTTTACCAAAAGAGGTGTTAAAATAAAAATAATAATAATCAGATAATCTAGTGGACTTTCTTATTAACGAAAAAGGTTCTCATTGCTTAATTTATTGCAAGCTGCTCGGACTGTTTCTGGACAGAAGATAAAAGTCGTTAGGCCAACTCCAGTCTATCCATGTGCCTCCGGTAAGTACTTCTGCAATAATTGTGATTAAATGGTCCCCTCCTCATACATTAGGCAATTAGGTTTTAGCATACATATGCTTTTGCGATGACTAAACTGATAAAATGCGTTACAAAAAAGTATCCGCTGGCGTTTGCGCATGAGCGGTAGCCATCTACGATAAAGAAGACTATGTTATACAGTACATTACATAGGTTTGTCGGGTAGATCTAAAGCATATTTATTTATTATATAATTTAGCTCTTAATTTGAGCGGAAGGCTCTAAAGGAAATTATTTTTTTTATTCTTTGTGTTGTTTTGTTCATTAAAAAGGCTTTGCAAATGGCTGAACAAAAAGGAAAATTTCCCTCCCTCGCATGTTGCGCATGCCCACTAAACTAGTCTGTCTATCTGATCGGGATTTCCAGTAGGTTTGTAAACTTTTCTCTCACAAAAAAAAAGGAAGGTTTCACCCCCCCCCCCTCCAATCAAGTAAGTATGTAACCTATATATTCCCAAACAAATCATGAATCAAATGAATCATTTTGAATGAATCAAAGAAACATTTTGAAAAAGAGGACGTTTGGTTTTCAAAAGATAGGTCCATGCGACACGGGGATATTGTAATTTTCAGAAAGAATAAAGTAGTGCCAACATGCTGGATCCTGTAACAGGGCTCAAATCGAGTGTTACTCAAGCAGAGGAAGTGGCCCAAGGAAAAAAAGAGGATGCATGGAAGCGTGCTTTAACTACTTCGCAGAAAAACATTAAGTTGTGTCCAGATTTTTCCCCGGTGCCAAAAGAGTAATTTCTGTCAAGATCCTTCAAGAAAAGGGGATTCATGATCGGTGAACTAAGAAGCATTTGATTACATTAGTTAAGATCATTAATTAGGATAAATAAATATCCATTTTTAGGTCAAATAAAAGCCAATCTAGCTGCCCACTGGTCATGAAGGTAAAATAATACATAAATATTTCAAAAGAATAACCTTTATAGTTATTTATTTATAACTTCCACGAAGACGTAAATACACTTATACTTAAATATTACTCAACTGAGCAGAAGTAGTATCCATTTGAAGTGGTCATCTTGACAGTTTATTTTTTTACATATTTACTATCTAATATATTTTTAAACATAATTTTATTAAATTACATATTTTGAAACATAATTGCTGAATACAGGAAGCTCACACCATTATACCTCGCCTGGAGACGATGCTTCAGCTGGTGCTCAGTACCAACCTTTGACAGAAAGTAAGGCTGAATATGAACATTTATTAATTAAACTAAGTCTTTATAAAATCTGTTTAATACTTTAAAATATATTAATATAATTATCGTATTAATTGCAATATGTTTTTCTTCCCATAATTATAACAATTACAACGAAAACAATTCATTTTTTTAAGAGGATATAGAGTTTATCTTTAATGGATTACTGCATTTTCAATATTTTCTACTTTTTCATTTTCTTCTTTTTTTAAAATAGAAATTGGCAGCATAGAGAGATTTTTTCCATACTCATATTTGAACTGGTGGTAAATAATTACTGCCAAATATGCATAAGTACACATTATTTTACATTTCTCTTCAATGTGATACCACTTTACAATAAGCTCTTGAGTGAGTTATTAGGGAAATACATTTTTTCCTTAAAGCAAAATAATAATAAAAAATACTATAATGTAATAGTTTAAAAAAAAAAATTCGCAGTTACAATCACAAGGCATTTTGTTGGATAAATCGTTAAATATCTAGTCACCCAGGTTTTGTAATGAGGTAGGCCTTCTTCACCCCCTACTTCTACCAGTTTGTGATGTGACGTCGGTGGATGTTAGATAGATAGATATACTCAGGGCCCCTATCTAAGGGGAAAGCAACTCGACCTAAAAGATCTATTGTGCCCCTGACACTCTGCTGGGTCACTTATAGCAGCCCTGCGTCTCTGACAAACCCTCTGATCTTCTGAGATGTGAGCTCAGAGTCTCTTCCTGGGTCAGTTATTCTAACAGATCCTAGGCACATAAAGCGCCTGCGTGAGAGTACCGCGCAGTCACATATTATGTGTGCGGGTGTTTCCTCCTCTATCCCACATAACCTACATAGAGAGGTTGTAGCCAGGCCCATATTGTATAGATGTTTATTCATCTTAGCATGGACCTGTGTAAAGAGCCACAGTCTCCTTCATAGCTTTCCTATGTAGGGACAGAAGCATCTTTGTTCGTTTCCTGTCAATTTGGTTTAGGAAACGCTTTGACTGCCTTTGCGTTTGGACTCTTTGCCAAACGCCTAGATGTTGTAGCCTCGCCCAGTCATTAATTATACCTTTTGCTAGGGTTAGCGATATTCCACAAGCTGGTTCTGGCCCACAAAAGGACTCCTTGGCCCCCTGTCTTGCCAGCTTGTCAGCTTCCTCATTCCCTAGTATATCTGAGTGTCCTGGCACCCAGTGCAATTTAACCCGGTTACTGACAGCCAAACGATCTAACATCTTCCTGCATTCATCCACAATCTTGGATTTAATGCAGGTGCTCTCGATAGCTGATATTGCTGCCTGGCTGTCAGAGTATATATTGACTCTTGCACGAGAGATTCCACTTCTCAGCAACATCTCTGTGCAGGTCGGTGGATGTTTGTTTTTAATAAAAATAATATGCTCTTTTTAATTGACTCCTTTATATTTAAGCATTTCCGTCCCAAGCAACACAAAATGTTCTATACGATCTAATTCACCTCGATAGGATTTCTTGCAGACTTGGGATACTGAAATTTTCGTATTGCTAAGTTCTAGTTTGAAAACTAAAATATTTATTATTTCATCTGATGAACACTTATTTATTTTTTATTAATATTCTTATATATAATTATTTACGCTTCTAAAAATTATGGCCCACCCACTCCTTATATTTCCGTTTTAATTTTAACAAATCAAAGCCCTAAATGCCTTCCTTTTTCCGAAAAATACAAAACTAACAATAATAAAAATAAACATATCCAAATAAGGAGTGTAAATAATAAGAATTTATCCAAAACTTAAATTAAAATTAAAAAAATAAAGGGGGGGGGCATTTTTTTTTCTTTTCTTTTAAACCAAAACTAAGAACTTCATTTATTATTATACAATTTCAACTATGTGTTTATAAAGAAATAGTCATCTTACATATGAGAGAAGTGTATTATTTTGTCTTCCTTGGGATCGCCTTTGACAATAATAAATTAGTTTCAAAGTGGGTCTTTAATTACCTTCGCTGCCACCTATGTACCTTATCTAGTCATTCTTCCAGATGTCTGTTAACATTCTTTAAGTAAGCTCGCTGTAGTCCTGCAGTTTAAAACTCTTCAAATAAATAGTGGGATGAAACATAAAAAGTCTCATCGAAGACTGAAGCAAAGATTTTCGCACCACTCCACTTTGATGATTGGACTAAGGATTCAACAAGCCCGAGTTCCTTGGACTCACCTCTAAAATGTGCACTACCTTACTATCTTGGCATTTTTTTCGATTTCACATAAACTTAAAACTTTAATTGGTTCACTCATGAGTAAGACTTCTATATTCAGCTCTAAGCAAAAAAGTACCACTCAGACTTAAATGTGCTATTCTATTATAAAAAAAACAAAAACAAACTATTACTCCCCTTACTGACTTACACATGCTCAGTTTTTTAGGGTTCAGTTACCCCAAGAGGTGAAACCTTCAGACATTTCAAAACTTGATTGGGTCAAGAAACATATCATCACAACAGGTTACTATATAGTTCTTTTATTTTCATTGTACTATGAAAGTTCATGTATACAACGCTAGGTAACCCAAGATTACCTGAAAGCTATGCAGCATTTCTTTTAAATTCTTACGTCATTTAACTCTATATGGTAAACTATTTGATCATATTTCATTATTGTAATTTACATTTTAACTTACACATTCCATAATGTTAGAGAAGAGCCCTCTGTCCACCCAACCAGAATTGTGACCGAACAAACATTTTTCAGCATTTTTTAAACTAGTTTCTACTTTCTTGGCTCCTAAAACTTTTTGTCATTTTAGCAATGCTTTTGAATGGTATGCAGTTTTAGGAGATTGTTTTAATAATGACTTGTCAAAATCTCTCTCTTTTACACGCTTACTTATCTGGAATCCGTAAAACTACATTGAATAATGAACTGTTCTAATAATTCCAATTTTATTTGCAATGACCTCCCCTCATTAATAAATAATTAATAGTAGCTCTTCATTCCTAATTTGGGGGGGGGGAGGAACCAAACGTTTGTGTTAATTATAATAATGTTAGACATTCTTGACCTTTTTGCAGACTGTACTTTGTATTTTGGCCAATGGGAATCTTCACAAATGATAAATCTGAATCACTCAAAAATATGATTTAAATCAATGTAAAAACATAAGAAACTATAAAATTTTTATTTTGCATAGCGCAATTTCAAATTTTATGATTTATCATAAAATTCTGATTAAGTAGATAACTTTTAATAAAGTTGTAGACCTATATCACACAAAACGTGACCTGAGTTGTCATTAATGTATAATTATTTTTTATGTAGACGAAGGGAAGATATTTCATCAGAGAGATATTCATCCGCTGAACGGGATTCACCCTCCTTCATCTCCATCATCATGTAAGCTCTAATTTTAGGGGAGAGAAAGTTATTCTTCTTATATGGATTTTATTAGCCCAAAGCACTTTCAGTTTATACTAGATCATCAGAACTAACAAGTTATTGTCAGAGTTCCTCCAAGACTCCCTTCTCTGTGGTGTCAGGGTGAATTATTTTATTTTTGTAATTATGATAAACATAACTTCACATTTCTATCAAAATATAACTATAATCCAAACCAATGCATACCCATTTAATATTTTACAAAGGTTTTTGTATAATAAGTATCAAAATATTTACATTTAGATAAAAATAATCTTAAGTAAAAAAACATTAATCAATTTTCAGAGTCTCTTTCGCAAAATATTTTATCCCAAAAAATTAAACAATCTTGTTTCCAACTCAATATCAAACAAATTAAACAATAAAAAAATTATTGTAGAATTAAACTATTTTCATATGGAGTATTATTAAATTACAGAAGTAAAGTTGAATCAATTTGCTGGGATTCTATGGACATATTTCCAAGCATTTATTGTTAACTGAACAAAATCATTTATTTTTCTTTAATATGTGACATTCCATTCAGAAATGTGTTACAGGTACAGAAGTGAGTCTTATTCTCAACTTGGATTTGTCAGAAGGTAAGTAAATTATTTTTTGCTCATATATGTGAGCTTTTTTGTATTGTTTTACTATAATTAGTGGTAAATAAAAAAAATGGAAACTGACCTTGATTTAAGCTAACTTAATATCTTATTAGGAGAAGTCAAGGAATGGTTGGGATCTGGCTAAGAGAAAACGTCAGTTTTTTAGAGAGAAATAATAGAGAGAATCAATGCAGGATGAAAAAATAAAAAAAAACTCTTTGACATATAAAAATTGTTAAAAGTATATGTTTTATCCTCCACCCCCTTCACTCACCCTATCACCCCTACCCCCTTTAATCCCCCCACACTAAAAATATAGGAGTGAGTATGCCCCTGATTTTTTGAGGAATTATGAAATAACAGGTCCCCATTTTTTGACCCCTCAATGCTGAGTATTTTCGCGCATTCTTCGATAAGAAACTGTCATTGTTCTTGGAGGAAGTCTTTTGGGTACAGAGATTGGGAAGCTGGTTCCAAGTTGTCCAGCCCACTACGGGAGGGCCGTCCAAAATTGGTTGGACATTAACTATCCATGGCATTGGATAGGACTTGGTGTGACGGTATCTTGGCCAGATTGATCTTCAGACCTCACACCCTTGGATTCCTTCGCATGGGGACACACTGAATTTATCCATCCCATCAGATTGGCCTGGGAACAGATTACAGCTGAGCAATGCACAAATGCCATCCAGTCTGTCAAGGTGCGATGTGATGCCTGTATTGCTGCAAGGTGGTCAAACCTTTGAACAGTTTTAAAATTGATTTTTAGGGATTATTAGAAAAATAAATTTTTGTTTTATAATTATGCAGCCTGTGTTAAATTTAAAATGTTTTAAGAATTAAAAATTTATTTTTGTTAAGAATTGAAAGTTTATAGTTTTTTGTTCTAGCGCTTTGCTCCAAAGGAAAGTAGCTATTTTAAGTTATGTTGAACTTGCAGCTTTACACATGGCGCCAGTTAATTTTTTTCGACAAAGAATTTTTTTTGCGGGGGAGGTGGGTGGGTAGAGGGATTGGAAGATAAAACATATACTTTTAATGATTTTTATATAGGCATTATGAAAGAATGCCTTTTCACAATTCCGTTCTAGTTTTTTGCGCTTTTCTCGGAAATAAAACAAAAACGAGATATATGCCAAAGGACTTTATTCTTTATTGTTTCATCCTACATCAATTCGAGAAATTGGGCAGTTTATTTTGGGGACACCCTGTATATTGCAAACGTTTCGGCATGTTATGCACAAATGCCTAGGTGAATAAAGAAGATCACGATAACGTTTAGATGAGCATGTACAAGTCTAACTCTTATTCAAGATCACCTGAAAGTTATCATGGTATTTCTCCCTCACCTAGGCATTTAGTGCTGAAGAAGGCCACCAAAGAGCACACCAAATCAAATATTTTTCTGAAAATTTGATGTTTTCTCTTAGCCAAATCCCAATCATTCCTTGATTTCTTATACTTTCATCTCATTGTTATAATATTGTTTCATTAATCGGTTATTCTAATTCTTAATTTTATCCAACAGTATATTTATACATTTTAATTAATCAATTAAATAAATGTGTTCTTAACACCCATTTTGTGATACACTTGACAGATCAACCAGACATACCTGATTTTCTTTCTAAGATGAGCTTCTTCTTGAATTTATTTAAAACAAGCCTATCTCTCTTTTGTATTGGGACTCATCAAGAAGCATTGACCAAGTAAGGTCCTCTGTATAGAGAAATTTATATACCAAATGATAAAGCAAAGTTCGCACATTTTACAAGTTGAATTGCACATACAATTAATTTAGTAACATTCAAAGCACTATTTTTGTTACCTATTTAACAAATGTTTGCATTCCTGGCTGCTGTTATTTACTCTTCTTTGCCCAATGCAGAAAATTGTTAATGCCCTTCTATTATAGACTTTTCCTTAAATTACCCCTTTTAGAAGTCAAACCATCACTTAACTTTATAATTTGATTTCATTCTAGTAAAATATTACAAAAATTGCAAATGTGGGGTATTTACATATGTATTTGCTTCATCAAGCTTACCAAGGCTGCTATTAATAATTTGTTTTACATTTTATTGATTTATTTTTTCTAGAGAGTTAATTTCATTTCATTCTGAAAATAATCTCACATTTTATCATTCCTATTCCTTCTTTCACTATAATTTACACATTGTGTAAATGTTATCACATATTATGTTTGTGTCATGCTCAACAATTTTAAAAAGCACATTTGTAGCATATAGAGCAATTTACACAAGTTTTATTATAGTAAAGCCAAGTTTTATTAGAGTATTGTATAACTTTAAAATATGAGTTTTTAAGCTAAATTGTTGATTTATTGATATCAACCAAAAACACTAATAATATTAAAAAATGAATGTGTTGTGATAATGTGTTTTATTCTTATATAAATTTAATCTGGAGAGATAAGTCAATAGGAAGTTTTATTTGGAAAAATATGTTAATGGTAAATAATAGCTACCTAGCTTCTTGTAAATATATATATATATATATTTACAAGAAGTAGTCAACAAGTTGGGAAAAGCAATATTTTTTTAGTTAAAACTCATTAAGTAAATTAATTTAATCAAATTTTCTAAAACATTCTTATATGGAATAAAATTAGACCAAGGAAAAGTTTCCTTATGAAAATAAAATTGTTTAACATTTAATGTGCAGATCGCGAGAGTCCTACAAAAGAAATGTGTACAAATAATGAAGCAATCCAGACTTTGGAACCTGGTAAGTTCTAATTAATCATTCAAAAGCACGATTTTCCAAATTACGTTTTTTGTCCTACTCTAATTTTTTTTCAAAATCAGGAAAACTTTGTATAATATTCACTGGTTGTTGGGAGTTGATATTTTTGTTTGTAGACGTTGTGTGCCCATTAGCAAAAAATAATTAGGGGGACTGTAACAAAATAATATTTTGTGGATGGAGATAGTTAGCCGCTGTAGAGATACAAAGACAGGTATAGTTGGGATTCGGCTAGGAGAAAAACGTCAGACTTTCAAAAAGAAATCTGTATTTTGGACGTTTCTGTCTTTTACTTACTGCTTGTACATTCTCTTTACTTATAAGTTGTATATATTTTTTAGCTGAAGAAGGCTGCCATTGTTGCAGTCGAAACGTCCAAAATACAGATTTCTTTTTGAAAGTCTGACGTTTTTCTCCTAGCCGAATCCCAACTATACCTGTCTTCGAAAATAATATTTTGATTTTTAATCCAATTGTGTAGCAGAAAAAATTCTCAGCAAGCCCATAGCTGAAAAAAATCAGAAGAGAATCCAGTGTCCTAGCCACTAGGTCACAGGGAGACCCATTATAGTTATTATAATACAAAATTTCTGTATGAGTTTATGGGATTAAATATACCTTCAGTCATTATAGTTCAATGAAACTGCATTTTTTAATAAAAAGTCCGTCTCGCAGGAACTGCATCATCTTAGCCTCTCGCCTAATCAAAACTTTTATCAGAACCTTTTTTGTAGAGCATTTAATAAGCTTTCTAATGGAATTCTTCCGTTTACCAAAATTCTCAACCTTTTTCGAGATATTAAGGAAAGTAAACAAAGTTACCAAAACTTTTTATGTCTGTTAATAAAATATTTTATTCTAACCCTTCCTTAACTCCAAACGTAACAAAAATTTCAACATATTAGTTTTAATGAAAGTAGAACATGCAGAAAATGTTTCAACTGAATCCCATGATTCTAAGTACCCAAACCAAAAACTGCATTAAAAAACTATTTTTCCAATTTTCTCAAAAACGGTTAAAGCTATCGCATTGAAAAATGTCTCATTCGTTTTCCTAGCCCAAGAAGCATATAAAACGAGTACTTACAAGCTTATGAACTCAAAAACGTAAGCGTTACGATTTTTTTTGCGCGAATTTCACCCCAAACGCCATCTTCCAGTAGGCGGATTTTGCTGGTTAACAAACTTGACCTTTCAAATTAGACGAAAGATTTTTGTACCAAATTGCGTCAAAATCGGACCATTCGTCTGGGAGCTACAGAGCGAACAGACAAATATATATATATTGTAATAATAATTTTTTACAATAAGAAATAAAGAAATTATAATTATTTTTATTATATTAATTTAAATTAATCTCAGGGACAAAGTTCCGAGTGAATGACCGATTTAACATTTATCTTCAGACAATTCTGAGATACACACAATATTAAATTACACAACAAATAATAATAAAATAATCAACCACAAAAAAAAACAATTCTTACCTCTAAATCAATCTGCTTCCATCAAAGCCTCAATATACTTGGTATTCCTTGGAGGAGAGCTCTGCCTTCCACCAACGCTGAGAAGCAACAGATAAGACTAGACTCCAACTCCTCCTTTCATGAATGCAGGGAATCGACGGACGCCTTCCTTCGATCACTACTAGGACTAGACTGCGGGAGACGCTCCGTTTGAGCGGGAAAGTTTGGCTTCTGTCTTTTTAACTTCCGCAGTTTGCCGGATTATATATATAAAGATAACAATTATGTTTTTTGTATCAAATAATTAATTTATTGTTATCTGGATGTAAATTTAATATGGATATATTGTATATCAGTATTGTCCAAAAACATTATTAATTTTGATCGTATATAATACGATGTTATTTGTATATCTGGTTTGTGATTTGCGCGGGCTTTTCAAAATATCGATGGTTATTTGAATTTAAAAATATTTTCAAGAATGTAATATATCATTACAATATATATATATATATATATATATACAAATTTTAACCACTATCATTTTCGGTCTCTATGGGTTCTGAAACGCAAAATTTTCTAGTCGGCACTTCCGAATTGCGTCATGAGATCAACCTTATAAGCGGGGTTCCTCCCTATGGGGGATGGAGGGACCGCGCTAAAAATGAATTTTTAGTTCGACGTTTCAGGCTTATTTTTAAGTTTTTATCAAGGCTATTAGATGAGGAAGAACTGATCCTTTTAGAAGTTTCTGCATCACAATAGGTTGGCCTGAAGGGTCTTCCTCTCCTTGAGGCCCTGATGCAGTCTTCAAAATGAATCCGAAGTGTTGACGCAAATAAAAACTTATTTTTTATTTTAAAATATGTAGTTTTATTCAACTGTAATGAGAAAACCATGACTACGTTCAGCCTGGCAATATCCATGACCAATAATCTCTTCTGAACAATTTGTGTACATAATCCAACTGGGCTTATCAGAAAGTATTCTCTTGAAAGGGGCAGCTTAATTGCTTGCTAATTTATTTTCATTGCTTATCATGTAATATTTTCCACAGTTTTGAGGACAAGGAATTTCCTACACAATTGAATTTGCCTCAATAAGAAGCCCTGTAGATTTCAGATTCTTAGGAAATTTAGGACTAAACACTAAATGTTCCACACCTTTTCCATTGGCAACATGCTTGTATAACTAACAGATCTATTAAAAGAAACCTACTTTATGAGAGAATATCATAGATTTCTTTCAGAAATAAAGTGTATTACTATTATGGAGATACATATAACCTCAAAAGGTTACTATGTTGTTCTATTAATTTCATTATACTATGACAGTTCAGCCAAAGGCCATAGCCTCGTTGAATGCATCGGTTTCCGTTGATCACCAAAGTTAAGCAGCATTGGGCTTGGCTACTACCTGAAAGGGTGACCGACCACGTGCTGTAGGCATTATAAAAGCGTGGCAATCTATAGACTGCCTGGTTTTAATAGTCCAATTGATGAAATGCCGTTAAAAAAAACAAAAAAAAAAGTCCGACTAGCAAGAACTGCATCATCTTAGCACGGTTCCGTTCTTATCCCTAATGTTGGAAAGGTTGACATAGAAACAGTTATAATTTTGGTTAGGCCTTTCATAAAATAATTTATGATCCCAAATAGGTCACCGTTGCAAGGGTCCATACCTCTTACCTGAATACCAGCCTAGTGAAGTTCCTTCTATAAGGACACTACTTACTGTTTCTTATTTTCTTTTACTATAATACTAATTTTACAGATAAATTCAATTTAAAAAAAAAATCAATTAATAAGTGATTTGAACAAAGAAAAAAAACGTTCAAAAGAACAAAAAAAAAAAAAAAAAAAAAAAAATTGAAGATTTACTGAATGTGAACTGTGGAAATGGAGTAGAGAAAATTTCAAAACCGGAGATACCCCCAAGATAAAGAATAAAACAGAAATCAAGTGAAAAATCGACAGATACCTAAAGAATATAAACGACCAAGACTAAGTCCATGGCAAGAATTAACATTTATTTTAAATTTGCCGTAAAAACAATTTATTAAAAATAATTTGATAAGAAAAATAAATATAATATAAATGATTTAAATAAATGCATTTTAGAACACATTAGACAATCTTTATACATTTTTATAAATATAATTTAACATGAGACAATCTTTATAAACCAACCTTTCTAAATTGTTATAATAAATTGTATAAATATTTCATTTTCAATACCAGATAAAAGTCTTTTTTTTTTTAAATAATTTTTTTTTTTTAAACGTGAGTGCAATATGTAGTGATATCCCAACTATCATAAAAAAATATCTTACTACTTCGTAGTAATATGAAATGATAACATAACAAAAATTTCCTTCCTCCTAAAATCAAGAAGGCATCTCCATGCTGGGAGACAGTCAGTTGTTTTTCAGAGAGAAGAGTTTGCTGTTGTTGGCTAAGATTCTTTGACTAGATTATTGGAATTTCATGAAGATGTTTTTTGAAGAATAATATTGGGATATTTTCATGAGCTGTGGCTGTGCCAGTGGATGTAAGTGAATTTTTGTTAAATTGTATACATTTGATATTATTTCGCTTGTAGTGAGGTTCGTATAGCTGCTTGATATTTGGAGATAACTCTAATTTGTATATAAAGAACCCAACACGACCCAATAAACAAATTAAATTTAATTTCATTTTTCAATTAATTAAAATTAAAATATCATAATATGTGTATATATATATATATATATATATACAAATTTGAACCACCGTTATTTTCGGTCCCTAGGGGTTCTGAAACGCAAAATTTTCTATTCGGCACTTCCGGATTGCGTCGTGAGGTCAACCTTATATGCAGGGTTCCTCCCTATGGAGGGAGGGAGGAACCGCGCTAAAAACGATGAAAGTTCATACTGAAAAGGGTAGGCAAACCTTGATTACCTGAATGCTTTGCAGGGTTTCTTTTATATGCCTACTGCACCCTGATTATGTATTATATAGAATTGAATTAAATTAAGATGGGTGAGGGTTCAGTCATTTTAGTTGATAAAACAATATTTTTTTTAAATATAAAAATGTAGTTTTATAAACTATCATGGCCGGCCCCTGGCAATCTCCACTGTCAACGATGTCTTCCCAATGAATTAAATTACAATTTATATTTTAGATTGCAGATCCCTTTCTCCTGGAGAAGATTCCTCTACCCTCCAGTTCCCCTAAGCCAAATGATGATTTTTAAAAGTTTCAGAATAAAATATCAGAATATCTGAAATATTATTTTAATTAATATGTCTGTGGACCATTTTACATTCTTTTGAATGCTTTAAAAAATAAATAAATAAGCATTAATATTTTTGAACATAGTTCTTAACTCTTCTTTACCTCCTTGTTTCCTAAAATGTTTTAGCATTTTAGCAACGCTTTTGAATTACATAGCTTCTTAGTGAGTACTCTTAATTTTTCTTGCCAAAATCTCTCACTGTGACCAACTTACTAGTGTGGGATTCAATGAAGGATCTATTAAGTATCTAAAAATAGCACCTTTTCAAAATAAACCATTTCCTAACACATCCAATAATGAACTGTCATTTATTCCTACTTAATGTGCAATAAACATCCACCCCACCTTCGTGATTGATCTCTTAAATATACGATTTAAACAAATGTTAAACATAAATTACTATTAAATTTGAATTTTACACAGTAATTACAAATTACTGGGCCTAGATTTCATAAAATTAAATTTAGGTTGACATTAATGGGAAAATATTTTCTATACAGATGAAGATGAGACATTTCATCAAAGAGAGATTCATCCACTGAACGAGATTCGAGTGCCTCCATCGCCATCAATATGTAAGCTCTAATATTATCACAAAAGAAATATTCACAAAGAGTGTATTATCTTTTATGTTGATTCTTTATAAGTTTCCAAAACAACCTTTAACACCAAGCAAGTTCCAAAGCAACTTGCTTCTGATTATGAACCTCTGTTAATCCAAACTATTGTACTATTGCAATCTTTTGAATATCTCGTAAGGATTTTGCTTTTAAGTATATTACTGTTTACCTTTAGATGAAAATAGTCTTATGTTAAAAACAATAATCAATGGTTTGGTTTTCAAAGTTCCTTCCAAAAAGTACTTCATTCTACTAAATAAACAATCTTGTCTCCAAAGCAACCTTTAACACCAAGTAAGTTTTAATACTATTATAGACAAACATACTCTTGACAAAAAAAAATGTATGAAATTATTAATTAATTTTTATTTTGAATATTATTAAATATAAGAAGCAAAGTTTTCTTAATTTACCCAAATGAAATTTTATATATTATAATTTTTGAGTACAGTCACTTTTACATGAACAATATTATTTTTTATATTAAAACCAATGACATTCCTTCTCTAATTGGTTTACAGGTACTGAAGTGAGCCTTATTCCAAATCTTGATTTTACCGAAGGCAAGTAAATTATTACACTCATTAAATTTTCTTGCATTGGTTAAACTTAACTAATGAAATAATATGTCATGGCTCATTTGATGCCATTTTATATGATATTGTATTGTTTTAATAATAAGTTTTTCTACTTCTAAATATTTTTTCGGGGGATATATTTGTTAAAATGTTTAAACTTTTCATTATAGACCGTGAAACTCTTACAAGAGAAATGTGTGCAGATAGTGAGGCAAACCAGCCTTCAACCCCTGGTAAGTTCTAATTATTTACCAATAATCTATTAATATTAATAAATTAATCATAAACTACAGTGTAAACAGCTTCATTGCAGTAATATAATAGGCCTAGATTACATATCAATCAATTTAGTTTGAGATTAATGGACAAGTATTTTCTATACAGATGAAGATGAGACATTTCATCAAAGAGAGATTCATTCACTGAACGAGATTCGAGTGCCTCCATCACCATCAATATGTAAGCTTTAATATTATGGAAAAAAAACTTTTAACACCAAGCAAGTTTGAATGCTTTTATAGACAATAAACATATCCCTTCAGAAAAAAGAAAAAAATTTAATAGTTAATTAACGTATTAAATATTAATTTAATGATAGAGCTATCTCATTAAAAGAGAACCTCTATCTCTATATGATCCATGCTCTCATGCTTTAATGATAAGCCATATAATAGAGGAATGCCCGGAATATGAAACCAGGTTCAGGCAGCTAAATATACCTCGTAATGTAGCAGAGGCTCTTAAAAATTGTCAGCAAACTATAGACAAAATTATTGAACTCCCGAAAATCTGCGGTATATATAAAATGCTGTAAATGAGCATGAATAAATAAAAAATAATATAAAGGAAAATATAAAAAGTAAGAAATAAGAATAAATAAATAAATAAAGCTCTCTTTGCAAGCAGAATGGGATTTTACATGTTTGCAACACAAACACAAATGTGAAACAGACATAAATAAACTCTAGGAGGTGACAACTTAGCAGTTTTCACCTTAAATAAATTTACACCCTACCCTACTCTACAATAGTGTTAAAAATTATTTGCACATTTTTATGAATAAATGTGTTCAAGGAGAAAAAAACTTCACTTTCCTCTACAGAAATGAAAAATACATTAATTAAAAACTGGAAAAAAAATCTTTTATAAAAATATAAAAATTTTTGGAACACAATTTTAGACTTCGTAACTTTGTTTGGGCTGGATAGGAGGTGAACGTATAAAAAGTCCTCAACCTTAGCCTTTGTGCCGGGGGGGTTTAGAAGGTCCAATTTTTCGGGTTTTCACTTATATCTCGGAAACCCTGCGTCCTAGCGACATGACTATTCTATAACAAATGAAAGCTGATAAAATTTACTACAAGTTCTATTCTATAAAGTTTTTCGAGATATCTTTAGGTTTCGAAATATCCGCTCTTGAAAGTCGGTCATTTTGGGAAAAACACTTTACATATTTTTTCCCCTTTATGACGGGATAACTCTTCAACGAAGAACCCAAAAAATAAATAACGGTTATAGGGTTGTAGAGTATTGCTTTCCCTTCAATAATATATATTACTTTGATATTTTATGTATTTTCCTTCAAACGTAAAAATAATTTCAGTGTTCATCGTGAAGTCTGAAATTTAGCGACTAATAGTCCAGGTAACTAAGAGTTATAGATGGAAATGTTTGGAACACAATTTTTGACTTCATAACTTAGTTTCGGCTAGTTAGGAGGTCAACATAACAAAAGTCCTCGCCCTTGTGCCGGGGGGGAGGGGGGGGGGGTTAAGAAGGCCCCATTTTTCGGGTTTTCACTTATATCTCGGAAACCCTGCGTCCTAGCGACATGACCATTCCATAACAAATGATTGCTGATTAAATATGCTACAGGTTCTATTTAATAAAGTTTTTCGAGATATCTTTAGTTTTCGAAATATCCGCTCTTGAATGTCTGTTATTTTGGGGAAAACACACTTTTTGCTCTTTTTGACCGGATAACTCTTTAACAATAAACCCAAAAAATAAATGCCGTTTATAGGGTTGTAGAGCATTACATTCTCTTCAAGAATATATATAACTTTACTATTTTATGTATTTTCCTTCAAACGTGAAACCAGTTTTAATGTTTATCTTGATATCTGGAGACAACTGACCAATGAACCTTTCAGTTTCTCACCATTTCCAGTCAATGTATAGTCCAAAATAAGCTCCATTATGTAAATATAGTGAGTACATACGTCCAGTACTCACTATATATATAAAATAGCACAAAATATATAATTTTGGGCCCATTGACCAGTTATTCAAACTCAATTAGATAAGATCTTGTCCATGGTTTTGCTAAGACCATGTGAGTGCGTATATAATGTTTGAAAGAAAATACATAAAATAGTAAAGTAATATATATTATTGAAGTGAATGGTAAGTTCTACAACCCTACTCCGGCCCCTATAGCCGGCATTTATTTCTTGGGTTCATCGTTGAAGAGATATCCGGTTGAGAATAGAAAAATGTGTGTTTTTTTCCAAAACGACAGACTTTCAAGAGCGGATATTTCAAAAACTAAAGATATCTTGAAAAACTTTAATGAATAGAACTTGTAGCATATTTAATCAGCTTTCATTTGTTATAGAATAGTCACGTCGCTAGGACCCACGGTTTCCGAGATATATGTGAAAACCCGAAAAATGTGGCCTTCTAAACCCCCCCTCCCCCCCGACACAAAGGCTACGGGCGAGGACTTTTGATACGTTGACCTCCTAACTAGCCGAAACTAAGTTATGAAGTCAAAAATTGTGTTCCAAACATTTCCATCTATAAATCTTAGTTACCTGGACTATTAGTCGCTAAATTTCAGACTTCACGATGAACACTGAAATTATTTTTACGTTTGAAGGAAAATAAATAAAATAGCAAAGTAATACATATTATTGAAGGGAATGCAATACTCTACAACCCTATAACCGTTATTTATTTTTTGGGTTCATCGTTAAAGAGTTATCCCGTCAAAAAAGGGAAAAAATATGCGGCAAAAGTGTTTTTTCCCAAAATGACCAACTTTCAAGAGCGGATATTTCGAAACCTAAAGATATCTCGAAAAACTTTATAGAATAGAACTTGTAGTAAATTTAATCAGCTTTCATTTGTTATAGAATAATCATGTCGCTAGGACACAGGGTTTCCGAGATATAAGTGAAAACCCGAAAAATTGGACCTTCTAAACCCCCCCTCCCCCCGGCACAAAGGCTACGGGCGAGGACTCCTATCCAGCCCAAAAAAAGTTATGAAGTCAAAAATTGTGTTCCAAAAATGTCCATCTATAACTGTTCGTTGACTGGCCTGTTTATAACAAAACAAAAAATTAAAACAATAAAATTGATTGGAAAAAATTATTTGCACACCTCCATATTTATAAGTACATATAATATTACCAGTTTTAATATTTTGTATATATGCCCTTTGAGTGATTAATTGCCTGTAGATGTCTAGACATTGGTTAAGGTTATTAATTAAATATAGGTTAATTTGTTCCCATTCTTGATCCAGAAGTTATTTAGCATGATTTCCTACCATGATATGGTGTTTTCTTAAATTTGTTCAAGGGGCTGTGATTAATTTTGAATTATATGGTGAATGAGGAGGAGTGTGGAGCTGACTCGGAACATTAAACATTAATCACTTCTTTGATCTCCTCTCATTGTGTTTTGGGTTGTCCTGGTGGAAATAGTACTGATCCTGGATTCTCTTCTTCTTTTTTTTGTTCATCATTAAGAAGCAAATTAAGGCACTAAATCTCCATGTGGCCTTCTGTATTTAAATAGCCTTTGGTACTCACAATATATCACAGTCCATGGTAGGAACACCCCCCCCCCATCAAAACATGCACTCTAACATGCTTCAGAGTCACTGGAACTAATACAAAATTATATATGTACATTACTGTAAACATTTAGTTTTACTTGAACAATACTATTCTTTACAGTAAAACTAATGATATCCCTTTCATAATTGTTTTACAGGTACTGAAGTGAGCCTTATTCCGAATCTCGATTTCACAGAGGGCAAGTAAATTATATTTTTCCCTTGTGTACATAACTTTATTTGTATTATTTTATCTTAATTAATGAAAAAATATGCCATGACTTATTTGATGTCATTTAATAAATATGACATTGTATTGTTTCACTAAGTAGTTTCTCTTATTCAATTTTTTTTGGGGATATATTTTTTAAAATCTTTAAACTTTTCATTTGTAGACCGTGAGACTCTTATAAGAGAAATGTGTGCAGATAGTGAGACAAAGCTGCCTTCAACTCCTGGTAAGTTCCAACTAGTTATACAAAAGATATAATTTTACAAAGTATTTTTTTTTTTTTTTGGTAAATTCCTTCAAAATAAAAAAAATATACTTTTAATATTACTGATGGGTTATTGTAAGTTAATGACCATGTTTGTGAATATGAGTGCAAGTCAATGCTTAAAAAACAAATTTTAACAAGAAGGAGAATAATATACACTAATGAAAACTATGCTAAAAACTTTAATTTACACGCATCCGATTTATCTACAGGTAGTATACTATACTTCATTATCAAAAGACCGTTCTTAGGGGAGCCTTTACTTTGAAAGGAAGCATTCACTCCTACTTTTCTCATGAGATTTCCCCTCTAGACCTTAACACAACTTAATATAATATGCCTGATGATGAATCTAAACAGGTTCGAAATATCACAAATATAAGTTAGTGCTTTAAGCAATTTTGGGGAGCAACTCTTGCAAGTTACTTGAAGTGTTAATTTAGTTTATAAAGGTGTTATTATGTTTAAATATATCAAAAGTTGTTTTTTCTTAAACAAGATATTTTAATTACTCAGGGAAAATAATTAAATCAATTATAATGGGTTTTATTATTCATAGAAGTTGTTACTTTACGGTGAAAGAGAAGTAGGTTTCTTTAACCTTATTTATTTAATTTTTTTTTTTTTTTTTAATTTTCAGGTATAAATTTAAGAGATGAAAACTCAAAATCAACAGAGCCACAATCTGAATTCCCGTCGTCCCCTAATTCTCTTTGTAAGAGGTGTAGCCAGGAGTCAGGGAAAAAATATCTAAGCTGCATTAAAGGATTTAAAAGTACTTGTTATAAGTGTGGGAAATCATTGGAAGTTATCAACGAAGAACAGTATAAGAAGCTTTATTATTGTCCACATTGTAAACACACTTCAAACAAGGCTAAGTATTTAAGGCAACATATAATGGCTAAGCATACGAAGGAGAAGCCTTACTCCTGTAAGTTGTGTGATTTTAGTGCAGTCCAGCCAGGGGTTTTGAGTAAGCATATGAAATATAAGCACTCTCTAGAAAAGTCACATTGTTGTCCACAATGTGATTTTAGAGGGGTTGTTGCTATTGACATAAAGAAACATATTATGTCAAAGCATGCCTTCTTGAAGCCTCATCGTTGCCCACAATGCCCTTTTAGCACAGTTCAGGCAGGCCATCTCACTCGGCACATTATGTCAAATCATAAAAAAGAGAAACCTCACCGTTGTTCTCATTGTGAGTATAGTACAACTCAGCCTGGCCATTTAAGGCAACATATAGCTAGCAAACATACTGAAAGCAAACCTCACGTCTGTTCTTATTGTGACTTCTCCACTGCTAAAGCAGATAGCCTGAAGAGGCATATTGTGTCAAAGCATTCCACTGTAAAACCACATTCATGTCCATATTGTGAGTACACCACAGCTCGGAAGGGTTATTTGAAGGATCACATGAAGAAAAACCACAGTGATGTAGTCCCACCTTTAAACAGGCCTTGGGAACAGGAATCTGCAAAGAATAAATAACCTGGAGGTTTTTGACAAACTATAGCTGCATATTAAACTAAAAATTATTATACATAAGATTTATTTGGGAAAGTTAACTATTCATGTATTTTTAACAAAAATAACAGAAGGAGCAATTCACTTAAAGTATTGTAATGGTTGTAAAGGGCATTCAAAAATAGAAATAAGATTTTTTATGTATTTAATTATTAGAACCAAAGGAAAACATTTTTCTCAGATTGATTGTATACAAGGAATTGTTATCGACTGAGAATTTTTAATCGAATTTTTAAATATCTGACTATTTTTTAAGAGGAGCATTCTAGTCTTGAAACAAATATTTTCATAAGTGATAATAATTCATCATCTATACTTTATTTTCATAAATATTTCTGTGTTTTTCTGTATTTTAGCTTTTAGATATTCAAAATTTTAAAGCTACTATTACTTACTATATAAGATTTAAGATGCAAGCAAATACTTTTTCATTTGAACTCATTTCATTATTGAATAGAATGTCTAAATAGTAAATGCGATATCAGCCCATTTTTCCTCTCCTTTTTTTTTTTTAATACTTCTATATTTATATCCTTTGCTTCACTTGATGCTCCATTTAATAAAAAAAATATACTTTTTCATCAATTTATATGAATTAATTGATATGTACAAATATGCTCAATTGTTTCATATTGTCCTACCATGTCAAACTATCGAATATGCAAATCGGACCAAACTAGAGAACAAACATATTCTACCAATTGACAAAGTAATATTTTGAAAAATGGTCTTATTCGATACCTCATATAAGGCATTAAACGTTATACTAAAGGGGTTGGAGTTGCGACAAGCCGTATTGTCCACAATCCAAGAGCAAAGTCTTGAATCTGAAAAACGGGATTTTGCATATTCAATAGTTTGACATGGTAGGGGCGATATGTACTATTAGATGTAAATGTTGAATGTATTGTTAAGATAATTATTTATCTTCTAATGATCACTTTTTTTCGGACTCACTGTTATGTAAATAAGAATCTTTATCCATCTCAGAAATTAAACAATTTATCATGTATTTACAATTGCATTTAAAGACAATTTTTAATAGTGTGATTGTTGATCATAAATTATAACTAATAACAAAATTAGTTCATATTTTTAAAAGTTGAACACTTTAGTTTTTACATTTTTTTAATATTTTAAAACTAGAACAATTCGGATCTAGTACAAGTTACAAATAATATCAAGTAAATTCTTATATACTGCTCTTTAAGTGGCTAGAAAAATTGCACGATTAATTATTTTCATGAAAGGGACATGGTTCCTGAAAAATCCAGCATTGTGGTTTCATTTTTATTTCGTTTATTTAGATACAATATATGTATATGTGCTTTTTGTTTCACTCTTGTCAGAATATAATGCCATTTAGTTAGTTATTGTAACACCTTGCTTGCATAAGAGTATAATTATAATAAAAATGAAAATGTCTTAAGGGAAGAGGTACTAAAAAAGTCCAAACATTTTTTTTAGTTATTTTTCTTAGCTAGCATAAGATCAGAGAATAAACCATCCATTTTTTTAAATATCAGTTTTGAGCTCTATTATATTGTTTTTATTTTGATGTATAAAGAAAAATCTTGAGGGAAGCTGGTGGCAGGCCTCTATAAAGAAGTTAAATCTATCTATCTAGGATAAGTTCAAGGCTTCAAAAGTATGAAAAACTAATCATCTAAAAGTTACCTTTAAAAGAATGAAAGGCTGTGAAGATAGTTAACAAATTAAAATATATAATAAAAATGTTGTTTCATTGTGTATTTCTAAGTCATTGCTTAAAATATATTTAAATAATAATTATTTTTTGTAATTGATAAAAAAATGTTTTGTTTCATGAGCAAGCATATGATGGTTTGAGGTAAGCTACAAGAACCAGCCACCAATTTATTCCAGTAATGAAGAAAATATCCTCTGTTAAGGAAATAATTTGTAACAAAATATTTCATAAATAAATCTCAATGTTTTAACAAATAATCTTTACTATTCAATGCTAAATGCCAATTGAAAAAAAAAAAAAAAAAAAAAAGTAACAGAGGGCAGAAAAAGATCACTTTTAATGAGGTGGAGATAGCCGTCCAGGTCATGAGCAGTCAGTAAGATCAACTTTATCATAGATTATTGTCATAGATCTCTAAATTTTTCCGACACTAAAAACTGTTTTATTAAAAACGAATTGAAACATTATATATTTTTTCCCACATAACTCACTTTATTCGAAATAAAGATTAACATGGTATGCCATATATATGTAAAACTATTCTATACCCCTGAGAAAGATCAATTGTTTTTAAGGTAGCGGGTATCTAATGTGGAGCTCAAGAAAATCTTTCATTGTTGTGGTATATTTCATATGCTATGTAGTATGGTTGCTTGGCAACAAAAACAAAAGACTGTAAAGTTGTGTTATATCTTGTTACAAAATACATTCTTCAATTCTGTTCTCATTAATCCTTCTCTTTATTGATTACATTCATCAAGTTACAACAATTGTCCAGGTCATGACGAAAGATTATTGTTACATAGCTTCAGGTCTGGAGCTAGAGCTTTCCGCTATAACAGAATTTTCTTATTTTCAATGATGAATGCTAATTTGATGTGAATACATGCAAGATTCTAATAGCATACAAAAATGATTTCATTGAATTGAAATCGAGAATAATAAGCGGGTTATTGAAAATAAATTCACCTAAATTCTCTGATATTCACGTGCTTTGAAATGAGTTACATTCAAAATGAGATTTTTATCCCAGCAGCCGAAACATTGTAACTCATTAATGTATAATTATTTATTTAAATTTTAACGTCGGTTATAATTAACTGAAAACTCGCACAGAGTCTTAAGTGCTCATGCCTTAACACTCATGGCCACCGGGCCTCCTAGTGTATTATTACGAAAACATTTCCCAAAATGAACGAAGAGGTTCTAAGAAAGGTATACACTACATAAAAATATATATCCACAAGAGGTATTTGCTTAGGCAGTCTGGTTGCCACGCTGCAAGAAAAACGCCTGATATTAGAATAAAGCCAGCAGAATGGTTCTTAACCAGGCATTGTAAACGAATTTCCAGAAAGAACTAAAACGGATTTGTGGTACAGGTGCGGAGGATGTGGAGCCTTTCTTATGGCATTTTGAAGAAATTTCGTTACTTCAAACCCAAGAAACACCTACTGCTTCTATTAGCACCATGAACATATCTCACCATATTATTGATGCTGATGTGGTTCACAACAACGGGGATTGAGGTGATGCAAATGATACCCATACAGTAAGTTGTCTATTTTATTAATTTTCTCAACAAGTTAATTGTACTTAATATAACATATTAGTTATTAACATATTCTGCTGAATCAAAACAACTTCTCCATTACACATTTTTACCAAATATTTCATCATGCCTATGTTTCATTATTGCTATTGTTATTATTTTTAGATATGCCATTTTTAAATATTGGTCAAGGCAATTGAGCCTACAATTTTCCATTGCCAAGAAACCTGGCCTTCATCATGGGCGTATATAGGAAATAATATCCGGGGGGGGGGCTGGTTCCATGTACGGGGCATGGAATACTAATAATCTAGAACTTTGAATAGTTTTAGCCAACTAAAACGCTATTACACCCCAAAAAAATATGTTTTATGAACTAAGTGATCTTATTTAATTTATTTTTAAAGGGGTTAAGACACATTTTTACCGATCAAATCAAAATTTACTTACGCATTGCTTTTATACGCCCATGGCCTTCATTGTTAAATAAATTACAACATGGGCGTATATAGAACATAATTTCGGGAGGGGCTGGGAAAATTTCGGGGGGGCTGAGACCATTTCCGGGTAATGGAATACTAATAATTTAGAACTTGGAATAGTTTTAACCTACTAAAACGTTATTACACACAAAATAAAATATTTTTTATGAACTAAGTGATCTTATTTAACTTATTTTTAACGGTTTATGACACATTTTTACCGATGAACTCAAAATTTCGGGGGGGGGGGGGGGCTGGAGCCCCCTCAGCCCCCCTTATATACGCCCATGAATTACAATATGTATCTCTGGCAACTTTAGCACTAGTCGTTTGATTCTGAAGGTACTGTTTGGCTGCAGTGGTGCCATCTCCTTTGAAACATCCCTCCAGTGTCTGTTCGAGACCACACCTGCCTGCAAATCCTCACTATCCACATGATTCCTAGTCACACAAATTGCTGGTTGGCGTTTGCATAAAAAGGTGTGTAAATAACAACATGCCAAGGCTGTTGGAGCCTTCTCTGGCGACACTCCAATTGGATTGTGCAGTACACCAAATCGGCTGACCAAAACCGCGCTTCGTATTTCATCGTTTGATAAATCTTTTTTTGTATTTTTCATTTCATATTCATCTCTTATTTTCAGGAATGAAAGGAAAGTTCCAGTTTTTGTTGTTTTATCTATTTACAGCCATATCATTTATGTTGGAAAATGTTTTTGTTTTACCAACATTAAATAATGGGTTTGAACCATTGAGTTAGTTGGGAGACTTCTATCTAGTAACTCAGTGGTTACTACTCTGTAAATAAATAGCTAATACCAACGAACTATAATATTAAAACATTGTTTTAATATTATAGTTCGTTGGCTAATACATTATTAATATAATCGATTATAGACAAACTCTTATCGTTCTATTCAATTAACAAATCCTTTGAGAGCAATAAGGAGTTTGGAGGTTTCCGCATTGTTAACCACGTTTGTCACGTGATTTCATTATTATAGATGAAAATCTCTAAAAATGACAGTTGACGTTGAAGATATTCTTAAAAAAACTAAGGACAAAGTAAGATGAAATTAAAGTATATTTCACATTTATAATATTATTTTTATGTAATTCATTTGATTGACAGCTGGAATGAAATAGTTATTTTCTAACTGGCTTTTCACTTTTTTTACCTAACTATCTTTTGAAATTTCTTAGTATATTCTTTTATCCTTTTTAAAAGAGGTGTTATTGACTCAGAGAACACTTATAGACTTCTATTATTTCCCCATTCAATTTCATTGTCATAAATCGCCAATAAAATTGACTTGTGAATGTACATTTTGTAAAATAATTTTCATCATAATTGGAAGGATAATGGTTTTTATAAAATGTCCAGATTTTTTGACCAGGAATTATCCTTGAGATTTCAAGGAATCATTTAGATTGACATGCCAGTCTACTGCTCTTTAAATAATATTAATCATAATTTGTTTAGGGATGGAGTATTGAAGCTTTTCCATTTACTTTTTCAATGCATGTTTAGAAAATAATACTACTAAAGTTTTTTATAATACAAATTTTGTTCTAGGTTTTCTACTTTTTTGGTTAAGGGTGTTTGCAATGAAAGGAGATTTGTGCTGTCATCCAGCTTCAAATTTAAAATTCTATTTTTTAATGTGTGAATTCCCAATTTTTAAATCAATCATATTATAAGTAAATTTAGGCCTCTGTTTTGAGTTTTCACGTAATCACTTTTTCCAAAGGCAATGTTCATGAAAAAACATTTTTACTTTATTACATGCTTGTAAGTAGTTGGTCTCTTTTGTTTTGTATAATAAAAAAAAAAAATATATTGTTTTTTTTTTCATAGTGAAAGTCCAACTTAAATTGAATTTATTTTCCTAAATGATTTTAAGTACAAATTTTGATGGTGACGTGTGGGAGGGTTTTGTTTTGGTCATGATTTATTTTTGATCAGAACTAAGTTTAACTACAAAATATAGAAAAATAAGTCAGGCTAGAGCTGCCAAATGTCAAATTATATTAACATAATATTACTCCTTTAAGAACTTTATATTAATAGAACTCTAATCTGTTTTTAGGAGGAAGTGTTAAAAGCATTACTGCAAAAATTAAAATGTATCAACAACCATGATTTTCTGATTAATATGGCTGAATACCAGTCTAAATCAGACATCGTCAATAACTTAATAACAAAAAACAAGAAATTAAAATACAGACTGGGCATCCTTAAAAACGTAAGTATTTAAGTAATTTGTGATAACTGAGTAACTCATGAGCCAGTCAGTTACTTTAGGCCTTTCCTAAGAACTGTAGCTATTAAGGTTGCACTTATGAATGAAATACTCGAGGGAAGTTACTATATTTACTATTTTATAGCTCTATTACAAACTACAATTTGTTTGTCAATTGTCTCAGACAATGCATTAATAAAAGATAAGGTAATTCTGAGCAATAAGTGCCCCAATTCCGATTTTCGTAAAACTTCACATGCTGATTCATTTCAACCTAAATAAGAATAAAAAACGTGAAAAAAAAAAACATCTAGGCCATTAGCGCCGACAGGGCGCAGTGAGGAATTTTCCCAAGCCGTGTGATGAGAAAATTCCTGCCGCCGGTGGGGATTGAACCCACCATCTCCCGCATATGAATCTAAGGCATTAGCCCCTAGACCAGAGGGAGATCCCCTACCAAAGTTAATAAATTATTTTCTATGACTAGTTCAATTTTCCTTACATTTTATTCAAGCTCGTGGAGTATGGAAACCTTAAACCTTACAAAACCCCAATTACAATGTTTTTCAGGCAGTGGATGAACAGAAGAAAGCATCTAAGAAGCGGAAGTATACCCCAGTCGTTATAGACAGTTCTTCAGTCGGAGGAATTCAAGATATATTGACTGATTTATGTTCAGCAGGTTTGGATGCTGCCTTTCCTGATATTAATGTTGAACAAACTGTTCAGTTAGCGGGGAATCCTAAGTTTGGAGATTATCAGTTTAATGCTGCTCATCAAATAGTAAAAATACTAAAAGACAGAGGTGAGATAAGTTGTTTGGACTTCATAAATTTGTTAGGTTTATACACTCACACGATATTTCAGATTCCCCAGTACATACTGTGGATTACTTTTAATGAAATATACAAGGAATCTATTTATATCGCTATAAGTGAACGTCATTATACCCAGAACAGATAGAATGAACATCTTGAATTTTTTCTTTGTTAATATATTTATTTATTCTGTAACCAATTTTTGGTTTGTGATTGTGAAACGCTAGTAGATTCTCCAACGATCTTTCTAAAACAATGTTGTGACATTTCTGGAAGCGAGTAAGCCAAGAATAAGAACAAAGTTTGGGGGGGATTTTATTAAGGGTATTGAAATTAAGTTTTAATGTTTGTCTTTTATGATGAACACCTTCCAAGATTAAAAATAAATTTATGATTATATTGCTTTATATTTTAAGTTATTTCGGTAAACGAATTAAACAGTTAATAATTAGAACGGAACAACGTTTAAACATCAGCAGTAAAACTTTATAGAATAATAACTGAAAAATGATTTTAAAACTTTGAAATATTAACTGTTATAACACTCAATTTCAAGGAAATCGTAAATGTTTTAAGGAAATTCACATAAGTCCTTACCACTCTCTACCAGATGTACATGACTTTTATCACATAAAATTACACAGCTGACTTTTTTTTAGTACCCAGTATATGTGGAATATCGCAAAAAGTAAGAGTTATTTCTGGACTAGTTACCACACTGAACTATTAGAAACTAAAGATTCCTTTTGGTTTCCATCATTAAATTTGGCATATCCTTCTACCCGGCATTGTTTTAAATGGAATTGACTGTATGTCTTAAATGATCACTAATAATTCTTATATCTATATTTATTTTTCTAAACTATCTTGGATTAAAAAATTAACTGAAAAATGAGGGATCACCAAGGCTTTGTTCGAGACATTTTTCATTTCTCATGATAAAACATTTTTCTATTAATTATGGATGTAAATCATAACTTAATATAATTAAATAAATACTATTGCAACATAATGTTGCAAATACTTTTCCCTTAATGATTATGCTGTTTTGGTGCTTTATATTCTCAAAATTATTAATTTTTTTCAGGCACAAAAACTTCACCTGCAGAGGTTGCCAGACGAATTGCTGAAAAAATACCGAGCAGCCCTCTCATAGAAAAAGTTGAAGTTGTCCCAGCTGGCTTTATCAATATATGGCTTAAGAAAGAGTTTTGCCAAGAGATTATAGCAAAAACAATTTTGAATGGAGTTAAACCACCTCCAATAGAAAGAAAATTACGTGTTCTAGTAGATTTTTCATCTCCTAACATTGCAAAAGAGATGCATGTGGGTCACTTGAGGTAAGTAAAGGATTTTCAAAATTCAAAGGTGTACTTTTTTTATTATTTTTTTGTTGGTGCTCTGATTTTCATGGCTATTAGTGCCATGAGTGCTGGTAGCCTCATTTTATTTTATTTTATATTAGTTTTTCACATTTATGATGTGATAAAACTATATCTTTTTCCTGAAGGTAGCCTCCTTTCTAAGCACCCCAGGTGCAGTAGACTTCTTCTGGCTAGCCCATTGCTAAAAGAAGTCAACTCTCTGCAGGCTTGATAATTACTAGCATCTTCTAGTAATTATACAGGTAGCCTGGCACACTAATCCAAAGCAGAGACCCAATTTTATATTATATTATATCTAGTTCCTCCTTTTTTTATTGAAAAAATTATGCATTATTTTCACGACCAATGAAATAAATTTGATCAGATTATGGCTATTTTTGTTATTTTAAAACCAGACACAAGTTGAGACCAGACTTTTGACATGACATGAATTTAATACAGACAGAACTCATACTTTTCATTTATTGTCCTGCATTGGGAGAAAAATTTTGTTTTTCTTCTTTTCATTAAGTAAGTCAATTGGAGGAATATTACACTGCAAAGCCGACTTTAAGGGAGTCAAACTAAAACTGAATTAAATTGATTTAGTTAGTTAAATTAAATTTTGTGTTAAAGTGAATAAAACGTATAATCCAGTTGAATTTTCATTCTGTTTGGTTTCTCCAAATGAAAGATTGAGTTAACAGTTTTTCCAGAGATTTGAAATTCATGTAAACTAATAAATATAAAATTTGTTAGGCTTGGAGTTGAAAAAGTATTTTTAAAAAATGTTATTAGCGGTTGGTAAATTGTAGTAAGTGGAAGCCAAACATTCGGAAGCTTATGAAATTGCCCACAAAAACTGTTGTTTAATTTTCAATAGGACAATCTCTGTGGAATAAATCAGTCCTTAAAATTTCAAAACTGTTCATTTGAATAGTTTTTTGTCCCTATTTTACCCAATTTTTATTGTGTTTCTTTTTAGTTGCGTTTAGCAGTAAAACATGATAAGTAAATGAGAAACGTATTTGTTGTTTAGATTTTTGTTCTTCTAAAGAATGTGCAGATTTCGAAAAGGTAGAGCGAGTTCTATTTTCTTTATTCCATTATTTTTCTCATAATTTCTTATATTTCATCCATTTTAGTGCCACACTGGCAGTGTTACAGGGCCCCTTGTTAAAGGAAATAAAAGATAATTTCTTCCTGTATAAAATTTAAAAGTCAGACTTTTCTTGAGAGTAGAGGACATAGCTATGGAAGAATATAAAATGGGCTTTTCTTCTACAAAAATTAAGAGCACTGAGAACTACTAGCAAGGGTGCAGCCCTAATAAAAAATGTTTTACTCTTCTTGTATACAATTTCTCTATTGTGCTACTGCTTTTTGGGGACTTATTGACTCTCCAACCTCAGGCTGCAATATAATTCATATGTAGGCTAATAATACATTTACAGTCTAATATAGTCAAAATTACAGCTCAAGTATTGGGAATAAAACTTCATAAATAGTAGGCTTAGAGCCGTCTATCCTCATGCTGTTAACAATCTATACTATATTGTCTGCGATAACCTAAGTCACACTTCCTATTCCTTCATGCTTTTTTTTTTTTGCTAAGTGATTATTTTTCTTATTTCAGTTACACAAGTTATTAGCATATTCACCTTTTGTTACTTTACTGCTTAGCCCTTTTGCTATAATTTTTATTTATCTTGTTAATTTTGGCAAATCAAAAGATCATTTAAAAAAACAAAAAAAAAACACATTTATGCAACTGGTAATCACCATGCAGATTGATCTCTTCTGAGTTCATTTTATCTTCTTTCAGATCCACTGTAATTGGTGATAGCATCTGCAGGTTATTAGAATTCCTTGGCCATGATGTTCTACGAATAAACCATGTTGGAGATTGGGGAACCCAATTTGGCATGCTTATTGCCCATCTTCAGGTAAATAATTTGTGTTAACAGCATTATTTAAAGTTAAAAATGTCTTGCTCTATAACATTTATTTACCTACAGTAAATTTAAGAACATTCTCATAACAATGACTGTGAAATAGTTAAATAATTATGTAGAGTTGTTCTTACCAACATTTTCAGAAATTCCACTTACCATAATTTCTCGACCGTTGTCAAAATATACAATAAGCCCAAGACCTTTCATGTCAAGAAACTCAAATTAAACAGTGACCAATAGCTCTTAGGCTAAATTAGTTTTTCTTTATGGTTATAAATAAAAATACCATTATTCATTATTAAATCTACAATGGAAGAATAAAACACATAAATAAATAAAAATTAAAATAATTATAAAAAATTAGTCTAAATATGCTGCTTTTCTACAATATCAATACTCTAGCAATATTAACATTTTGAATCTGTAGTGGGAATATCGATTATAGGTTTTGTTCTTGATATGAAAATGTGATTGGTACCTTATTTTCTTCTACTGAAGTTGGTTGAAGAATATCGCAATGTTTTTCAATAATTTGAAAAATCACAATAAAATTCTTTCTGTTTTGTTGAGAGGAGATCGTTGACCGTAGATGATGCAAGGTAGGGATTGTCGGGGTTCGGTCACTGCTACTTAATAAAACTACATTTTATCATAAAAATGGTTTTATTGTGCCGACGTTTCGGCTTGAACTTCAAGCCTTCATCAGGGCTGTAAGAAACAAGTAGGACGGATGTATTACTGAAATATATATATATATATATATATATATATATATATATGCCTACATACACAAATACACATACATATATACATACATACATATATAGAAAAAGACAAAAACATAAAATACTAGAACATAATATATACAAGAACAATGTGCTCTAGAAGTGTTTGGATTATTAGGAAAACAGATATAAGAATAACAGATTACATATTAGATTAGATATAAGAATAACAATATGGGCTTACCGATGGGAAGATAGAGAACTATTCCTCACAAATGCGGGATCATTTCTGACAGTTAATACAGGGAAACATAGGAAGAAAGGAGTTGGTGAGGGGGGGGGGGGTCTGGACCACCCAATGGACAGAGAACATAGAAGATGAAAGAAAGAGCGGCGAAGTACAGTAAGGGGTCATAAAGTCATAAAATGTTGTGTTAATGGAACACAACATTTCAACAAAACTTTCTGTTTTGTTTTTCTTCAAGAGTTGTAAAACAAATTTAAAATTGTTTTGGATGTTACTTAATTTTCTCTCTTTTTTGTCTTTCTTTTTTTTTTATTTAATGTATTACTGTTTAATTTTAGGATAAATTTCCAGATTATCTCAATGTTTCACCACCTATTGAGGATTTACAAGCTTTTTACAAGGAATCGAAAATTCGATTTGATAAGGATGAAAGCTTTAAATCGAGAGCTTATGAATGTGTTGTTAAGCTACAAAGTGGTGAAGAAGATTATATCAAAGGATGGAATTTGATATGTGATGTTTCCCGCAAAGGTAAATTACTTTATTTAGGTTAATATGTGTGTTTATGTATTAGTGGGAAATCTGTTATTAAACCTTTTATTGTTTGTACTCAGCACCTACTTTGATAGGTGATCAAATAGGATCCGTTGTATTCAAGTTGGTATTATTTACTTATTATTTGAAACATTAATTTCAATTTTAACATCCATTATAATTCTCAGATTCTTAGGGTGGGTTATCAATAGATCACCACCATTTTCTAGCCAGGATAGGGTTGATGCATTTTCTTTTTTCTGAAGAAAAGCCACCACTCCTAGTGGAAATCGAACCCACAACTCTTGACTAAGAGCTCACGCATTAACCCTCAAGGCCACTGGGCCTCCTATTTGAAACATTAGTAATGTTATTAATTCTAGCCGTTTTAAGTGACAATTTTGTTTGATAATCTTTATAAAATTATTGCTGTTTAGGAACAGAAAAAACTCTAGATCATGCCCACTGACTATTAAAACTATAGGCATTTAATGTCATCATTTTTTTTTTTTTTTTTTTTTTTTTTTTTTTTTTTTACAGAATTTCAGAAGATTTATGATAGATTAGATATAAAACTTATTGAAAGGGGAGAATCATTCTACCAAAGCTACATGGTGAAGCTTGTTCCTGAATTGGAAAAAAATGGTAATAATGAATAATGTATTCTTAAGTATTTTTTACACTATTGATTTATTTTTTTTTTTTTTCATAAGAACGTAACCATGGAAATAAATTGTATTTTTTCCCTTCAGTGGAATATATTAAAGAAACCAAGAATTTTACGATTGATGCCTTTCCTTTCCAGGTTTCCTGGAAGAAGATGAAGGAAGGAAAGTAATGTTTGGTTTAGAAGAAGGTCAAATACCAATGACTGTAGTAAAGTCTGACGGTGGATTTACTTATGATACGTCTGACTTAGCTGCTCTTAAACAGAGAATAGTAGATGAGAGCGCGGACTGGATTATATATGTGACAGATGCCGGACAAGTAATTTTTTTTTTTTATTTATAATTCTTCAACTTGGTTATTTTTCTTTTTTCCTGATTCTATTCATTTCTTTTTGACAGGCCACACATTTTAAAGTAGTATACAGTTGTGCACAGAAATGTGGAATTTGGAATCCTTCTAGTGTTAGGATTGACCATGTAGGATTTGGCGTTGTCCTTGGAGAAGATAAAAAGAAGTTCAAAACACGATCTGGTGATACAGTACGCCTGATTGATCTTTTAGAAGAAGGTAAACTGAATAAGTGCTAGTTTTTTCTCTTATTTTATTTCATCAATAGTTTATTTTTAGATTTGATTGTTATTTAATATTGAGAACACTGTTAAATCTTCAAATCCTCTTAATTTTTTTCTTCTTCTATGAAAAGGTACAACTCTTTTTTGGATTTTATTTTATTGGTCAGCTTTTGACGCATTAAGTTGAAACCTTAGCAACATACTTTCTATAGTGACAAATGCCTGTGAAAAAAATTTCCTCCATTGCAAATCCCAGAAAAAATACCCCCTATAACAATATCGTCAGTATTTGTAACTGTTAGTACTAACCTGAAGAAGAGATCTTAAGTCATTTATACCAAAAATTTGTTGCAGGATACAAACAAAATATTAAGTTGAGATACTTCACTAGCTGTGAGTTCATTTCAGTGAATTTAAAAATATATGTCTGGGTTTAAATTTAGTCTGCTTTAAGTTTATATATTTTAATGCCTTAGAAGTATCACACAAGATGCCTAAAAGGTCTTTGCTAATTGAAGACAAATTAGACACTAGAAAGGTGGAAGGTGCGTAAACGTTTAGCAAATCAAAAGAGTTAAATGTTTATATTTAGATTGTACAAAAACATTACTTTTTCCAAATGCTTAAACTCTTAAGCCTCTATGGTTATTTATAATAAAGAAAAGGGTTTGGCTGATAAAGGTAGATCTTGAAACACCTTGATGTGGCACCTGTCTTCAGACTTCCTTTGAAAAAAAAAAATTAAAAAAAATAAAAGACCACACATCCATACCTGCTGGAGAAGGATATTAAGCAGTACTGCACATGCACAAAGAACTTAAAAAGTTTTCAAATTAGACTTAAATTTGGAGATGGAGATAGTTCGCCGTTGCAGAGATATGAAGACAAGGTATAGTTGGGATTCGGCTAGGAGAAAAAAACGTCAGACTTTCAGGAAGAAATCTGTATTTGGACGTTTCGGTTGCACATTGGCAGCCTTCTTCAGCACTAGAGAATGCTCTTATACATCCAACCATGGTTACCTAAGTGTCTTCAAGGTCTTCCTCCCTCCCCCCCCCCCTCTATATTGGCATTCTATAGTGCTAAAGAAGGCTGCCAATGTGCAGCCAAAACGTCCAAATACAGATTTCTTCCTGAAAGTCTGACGTTTTTTTCTCCTAGCCGAATTCCAGCTTTATCTTGTCTTCGTAGACTTAAATTTTGTAAATTTCATTCTTTTTAGGTCTGCAGCGTGCTGAACAGGCTTTGAAGGAAAGAAACCGTCACACTGTTCTATCCGAAGAAGAATTCTCCCTAGCTAAGACTGCAGTAGCATATGGTTGCATTAAGTATGCAGATTTAAGCCACAATCGTACCAATGACTACGTTTTTTCATTTGATAAGGTTAGTTGTACTAAAAATAATAACAGGACCTTTGAAAAAATATTTTCCACTTGTTTTTTTAACCCTTTCCTTACAGAGGGTGGTAGGGTCCTGGTGATACTGCAGGACAGCAATTTCACTAACTGCCTGGCCCCTGTTATGAGGCATTTCTCGCCCTCCTCTCTACTTCTGTGAACCCTTTCATATAATATCCTCCATTCGAATTTTATAAAAGACTAGCTGTTACCCAGTATGCCATGCTACACCTACTTTCTGCCTATGACTCTCCCCGTATCAAGATCTACCTGTATACCCAGTTACATCAAAATCAGCCAAAGGGTGTGAATTTGTTTATATCTGTCTAGTAATTCATAATGCAGCCGGCAGAGGCCAGCACCATAGTAATTCATAAAACAGCCGACAGAGGCCAGCACCACCAGCCTGCGAGTAGATAGCTCTTATCAAAGAAAAGCCAGCCCTCCTTAGTTAGACAGTGACTGTTGATATAAAATTGAAATAAACTTATGATTATATAATGATGTGAAGTCATGAATGAGTTCGAGTTATTCTAATTATCATGAACATCAACAAATAAATTTGAGACATTATTCAAAATGGCCGTCCGAATCTGAATGGTTCAGTGTAGCCAATTTTTCTTGAACAAAACTTTTGACCTTTTGAAATTTGACTATTTTAACCAAGCCTAGGAGATTTCCCGCATCAAGACCTACCTGTGTGCCAAGGTGTAGATTTGTATAAGGAACAGACAGACACGTGATTTATATATATATATTGTGGTGATTTAGTGGATTGCCCCACGTTGGGTCACCAATATATGTGGTGTTTTTGTGGGGGAAGAAAAAGAAAATTTGGATATATTTGGAAGTTAATGTAGGAAAAGTTTATTTAGAAAAGTTTATTTTATATTTTCATTAAATCTCAGGGTTCATTTAAAATATTACCAAACTCACCACATACGGACTTATGAATAACCATTTGAATAATTAAATTAATTTAATAAATTTCCTGGAATAAAAAGCATGAGAAATATATTATTAGTACCACTTCTTACCATTTCTCATTAATTATTAAATATCAGGAGAAAGGTTCATTATAATAAAAATAGAGTTGGAAATAATTGACTTATATTGAAGAAAATATATAATTTTAGATTTTGCATGGCTGTGATATAAAAAGAATATAAAAAAGAAAATTTGCGTGACTCACATATTTGTGTCAATGTTGGGTTATTATGAAATGTTTAGAACATATTTAAATTATTAACTTATATATTAAAATATAACTATTGGCCATTGTGAAATTTTAGATAGCTTTATGAGTTTAATTAAAGATTGGCAGTGAGTGAGTTATACTCAGCTTGTTTTACGGATGATGTTCTTGAAGTGAAGAGGCATGCTGCTTGTGGTCGTGTTGAGGAGATGGATGGTCGGCTTCTACATCTTGGAGTACTGTCTTCCCATCAAGTCCAGTTGGAGCTCGGTGTCAGGCTGTGGTGGCGCAAAGGGTGCTCTCTCGCCCTTGGCTGGCGTTGAAGTGAGAGTGAGTGGTGGGGGAAGGCCCTACTTATAGAGGCGTACCCCCTCCACACTAAGGGTGTCTGACTTCTTTGTTCTACCCTCGATTTTCCTGTTTATACTTGGAAAACACCTCTTTCGTTATCTTCCTGGGAACTTGTATACCTTATCGCTCCTAGCCGAGATATTTGGACTCTTCTATCTACTTAACACTGCCTTTTTGAAAAAAATAAACACTGCCAAACTAAACACTGCCAAATGCTATCTCTTTTATTACTCTTTTATTTAATTTATTGAATGACAAATGATAATATTTGTGATGGACTTATAATATATAAGCTAGCCTTTATTTTGAATAGGAATGCTACTCTTTGCTATGCCAGAAACTGACTCTTTCTAGAGCACCCCCCTTTTATATCATTACATTTCGGGTGGGCTCCGGTGTAAAAAAAAAATTAAAAACTGCTTAGCATGTTTTAAAATTTTTTTTTTTTTTTTTTGTTTTTTTTTTTTTTTTTTTTTTTTTTTTTTTTTTTTTAAATTTTATTTGGTCTAAAGATTTTGTTTTCCGGCTCAGGGTAGCATTTCTATTCAAATACTGGATACTATTAACAGGTTTCATTTTTAAAAAATTTAAATTTGTTTTTTAGATGCTCTACATTAAATTATAAACATTCCAAAGTCTTAATAAAAATTATAAATTATGTTTTATAACAAAAAAAATTACATACAATAATAACATTTACATTTACAACACATGTTGTATGGCTGTATACTTCTTATTCCAATACAAAGTCACTTATCAAAACATTTTTTTTTCAAATAAATAAAAAAATTATTTTTATCTATTTATATATACATTTTTTTTTTTTTTATTTTTTTTTTATTTTTTATTTTTAATATTACCCTTATTTCAATAATTAATAAGTTTAATTTCAAATGAACAATATAATATAATTAAAAATATCTACTACGACAACAAAAGAAAAAATATAAGTATAGCTCAAAGCTGAGCCTCCTGGCTCATTTGATCTTAAGTTTTATTATTATTTATTTGTTCTTTAATTATATTTTATGTACAACAATTTTCTTTTTAAGTTCATTGCGGTTTTTATTCATATTTAATTATTTTACCCAATGCATTTGACTTGGCTCTAATAATTGTTCAAGAAAGTTTGTTCCCTCACTAGCCCATTTTTTAAAAAATTGAAATTTTAATGTAATAAAATAAGTTGTCAATAGTCTATCAGTCCTTGTCGGTGTCAACTTGTTTGTCAGTCACTCCTTCTTATTACATTTCATCTAAAAAATTCTCCTTCCTTCTCATTATTATTATTAAACTCCTTCCACATCAATAATTATTAAACTCCTTCCACTTCAATATTTATTATTAATAAATTTCCCCCCTTTATTATAATATAATATTATATTTCCCACTACGTAGATAAGGAACTCCGGCCTCTTCATGGGTCCGTGAGCCTTTAATACACAACAAATAATAGGTACTCCGGCCTCTTCATGGGTCCGTGAGCCCTCAATATAAAATAATTATTCAATTATTTCAAACAATATTTTCCATAAATAAATTCAATTGGATTTATTTATTTCTCCTACCCTTTACTTCAATTAATTATTTACTCCTACTTCTTCTTTATTTATTATTAACTTTTGAAAAGGTTTTTTCCCTTTAAATATTTATTAACTGTCCTTGTCAAAGTCTGTCTTTATCTTTAATTAAACAATTACTAAGTTTTATTTATTTTATTCTTTATTTAAAACGTATTTTAACCATTAATTATTCTCTTCATTAATTCATTATAGCCTTATTGGCTTCAAAAATATATTTCTCATTTAAAAACCTCCTATAGTTGGCGGGTTCTAGTTATATTCAAAAGAGAGTGATGCGAGCGCTGCTCGGGGCTGTGGCAATTATTGGAACTTCTTGACTACTAGCGCGGTGCGCGTGTCAAAAACTTGAACTAGCATGAGCCTGCATTATTTACGTTAGGGATTGTCAAACTTCCTGTTCTATCTTTTAGATATTATCTTGCGCCGATAGGATTAGTGCTTTTGGGAGATAATAATCCTATTATCTGCATTCCTAAGATTTTTAGGGATCTTCCCAGGGACTGGTTTTTTCTGGTTTATCTTTTAGGTAATTATCTGTCGCTTAGGGGATTTGTATTTTGGGAGTTATTAAGCCTACTTTCTGCCTTCTCGATAGTTTTAGGGATTTTCACAGAAACTGGTCATTTCCTGGCTTTTATCGAACCTTTTTGTCTTATAAAAGCATATTGGATTCTCCAACCTTTTACACTTACGTGTCTAAAAACTTATCACGACCGATAATGAAATATTTCTTGATATCTTCTTTTTGATATTAATACTAATAATGACATTAGAATTTTATCTTGGTGCAAAATTTTCATTTTTATTAATAATTTTACTGCTTTTAACGGATAAAGCGGTTATCATTTTACTGAATCTACGACTAAAAAAGGATAATATAATGACCTTTTTCGTAACATTTTTCATTTTTAGTGTACGGTAGTGCACATGATTTTAAAAATAAAATAAAATGAAATAAAATATGGGTTTTGCCTCTCGTAATTTTGAAAATGGTGTCAAAAAAAATTTATAAACATTGGTTTTTATCAATAAACCATAGAATTTTGATAGGTAATATAATTTAAATATTAATAAATTTATTATTTATTTTTCCCTATCCACTCAAGTCCGGTACCCAACGCCGGAGGAGCTCCAAAACAGAGAGGTTTTATCGTTATACTTTACTGGTTAAATTTTTTATTTCATCATCTTTGGTCGGTTCATGGTAATTTTCTAGGAGAATCGAATGGAACATTCCCCGAATGATTCCATCTTTATTTTTATATCCCAGGTCGATCTTAATAAGGGAACATTTAATATACAATTGTATGTTTACCTTAGCTGTTTCTTTTATTAAAATATTGTTTTTAAATAAATGGTTTAAAATAAAATTCTCATCGTTTGTTAAACAATCTGGGTTTAAAATTTTTGTTTGATTTTTCTTAAATAATTTGTTTAAAATATAATTTTCGGCGGAAGTTAATAAGTTATTGTTTAATTTTGTTGTAATTTTATTTATTTTGAATAAATTATTGAAAATATAAGTTTCATCGGAATTAAATAGATCGTTGGACACAGCAGTTATTTTAGGACTACTTTGATCATTTATTATTAAAGAAACTGGTTTAATTTCACGGAGCGTCATTATGGTCCCTAATTTTTGCATTTCTGCTTTTAATTCAATTTTGGTACTTAATTGGTTTTCCATTAATTCGTTGTGGTTACTTAAAATTTGGGCCATCATTTGTTTCATCATTAACTGCATCTTCGCGAACCCCGAATTTATTTCCTCCCTACTACTCTGGGTGAAACGTCTATTACCTTCGTTATGTTCCATATTATTGAATAAGAAATTTTAATATATACAAAATTATAAATACGATCCAAAAATTAATAAATCAAAAATAAAATATAAAAAGATACAGAAATAAATATATAGAATTATATCTATCATTAGCGCATCTTTCAAAATTGCCATCACATTTCCCAACATTGATCCAATTATGTGGTCGTTGCAAACTTGCCAAGCTGACAAAACTAGTATATAAAAACTTAAATAAAAATGATTTAATAAATATCACAGCTAAAAATAAACTATTTGCTAAAAATTTAATATCACTCAAAAAATTTTAGTTTTCATAAAAATTTATGTTTTGAACCTTAAAACACACTTTTTTAAATATATGGTCTCAATGTTAAAATCTGAAAACATAAAAATAAAAAATAAAAACTTTAATTCTGGTTTTAAAACACGCGCGCGCCTACTGCTACTCTTCTCTAGGCTGCCGGGCTGCAATACAAAGCTACGGGAATGATTACGCGACTCAACCTGTTCAGGATTTCGGCGACAGGTTTAGTGGATCGCCCCACGTTGGGCGCCAAATATGTGGTGATTTAGTGGATTGCCCCACGTTGGGTCACCAATATATGTGGTGTTTTTGTGGGGGAAGAAAAAGAAAATTTGGATATATTTGGAAGTTAATGTAGGAAAAGTTTATTTAGAAAAGTTTATTTTATATTTTCATTAAATCTCAGGGTTCATTTAAAATATTACCAAACTCACCACATACGGACTTATGAATAACCATTTGAATAATTAAATTAATTTAATAAATTTCCTGGAATAAAAAGCATGAGAAATATATTATTAGTACCACTTCTTACCATTTCTCATTAATTATTAAATATCAGGAGAAAGGTTCATTATAATAAAAATAGAGTTGGAAATAATTGACTTATATTGAAGAAAATATATAATTTTAGATTTTGCATGGCTGTGATATAAAAAGAATATAAAAAAGAAAATTTGCGTGACTCACATATTTGTGTCAATGTTGGGTTATTATGAAATGTTTAGAACATATTTAAATTATTAACTTATATATTAAAATATAACTATTGGCCATTGTGAAATTTTAGATAGCTTTATGAGTTTAATTAAAGATTGGCAGTGAGTGAGTTATACTCAGCTTGTTTTACGGATGATGTTCTTGAAGTGAAGAGGCATGCTGCTTGTGGTCGTGTTGAGGAGATGGATGGTCGGCTTCTACATCTTGGAGTACTGTCTTCCCATCAAGTCCAGTTGGAGCTCGGTGTCAGGCTGTGGTGGCGCAAAGGGTGCTCTCTCGCCCTTGGCTGGCGTTGAAGTGAGAGTGAGTGGTGGGGGAAGGCCCTACTTATAGAGGCGTACCCCCTCCACACTAAGGGTGTCTGACTTCTTTGTTCTACCCTCGATTTTCCTGTTTATACTTGGAAAACACCTCTTTCGTTATCTTCCTGGGAACTTGTATACCTTATCGCTCCTAGCCGAGATATTTGGACTCTTCTATCTACTTAACACTGCCTTTTTGAAAAAAATAAACACTGCCAAACTAAACACTGCCAAATGCTATCTCTTTTATTACTCTTTTATTTAATTTATTGATTGACAAATGATAATATTTGTGATGGACTTATAATATATAAGCTAGCCTTTATTTTGAATAGGAATGCTACTCTTTGCTATGCCAGAAACTGACTCTTTCTAGAGCACCCCCCTTTTATATCATTACAATATATATATATATATATATATATATATATATATATATATATATATATATATATATATATATAGATTTATTTTATTATTTATATTACTTTTTTGTTTTAGCACTAAGTATTCAGTTTGATGTAATTGATTCCTCCAATAACGTTTTTATAGACTATATTATATGCAAAGAATAACATTTTTCTTATAATATGGGTATATTTTTTTAATCCGTGAAGCTGAATATACCAATTTGTCTCCTAGTAGGGACAGTAGCAGGTATTTTTGTCAAACGTTCTTGCTGGAGAAGTAAGCCTTACAGAAGCAGTAAATGACATAGGAGAGAGGACTGCGTCAACTGTGTGGGGGTGGGCCTCTCGACTGCTAAAGCAGTCAGCCGTTCACATGTCATAAACAGAATATATCAATTGTATTTTTATCAACCTTGTTTGAGACAAAAACCAAATCAGACCTACCTTTCACCACGATAAGGTTATATATTGGATTCATTCTGTTAGTTTAGTTTTAATCAATATAAAGTTTTAATTTGCGGTTAACTTTATGAATCTAATGATTTCCCTAAATTATGAGTCTTTATACCTTGAACCAATAATATTTACTTTATTTTGTTACCTATTAGTTGTCAAAATCAAATGTTTGTATTTTTATTTCATATTTGAAATAAAAATACATACAGGTTAAAAAATATGTAATGATATAAAAAATTAAAAAAATAAATAAATAGGCAACTAGACATTACAATGGCAAATAGACATACATAAATATATACATACATAACATCAAGATTTGTGTGAATTATTATGAAATATAAATTTTAGATTACACTCAAGGATTAAAACTTAAAATTATTCAACAATTAAATAAATGATTCTAAGCTTTTAAAACATTTTTTTACTGCTGGAAATTGAGGCGTATAGTTGCAAAGCGCTTCTATCCAATTTATGGCTCATAATGTTTTTTTTCAAATCTGTACCAATCCTACCTACTTGATATAGAAATTCACCAACATTATAATATAGAACAGTATAATACAGTATATTATACTGTTCTATATTTTAACGATGGTGATTTTTCGATATGAAGTATGTAGGTTTGGTACAGATTTGAAAAAAAAAACATTATGAGCCACAATTGGATGGAAACACTTTTGCATCTATGCGCCTCAATTGTAAGAACTTTGATTCTTGGAAGGAAAAGTACTAAGGAATTTGTTCTTACTTTTGATTCTTGAGATTTGTTTCTAGGCTCTTCAATTCTCATACTTCCTATAAGATCATACAGTAATACACTAATTTTGATTCATCTCTTTTGAAGTTGACTTTATTTTTCAGGTTATTATTTATTTAAATTTTAACATCTATTTATAGACAACGATTTTTTGGACGGCTTTCTAGAGGTTACCCACCCTCTCCTAGCTAGGATAGGACTAATGCATTTTCAGATTATTAGTCTCTATGAATTTTCACGTTTAACTTTTAAAATTGCAGATGTTAGAGGATAAAGGAAATACAGCTGTTTACCTTCTCTATGCCTTAACAAGAATAAGATCCATTGCTCGAAATGCAAATATTTCTTCTACTGAAATACAGAATGCAGCCAAAACACAGCTTGCTGCTGCTAAGCATGAAAAGGAATGGAAACTAGTCAAGGTTTGCACAGTAATTTAGTTTTAGTATCTGAATCACCCAATTTTTAACATGAATTTATCAATTAAGATTTAATTAACAAGTTAAAATTGCTCTTTTCTTCAGATGTTGTTGAGATTCAATGATGTTTTAATCAAAATTACCAAAGATTTATATTTGCACAGTCTTTGTGAATATCTCTACGACTTGGCAACTGCCTTTACTGAGTTCTATGACAATTGTTACTGCATAGAAAAGGATGGAAAGACAGGTAAATTCGCAAAATCAAAATTACTTAAATGAATTACTTTTAATAATGCCGGTGACAATAAATTTCATTTGTTTACAGGGGAAATAAAGCAAATTTACATGGACAGACTAATGCTTTGTGAGGCAACAGCTCTTACAATGGAAAAGTGCTTTAGCATTCTTGGTATAAAAACATTATCAAGGATGTAATTTATTGTACAATATAATTATAATTACCTCAAAAGTAAATTACTGTTTTTTATGATGAATTTTTTTATTATCTATCCAGTAAATACCCTGCTCACCTTTTATTTATGCTATTCCATTCCAAATAAAAAGTCAATATAATGATAATTAAAATAAGATAAAGTCTGACTCTCAGGAACTGTTTCATCTTAGCACATTTCTAAGACATGTGTATGCCATGGTATTTAGAAGCTTGTAACAGAAGAAATGTAGGTATTTTCACAAGAAACTTTTATTTTTAGCATTAATAGCTTCAGATAAGCGACATTAGCCTACTTCAAGTAGAAAATAAAGCACTCCCTCTGTTTTCTTCAAAAACACCTCCCAGAGCATTCTTGTCAAGTTATCGCGCCGACCCATCACGTTGGGATTCGTAATCCTGTCGAAGCCACTAACAAGAAATAGCAATCCGGGAGGATTGTTCATTGGAAATTAACCAACAGGAAAGAGTGTACATGTATGGGGTTTTAGCGCGGTTCCCCCCTCCCTTCTTAGGGAGGAACCCCGCTTATAAGGTTGATCTCATGAAACAATCCGGAAGTGCCGACTAGAAAATTTTGCGTTTCAGAACCCCTAGAGGCCGAAAATTTGTATATATATTTATATTTGTCTGTTCGCGGCATAATGATGAAATTTGGTACAAAAATGTTTCGTCTAATTTGAAAGGTCAAGTTCGTTAACCAGCAGAATCCGCCCACTGGAAGATGGCGTTTGGTGTGAAATTCGCGCGCAAAAAAAAATCGTAACACGAGGAAAACGAATGAAACCATTTTCAAGGCAATAGCTTTAACGGTTTTTGAGAAAATTGGAAAAATAGTTTTTGAATCCCGTTTTTGGTTTGGGTTCTTAGAATCATGGGATTCAGTTGAAACATTTTCTGCATGTTCTACTTTCGTTAAAACTAATATGTTGAAATTTTTGTTACGTTTGGAGTTAATGAAGGGTTAGAATAAAATATTTTATTAACAGACATAAAAAGTTTTGGTAACTTTGTATACTTTCCTTAATATCTCGAAAAAGGTTGAGAATCTTGGTAAACGGAAGATTACCATTAGAAAGCTTACTAAATGCTCTACAAAAAAGGTTCTGATGAAAGTTTTGATTAAGCGATGTCAATCAGAGAAATAAGTGCTTAAAACATTAAAGTAATTGATTTTGCTTATTCGAACTGTTCTTTTTGTCTTTGATTTTGGTACTTAGAATTATGGGATTCAGTTGAAACATTTTCTGCATGTTCTACTTTCATTAAAACGAATATGTTGAAATTTTTGTTGCATTTGGAGTTAAGGAAGGGTTAGAATAAAATATTTTATTAACAGACATAAAAAGTTTTGGTAACTTTGTATACTTTCCTTAATATCTCGAAAAAGGTTGAGACTCTTGGTAAACGGAAGATTTCCATTAGAAAGCTTACTAAATGCTCTACAAAAAAGTTTCTGAAGAAAGTTTTAATTAGGCGATGTCAATTGGAGAAATAAGTGCTTAAAATTTAAAGTAATTGATTTCGTTTATTCGAACGGTTCTTTTTGTCTGTTTTATTCCTTGTTATTTTTTAATTGCTTATAGTCGGATAATGTATTTGACAATAAAACAAACAAAATAAGTAAAATATAAAGATCAATTTATTGTTAAAAATGTAGCGTTCAAAGAGAGAGATCCCAAGGCTTTCCAAATACCTTTGAGCGGAGGCCTTTCTGGCCAACCCATACAGGTAGGACCATAAATCAAGACCTTTCAAGACGGGTGGAACCAAAATAATAACTGATTCTATTTTAATCTTTCCAAATTAGACTAGCGATAAGAACGGAACCGTGCTAAGATGATGCAGTTCCTGTGAGTCGGGCTTTTTTCCTCTGGCGTTCAGGATTGTTGTCCTGTGAAGTGAAAGCATGTCCTCCCATCCCCGCAGCTTTAAAGATGGATCGAAGGAAAGTAGTAGCAATTACTGTTATGGCAGTTGGTGTAAACAGTTTGTCATGGGGGAGAAAAAAAAAATTAGATGAAGAGGTGGCTTCGTGATCGGGAAATGTACAGTGATATGAAATTACTAAAGGCATTGTCCCTTTCTGAACCTGAGGATTTCAGGAATTACCTAAGGATCAACGTGACTGCTTTTCAAAATTGCTGGAACTTGAACGACCCTATTTGCAAAAGGAAGATACTAACATGGGGGGGGGGAGTTTTTAGTGACTGACAGTTATGAAAGCCTAAAATGCAGCAACAATTTCTGCACAATGTATTGGCTGGATTGTACCAGAAACATGCAGAGTGATTTTCAATGTCCTGAAAACCAAATATTTTGAAACATAAATCATTGGGTGCAGGAAACCGGTGCCAGCTGAGAGGAAAGACGAGCCCCCACTAACAACATGAAAACAAAATGAATAATACCAAAGTGAGCCGGCTGACAGAATGACCCGTCCGGCACACTTTCCTATCTGATCCATAAACATGTGTTCTTTCCATACAGATTGCACCTCACTCATCATTCCTACAGGAAAGAATGCTTGTTTATGGCTGGCTATTCTTGGTTCCTGATGGTATTGAAAAACTTATTTTATTGGTAAAAACAATAAATTAGCAATTAACTGCTAATCACTTTTAAATGTGTTAGAATTAAGAGATAATAGACGTGTACAAGTACAAGCCAGAAATCATGGAAGCTTCCTGATAAATTAATTGGGGACATATGCCATTAGAACAAATAGTAAAAAAAAAAAGAGGATATTTTAGGATATTCAAATAACAGCAGGGACAATTTTCAAATAGTAAATCGGCCAATGCCATCCATCATATACTTATTGCAAAGCTGATCCAATGAAATCCTTGGTCTATATGCATAAAAGCATGCTCGCCGAGTAAGAGGCTTATCATAATGAAGTAATGAATGTCCAGGCAAGGATAGGTAAAATATTTCCTCATAACATTATTTCAATTCAAAGAATATTATTGTTTTTCTACCACTTGTGTATTTTTTTTCTTTGGATGCTTGAAGAATAAATATGGTTTTAAAGGAGAAAGAACAACATGCTTAAAACTGCTATAAAATAGTTTAATAAGAAATTAAATACATCAAAATCATTTTGTGTGTAAAATTAAACATGATAAGGATTTAAAGAAGACCTAAGTTTCTTTCCATCACGACTTGTGGAATAAACATTCTCTCCTCTGTATCTGGATGATTAAGAAAATCAGTGAAATCAATAAATTCATCATTATTCTTTAGAGTATCAGTTGATAAATTGGAGCTTTCCAAGAAAGGAAGTCTGCCAACTTGTCTTGTAGCTCGAAGCTCGGCCATTATTTTAAAGGGAGCATGCAGGCCTTGGTTATTTCTAAGCATGGCTAAATTGAGTTTTTCTTCTTTTAAGGCATACTGAAAACACAAAAGACAAGTTTTTAACATGTGTGTAGAGGTTTCAAATAATCTAAGTATTTGGATTTAAAGGGTGAACAAGATCTTTCTTCATAAATTAGAAAAAATAATAATATACTTAATGATTCTTGACTATGTGATGCACTGGGGAGAGATAATGTGGTCAGTATTATGCACCGGACACCTGATTTTCCTATCTAGGGACCCCGATTATTCGAGCGTCAAACTCAAGGTTCTCCAGAACTTGAGTTGAGTGCTCTACAATTGAGCCTTAATGTGCTTAATATGGTTTAATTTGTAAAGCTCAGAATTTCACCTTCAATAGAGCAACATTTACACCATAAAATATTTTTTAGGAGATTTATTAGGCTTTAGAATGACCACCTTCCACTTACCATGAGTTTGCAACCATTGTCATGAAATTAAAAAAGAAATACAAAGTCCGAAATGCTCATTAAAGAAGAAATATTTATATATTTTTCAAAATTTTAAATTCCCCAAACATGAACAAAACAGAACACGAAAGATTCCAGTCCTTTATTAAAAATGATTTTGAATGAATGACAAATGTTTGAAAACATTTTTAACCCAATCCTCTGGTTTTGATATACTCGAAACCAAAATTCTTATTTCTTTCACTTATCTCTTCTCGAAAATTGTTAATGACATCACCTTGAAAGTAGTTTTATTCAATTCCCCATGTCACAAAATTTATAAAAGCATGCCTAGAATAGAAGCCTATTACAGCAAAACCCTACATGCAACAATTTTTTAAGTGTGAATTTTACCCAAAATCCCTTGCACGTGTGAATTACTATAGTCTAGTCTATTCCCCAGGATCATTCTAAATTAAACAAATTAATTTAAAACCCATTTCAACAATTATCTAAATCTTCTCATCAGTGGCAGCTAAAGGGGTGGGTTTTGGGGGCTTAGCCTTCCCAGACTGAAAATTCACAATATGGCAAATTATTAGTAATAAGTTCTAGTTAATGTATGTTCTTAGTTTATCAAATACTTCCTTAATGTTTTCCAGGTGCCTGGTTATATAAATTTGATTCTACACCCCGAGGCACGGCGGTAAGCCCATACTAAATTAGCCCCTCACCAATGTTTGTCTAGAGCCGCCTATGCTTCTCATTTGGTAAGCTCAAATGAATTGCCATCAAAGACCAATACTGGATGCTTCAACAATCAATATAACAAAAATTCAAAATCAAGCTTTTGTTTAAAATTACTTAAACATTGCAAAACTTAGAGCTTTTAAGTTTTGATTATGCATTAAGAATTTTGCCAGTCATGATAAATATCAATGTAGAATTAGGAAATCTTTCAGGGAACCTCAAACACTTTACTTCAGAAAGTACTATGCTATAAATAAATTAAATATAAATCTATAGATAACTCAGTTAAAAGTAAGCTGAGATATTGCAATGGTACATACAGTCATTTAAATAAATACTTTCGGCAAACGCTATCTTAGATAGTGAGATTTATTTATCAGTTAACATATAATAAAAAATTAAAAGATATGGGTTATGATTTATTGAAATTTACGTTAGTGTGAATAACATTGAAAAAAAAAGCTAGCAAATTAATCGCTTTCTATAATAGGTTATGGGGACCAAAAAGATCATATAATGTTCATGTATTTGATTCTTAACTATACAATGTGGTAAGCAACAACAAATAAATAATAATGAGCTAAGGAGATAATATATGATCACCTTAGCTCATTATTATATGTAATATGCTCCCGACAACTTATTTTTCACCTTTATAGGTGTTATAGGGCTAAGGACGATTTATACCATAATCCACCACCCACCAATTCATTAACAATGCCCACCATTATACATAATCAGTTTTCCTAGTGTGTGGACAGCACTTTGTTTTAACCCTAGAACGACACACTGGGGTGCACACACCCCAGGAATCTTTAAATATTGATTAATTCCTGTGTGTGTAGCTCTATAGCCAAATCTTGCCATGTAAATAACCGTCATGCATAACATAATCGATTCTAATCATAATCTACCATGTGACAGTCTTTTTTTGCTACCTGTAGTAATCTGAATTAGTCTTGGGGTATCTCATACCCCAGTGTGTCGTTTGAGTAAGTGTTCAGGGTATCTTACACCCCAGTGTGTCGTTGGTGGAACTGGTCAACAGCCTACGAGAAGTGGCAGAAGAAAACCAAATAATATAGTAAGACATTTACTTGGGCTTAAGGGCCCTGCTAAGGATATTTCCAGCCCTTCGGAGAGAGGTACCTCTTATTTTCATCAGATATTAAACAATGAAATTCTTAGAAGGCGGGACGCGATCAATTTTGTTCAGACATATAAAAAAGATACTGATCAGGTAGAGATACAGACATTTATTGGATTGTTATATATTTCAGTAGAGAATAAATCCCGTAGTCTTATTAGAAGAGTTTTCTATAAAAAATGGACCATCCTTTATTTTGTCGTCATGCCCATGAATAGGTTTAGCTTCCTCTCATACTGCTGGAGATTAGACGATAAACTGACAAGACAAGATAGGAAGCCTAATGACAAAAAGGCGCCTATTAGAGACATATGGGAAATTTTTATGAACAATTTTGACAAATATTATACCCCTTTTGAAATGGTTCTTTTGATAAGCAATTGTTGGCCTTTAGAGGCAAGAAAAACATGAAAGGAGTTTGTTTTGTGAAAGGGTAAAAGATATCAAGACGAAACTTACATGTCTGCAATGAAAGAGAGCTATTTGCAATGAACACAGGCCAGCAAGATGTCTGGAGTGCAGTGAGTGACAGAGGTTCCTTCAGGGCCACCACTATGTATTTATGACTATATAATTCAAAAAATTGACTTTTCTGCCTCGTTTTATGAGTTTTTTACTTAAAATTTTTATGTTTTTAAGAGCCATACAAATTATGTTGTTATTTAGGAAGAAAATTGATTTTTTATTTTATTTTGCAGCTAGTTGGATCGTAAAATTTTACATTATCGAGATTTTTGGACATACATCTGAAAATAATCCATTTTGAAATGATGTATTTTTGTTTCCTAGACTACTTAGAAATTTTAAAATACATTATAAGCATTGCAGGTCTTATCACTTATATTTTACATCAATTTATATGTTGGGGTGTACCACATCCCGGTGTGTCAGATTAAGTTGACTTTTAGAAGTGTGTCATTCTAGGGTTAAAGACTCTTGAATCCATTGAAGTAATGTTAACCAAATCTGTCTTATAATTCCTTGAGGGAAAGGGAGTATTAAATCTAAAATAATTTCTTCTTCTGCGCTTCAATTATATGTGAAATACAGTATTAAACATGGTGGTTTAGATTAATGGCAAATAAAGATTCATAAAAACTTACGTTTTTTTCACTGAGTTCCAAAGGATGGTTTACTTCAAGGTTTTCCTTGACTTTCTTAATTCTATTAGGCAAATAAACAATACATTAAATTCATATAATATATAATCAATAATTAAATTAGCAGTTGAACTTTTTCTTACCCAAATCCAAATGCATCATGAACACCAAAATGTCCTGTAACAATTCCTAGGTCCTTTTGCCCTTCAACCGGGCCTTTCATAGGAGGCAAGCCAAAGTTCTACAAAAATAAAAAGTATTAAAATCTTTAATACCACCAAATTTAATAACAATGAAGAACTATTTACCATTTTTGAATCAAAACTGCAGATAACTATGACAAAGCAGAGACCGTTGTGGATAGGTTTCTCTTAGCAGGTTACGAAAGCGTAAACAAGGCACTTCCAAAAGAATGAAATATTCGAAAGCGATTAGTCCGCAAAAATGTGTCATAAAAACCTTAAAAATAAATTTAAAAAAATCACTTAGTTCAGAAAAAATATTTTGTTGGGTATAATACCGTTTTAGTTGGCTAAATATTCCAAGTTCTACATTGTTAGTATTACATACCCCCAGCCCCCCTCGAAATTATTTTCTATATACGCACCTGCCTCAGTAGACTTTTATTGTTAAAGATATTGCTTCTGCGAATACTTCAAAGGTAACAAGGCTATAAGATTGACCCATTTAAGATGCACCTTAGGGACCCGGGCCGGGCCTCGCTAATTGGAAAACAATTTATAGGTTATGCGCTTGAAAAAATAATGGATTTTAGAAATATAGGCCGGCATAGCATATACTTGTTGGAATGGGAGCTATATTTTCTTAATGTACATAAACGGCAAAACAAGCTCAGCCCCAGAATAGTGTATTTACGAGTCGTAATAAGTACATAAAATGGCCTTTGCTGCACCGATCGTCGGTCGACGTTTACTTTGAATTTAAAGATATGAAGGGCTCGGGCCATGCCAGACGGTGACACAATCCACTTCCTTCTGCCCGCCAAATACATGTTTTGGTTTTGAGGTATATCCGTAATACAAAATATTCGTTTTAAGTTTCAATTAAAGCTAGAGCCATGTCATAAACAGAGGCGTTCCTCTTAAATCAATTCACACAATGATCCCTCAAGATTATAAAGAGCTAATCAAATGCGTTGGCAATAAAATCATCCAATTAGAATTTTGCCAGTTTCTATTGTTGAGGAAAATCAAATAAAAACTTCCCTGAAAACAGCTTTTATTCCATTTTGTTCAAAACTCAAGATGAAATTAATTTGACAATTTGAAATTCCAAAATGTACAGGCTACTTGTATGTTGATTTTGAGAACATATTACATTTTTTGTAAAACAATATCCTATTGAAGATTAGTATAAATCTATTAAATTCAACCTTTCAACCATTAAGATAAACTAGAGAGGGAATTATGATTTCTGTGTGGGAAGGGGAGAGGGTTTACCAATTTGTATTGGGCGCCTGTGGTCAAAATCTGGTACTGGGCATGGCTCTGAGATGTGGCGGCCCTGCCTAAGTTACACTCAGATCATGCAATTGGAGGGACCTAATCACAACATGGATTTCTTGTCCATTTTTTTAAAGTATCAATTCTAAAGAAGCTTACATTAAGGCACTATTTTTGGCTCCTATATGATGGAAAACAGAGGTGTAAGATAAGAATGAATAGATTGAACATTCCTGCAATGATTACAAAATTATTTATAACGAACGACAATTGAAATTTCAGGAGTACCAGCCAAATGAACCTCAGAGGCCCTTCAAGATACTCTTGTGCCAAAGGTGACGTAACCACAATTAGAAATAACTGAGAACTATATCTACAGCATTTGCCCATCTGGGCCTTCAAGAAACTGATTTTTTTTTTTTTTTTTAATCTGTTTAATATATCTTAACATGTAGTTGCATAGTTTTTTTTATGCATTTACATCCATTTAAAATTAAATTATAGAGATTTAAGGACGGTGCCCAAGCGGCCCCTAAGGGCTGAAAATACTTGCTGCTGGGCAGTCCCGTGGCATAGAGAGAATATTTTATTTTCCAAAGTTGAGCGATCTGAGGGGGTGCTTGGGCACTGGAGAGATGGCTTGGTTGGCTCCCAGCAGTCCCTAGGACGGCTTGAGCACAATGCATGTACATAACTTCCACATTCAGTATATTTTCTGCTTTTTGCCAACTGGGTTCACAAATAATATCTGTGAGATTTGTAAAATAGTTAGAAGACAGTAAACCGAGTCACTTTCCAGGTACTAGAAAAACAGGGAAAGTACCCACAATGCACTGATGATGTCCCTGCTCTGACAACTGACTGATTAGAGTCTAACAATAGGTGGGTTAGACTTTGAGTCCTGTTTTAAAAAAAAACTGGTTTCCAGTGTAGCAACAAACATCAAAATTATGATTGAGCACTTTAATTTTAACAATATAAAAAAGTTTATTCTGCAACATTATTAATAAAAAATATTAAAACTATTAAATGAATGAATTTACAAACATTATCTCGGCAACAATCTGATTTATTAAGAACAGCTTTTAACTAAAACCATTCAAAACTTTTAGTGCAGCTTAAATTAAATTACAACCAATCCTAATTGATGTTTTTCTCACACGTTATATCAGCTTTTTTTTTTGTTGTCCTCTCAAACAAAAGGAGAAACAGTGATATGTACTACATTTCTTGAAAGATGTCTTAAGAGGGTGAAACAGTAAAGAAGTGACCTCAGAGTTTAAAAAGCACAGATTGATGGAGAACCGTGGCGGGGTGCTTAGGATTTCCAATCACTCCATATTGTTTCCACACATCATTCCCATGAATTTGAGGGGGCAAAGAAATCAAATTAGACAGCAAGGTAGGGATTGTCGGGGTTCGGTCACTGCTATTTTCAAGGAAGAGGTCGTCAACATATTTTTTAAGGAAAATAATATCGTCGGGGAACATGGGGAGGATTTGGTCAAGGAGGTCATTAAGGGTAATATTGGAAAGGTCAGGAGCGAGGCAGTTACCCATGGCGAGGCCAGAGATCTGGTTGAAGAATTTATCTTGGAATAGGAGGTATCCGGATTTGCAGCAGAGGGATAGGGATTCAAGATAGGAAGATCGAGATAGCTTGGTGTGTGGTTCGAGGGTGGTCCAATTCTTGTCAATAATTTCTAGGGTTTTATCTATGGGAATGTTTGTGAAGAGAGGCATCTAGAGAGGGGCATCTAGAGAGGCTAAAATGAAATTAGGGGGGATGAGAAGGGAGTGTAGTTGTTTTTTGAGGTCGTGTGCATTCTGTACGTCATAGGGGTTATTGTGACTTAAGGTCTGGAGGGAAGTAAGGAGAAATTTTCTTAGTTTTGAGGAGGGGGAGTTTATATTAGAAATGATGGGACGTAAGGGATTATTTTCTTTATGGATTTTCAAGAGGCCATAGCATCTGGGGGCTTGGGAGTTATGTGAGATGAGGTGTGAGCGGGTCCGTTGGTTAATCTCTTTGTTGTCATGTAGTTTTCGTATGTGTTTGTTAAAGGATTGTGTAAGGGAGGGGGTGGGATTTCTGTTATGGGGGGTCGGTAAGTAAGTGGTGTTGTCAGAAAGGAGTGTGATAATTTTTTCCGTGTATTCAGTCCTGTCCATGATAACGGTTTTGTTCCCTTTGTCAGCCCGGGTAACGATTAATTCGTTATGGGATTTAAGGAAGGAGCGGGTGGTTCTTATGTCTTTGTAGAGTAGGGGAGAAATTTTGGGGGATTTAAGGGGAGGATGGTGTAGGTGGTTTGTAATAACGTTGGAAATGCCTATTCGGGATAGTTCTCTCTCTTCATCATTTACAATAAGTGTCTTATCTCTATGAATGTATTCTAAATCGGTGATAAGTTTCGGGACCAATTTGCCGAGGTTCGTGACAGGGGTGGCAAAATTGGGCCCAAGTGATAGAATATTGTTCACTTCGGGGGGTATATCGATGGAGGAGATGTTATGGACCCATTCTGGTTTCCCAGAGGGGAATGAATTATGGTTATGTTTCTTGAGTAGAATTGTAGCAGTGACCGAACCCCGATAATCCCTACCTTGCATCATCTACGGTCAACGATCTCCTCTCAATCAAATTAGACAGGTTTTGGTAAAAAAATAACCCTAAAAAGGTCTAGGACGCTTCGTGGAATGTAGCCGTGGGGAGATACAAGAGATCATCAATACATTGTTGTTTGTGTTTATTCTTATTTTTTTTTATTTGGGTGTGTTTAACGGCGTATCAACATTTGGGCTATTAACGCTGATTATTCTTATTCTTATTTATTTCTAACAATAACATATCTTAGCCCACCAATAATAAATTATTCTTATTTATTATTGGTTGGCTATGATATATTATTGTTAGAGTTTGAATGTTGATAATTCAGAGCATGGGATTATCATTGAGCTAGACTTTAATTTGTTGTTACTTCTTTTTTATTTAAATGTTCACTTACGTTTAAATTTTTTTATCTTGAACTGTGTTATAGTAGCTTAAATACTTTTATTTATTATTGTTATTATACATTTTCTTATTTTTATTTTCATTCAGATACTTGTCTTGGACAAACAAAATTGTTCCTCTGTTATTATTTGGATTGTAGTATATATCTTTATTATTTTTAAATGTTAATAAACTTTTTTATTTGTTTTTAGCACTGATGATAAAGTGTTAGGGCTATACATGAATAAATACATATAAATTTTGAACTGGTAGTCATTTTTTTTTTCACCCTGTTGACGATGGTTCCTCCCCGTTTAGCCCAATATCCTTTGTCTTTCAAATTTTTTTTCATACAATTTACTCCATTTTATATCAACATAATGTATAAAATGTGATAACTTAATATTAGTTTGAAAATGTATTAGAAAAAGTAAAGCATTTTTATGTCATTTATTGCACAATTTATCAAAACCAAAATATATGTATTTCTGAGCTTGTGTATTTCAGAAATAATTAATTGTAATCTCTGTATAGATCCCGCCTAAAACTTTTAAATGCAAGTGTTCATGTGATTGATGTTGTTTGTTTCCATGCTGATAAAAATAAATTCCTATATTTGAATTTCGTGAGTAAGGTTAAAAATAACAAAGTCACTTTAACTTTGTGATAATAGGATAAATAAGACTGCTGAATATCAAAAAGTATTATTTCTATTAAATCCCTGATTCTTTTGGAAATGAGGCGATTTAGTTTTCTTCTTCTTCTTCTTTTTCTTCTTATTACTTTGTGGGGTGTTAGGCAGATTATTACTATGGTAGTTAATGTTAAAATTTGGCTCACTCCATCTAGGTTTTTTCATCTCTCCTGGGAGCTCAAAACCATTTGCAGGCTTTCTTTTACCTAAAATATACAATTTCAATTTAAAATGAAAATAATATGTCTATTTATAGCTGAAATTTGAAAACTATGGCATCATTATGATATATGAAGAAATATTCATAAACTTCATAAAAACAAAGTATTATTTACCTTCCGAACCTTTTTTTTTCCTAACTAATGTCAATGAAATGGCATCGTTAATTTTAAAGATCCACCTTCAAATGTGCCTTAGGAAAATGAACAGTGCCTCCCAAAAGAATAGGAAAATGAATTTTAGAAATTAATCTTGTAATTACATTTCAAAACTCCTGATTTTTTTTTTTTTTTCAAGAGGCCTATGAAGTAACATTCCAAAGGAACAAAATGAGCAGAAATTCGAGTAAAATAATGTATTTGCAATAAAAAGAGAAGTAAGAATGGATTAAAATATGAAATTCACAGGTCTCAAGTAATCAGAATTATCAGTTTCTCTTAATTCTAAGCCCGTTATCTGGACAATTTTGTATATAATCCCAATTACTTCCGTGGCCTAATATATTCATATTTTGATTATATTTGTAATTTTTTGACTAATTAATATATATATATATATATATATATATATATATATATATATATATACATATTTTGGGGGGGGAGTGCATCGACTGCTGAGGTCATTAGCATAGCACTGTATGTGCAAGATCTTTGCAAAAGTTGCCTGTTTTCTTCATTGCTGTCTACACTATCATTGTTGGATAGTTTTCCCAACAATGAACTCCCAAGTCTTCTTTTATTTTATTTTTTTGCTTCTGTTTAAGTTTTTTTACTGGATTGCCAAAAACAAACTGTGTTTGCTTTTAGCAATGAGAAAAGAAACTTGCACCACCTGGTGAAACTGACTGTAAAATAAGAGAAAATGTATGCTTTTGAAAACCGGCCTACTGGCAAGCCATTTCTTCAGGAAGAAGAAATAGAATCACCCAGTGAAGAAGTTTAAATGAGGAAATACACAATTTTAATACTAACCTGGATGATTATGAAGGTCAGTTTTGTTTTTCACAAGAAACGAAGAGGGTGGATAAGATGACCAATACAAGTTTCGGCAATTTTCGTATAGATGTCCTTCCTTCCCACAATTACAGCACATCAACTTTTCATTGACTGTGGTATTTTCTACATTAAGCACTCCACTCGTCTAAAAATAAAATCACTTATGAATGCAATTTTTATTAACTTAGGTACGTAAGAAAACTCGTACAAGTCAGCACTTTGGAAGTAAAAAAGAAAAAAAAAGCCAAAATCAAGGTTTTTTTAAAATAAAACAAAGTGTAAAATATTTGTGTTAGCCCCTTAATGGGCAAGGGCCGATTACACGGCCTCTACCCACCGAAATTCAAAAATTACGCGAGTGAGGTGGAATTGGTTCCAAAGCTTCCTGCTTGATGCCAGGTTAAGCCAAGTATTACAGGTTATTCATTGATTCGTCTCATAAGTACCTTATTCTCATGAGACTGGGAGGAAAAAATACTTTTTATGGCATTCCTAATGAAATGTTCTTCTCAATTCTTTCTGAAATTGTGGGCTAGCAATATACTATTATTATAGATTATCCAGCGAAGCTACAATTTTTTTTAAAAACACCTGAATCTCGGGTTCCAACCTGTATATTTAATTATTTCAATTATAAAATGTTAAGCCTAGGTACATTATTGTTTACTTGGCAATTTATATTGATCTAATAATATTAAATAATTAGGTTTGATTAGGGCATACCTTAACATGGGGAAATATCAGTTTCAAGGAAGGATAACACAAGCTAAATTATGTTCTAAAGCTTAATATTAAAAATTGACTTACAGTTGAATGAAATCTTCTCCAAGTATCAGGACAATTAGAGCGAATGTGACCCACTTGATTACATTCAGAACATGTTTTTTGGCGGGTTGACTCACACTGATTACACATAGCTATAAAAACGTTGCCTTTTTTCCCACACTTAACAGCCAAATCAATGTCATGGAAAAAAATGTATTATTGAAACTATTGAATATAAATTAAATATTTTTTAAAATTAATTTCTGAAATATTGAAAACCATTAAAAAAAATAATACATACATTTAAGCACATTGTGAAAGGACAGAATGTTGCAGAATGACCAGGATTTCCGCACATAGAGCAGTTGGAAAATTTCTTGGGACAATTTTTTATGAGATGGTCAGCCTGCCTACATAAAGTGCATCTCTTTTTTGGTCTTCCTCGAGGCAAAAGGTCCTGAGGGAGGATATGCCAAGCCCCAGTTCCTTCAAATATGAATAAAAAAATATTAAAATTCTATATGAAATAAAGATTATCATTCCTCAGTTCACATAAAGTTCCTACATTGTTTCTCTAAAATAATTTATTTAGCTTCTTGGAGTAATTCTTTCAAAAAAGCTCGGACAATTTAATCTTGTTGTGTTCTTCTTATGTATGTATACACTCCCCTTTTCTTCCAAAGGTTTTATGTGTTTTTTTTTTGGGGGGGGGGGCATTATTCCTGAAATGAAAACGTTTATGATAAACTCAGTCCCCAGCTCACAAGAGCTTCAGCGTGATTTTTTGTTTCGAGCATTCAAAAGCAAAGAACTAACTTTTTTTAATGTACCATATTCATCAAAACTTAGATAGGTATACAGTAGAACATGGATAATTCGAACCCCTAGGGACCGACAAAAAAGTTTGAATTAACCAAAATTCGAATTACAAAAGTTTTTGAAAATAAAGGGCTAAAAAATCGAACTTCATATTTTCACATTTTTAATTAAAAAAAAAAAAAATACATTTTATTATAAAGAAAAACGGTAAAACTGAAGGAGAGTGTCCTCAGCACCGATTTTCTTCAAAGTTTGCACTATAACGTATTTTGATGCACTAAACACGAATCCGTTGAAAAAAAAAGTTGCTCGCAACTAGGAAAGAAGTTATTTAAAAAAAAAGTTCACTGTTATGAAGGTTAGGGAAGACTGCCTTGGACGACTTTTAGGCATAGAATTCTTTTCATTTCTGCGAGTTGGATTGACTAGGGGTTTTGATGTTTTCTTGAGCGAGCGGAAACGCATAGCACGTATGCCCAAAAGCGACAGTTTACGACCAAGTCAGCTACCACAGGTGAGTCTAAATTTCTATTACACTTCGTCATTAAGGACTATTGCGCAGGCGCGTGTTTACATATAAGCTGTTTACCCAGTCTTTTATAACCTCCATAACAGTGAACTTTAGTGCTTAATAACTTCTTTCCTAGTTGCGAGCAACTTTTTTTTTCAACGGATTCGTGTTTAGTGCATCAAAATACGTTATAGTGCAAATTTTGAAGAAAATCGGTGCTGAGGACACTCTCCTTCAGTATTACCAGAAAAACCAACATTTCATGAATTGATGATTACGTAATAAATAATTTATCAAAAAAAAGTCTATTGTTTTGAAAAAAGTTATTTTCATGGGCAAGAATTTTTTCTTTATTCTTCAGGTAAGTTGATAAAGTGTTAGAAGGAATTCCAAAGTCCTTGGCAATTTCAATTTTTTTCTTTATTTCTTTTTCAACTTCTTTAATCGCAGCTATTTGCACTGACAACGTTAAAGTTTTATAACTTCTAGGCTTCAACATCTTAAATCAACAACTCACTGAACTGCAATGTACACCAGAAATTTAAGGCACAAACAATACAACAGATCAAGGTGCGGACTGACTTATAACTGAATGAGAAATGAAGATCGGAGGGATGGTGGGAGGGAATTCTAGGATAAAATGACAGGATGGAACTATAACAACCCCTGGAAGGCAGGAAGCGCAACCCACCACTTTTCAGAACTCCTAGAGTCCAAGAACTAGACTATGAGACCGCTGCGCTTCTTGTCCTGGAACCCCTACATCCGTATCTTACTATCCTTCTTACCCGAGGGGAGAATATTTTCACAAGATTTAAGATTGGCCGCCTCTCTGTCCACTTCCCATTGAAAGCACAGGCTCTTAAAAAATTCGAATTATCCAAAACTTTGTTCGAATTAACCACAATTTTTTTACATTGTTTATGCCCTAAATTCTAGGGACCGAGAGAAATATTTGAATTAAAGACGATTTTGAATTATCGAAGTTCGAATTATCCATGTTCCACTGTATGTGTTTCATTTGTACCAGACAACAGATTTTAGTTATGTTTAGAGTAGTGAATTTGGCATCTGCCTTTCTTAATTGTTAGTCTGTTTTAACATAAATCTTGTCTTATAGAATGAATTTACTTGGAGAAATCATAAACATATTTTAGAAAATTAATGCGTACAATGATTAACTTTCAAAACTAGACTAACTGAGGTAACAACCATTTTGAAAAGCGAGTGTTAGTAATTTTTCTTTGAAATAACAGTACTATCTGAAAAAAAAATCAAAGGAATTGGTGTGAATATAAATATTATTAAACAGCTCTTTCGTCTTCAGAGGATCTGGAATTAAGTTTACGAAAAAAAATAAACAGAGTTTACACTAAATATGTTAATATAAAAACTCTCTTAATAGTTTATGCGAAACATACCTTTAATTTCTTGGAGTATTTTTTCATGGTCAAAGTACTTTAATCTCATAGATGGCTTATTATAGTATTTTTTCATACTTTCGGACCATGTACTAGGGCTTGAGACATTCCTCCACTTAACTTTTATTACTTCCTCGACTTCATCAACGTGAGGAAAAACAGTGGCTGACTTTTGGCCACTAGTGTTAAGCATTATGTCATTAATATTATTACTATCACTTTGACACTCCACACTACTTGAAGAGCTAATGTATGTAACTTCTTGAATATTTTCTTGAATTATTACATCACTATCTTGAGATTCATCTTCTTCAATAATGATTATTTCATTGCCTTTCTTCTCCCACAAAGTTTCATTAGTTGAAATGTTTCTGTTTGGAGAATAGTATTCTTTGGAAGTGTGACCAATTTCGTATGAAATACCAAATACTTGATTATTATTATTACAATTTGGCGTACTGGTGATACATTCTCCTCTAACGGATGATTTACTTGCTAAAGGTGTCAAATTATCAATAGAACTCCTATCAAAACTGTTTTGCATATTATTTTGTTTAACATATTCATCTGGCTCTGGCAAGGAGTCTGGTTTATAAGTAGATGTTTTATTGTCATAACATTTTCTCAGTGAAATAAAAAACTCATTATTTTCACGACGAATGTTATACTTCTCTAATAGCTCAGGGGGTAACTCTCCAGAAAAAGAATTATAATGAAGAACTGAATACAACTCTGACTCTAATTGCTCTTTGGAAGAAGAAGAATCACTATCTGTGTCATTCTCATAATCCTCCATATGTTATCAGTTGGTTCTAAAAATAAAAACGCTTATTCCGAACATTTCATAAAAACGAAAACTGCCAGAAACAAGAAAACATTAAATCAAAATACAAACTGCCATCACTTGAACGGCCATGTGTAGATTAAAGAAAATCGCTTGACCATCTAACAAAGAGGTTGAACTTTGACATACCCTAATTTAAACACTCTCATTTTTAGACTGTTTCTTGTGTACGTCACTTGAAACCTAATGAAGCATTTGTATTTAGAAAATTTTGCCTTACAGGCATAAAAAAAAAAATGTTTTGATATAAGTAAAATATATATTTTTTTAAAGTAAATTAAGTAGCAAAAAATCCTTTTTGTTTTTAAAAAAGTGGATAACTAAAGGTGGATAGACTAACCATTTAGGGTTCCAGAGCCCCCATTCCCATTGTGAGGCTTAAAAACGGTTTAAAACTCACCATTTTGTTTCTAATTTATTTTTTAATTTTCCGGGCGAGGGCTACTCCATACCCCACGATCCCCTGGTATGCTCTTCCCATATTAATGTGTACCGTTTCACTCACCAGAAATATGGCAAGCCTACCTTAAATAAATAAAGAAAACGTAAATGAATTTGGGACCAATTGGAAGTCAAAATTCCGTGCAATAGTAATAACTCAGATTAGAAGAATTTTAAAAAAATTAAATTCCTATTGAATACTTTTAAAATAAATTTAGTGACATATCTGGACGACTGCTGGCAGTAAAAGTTATCAAGGAGGGAAGTACTGCTTGCAGTGGGGGGAGGGGGCGCCAGGACCTTATGTTCTGACACAAATGTGTTCCCTGGTCTCAGTGAACTATTATTGATAATAGTTTGTATTTTTCTGAGGAAAAAACAGCTTTTCTCCTTGGATTTGTTTCTTATGATTTAAATGGATGTCTAAATTATTCTTGTACACAACTCCACCACAAATTTCCCATAGGCACACCTGACATCTTCAAAACCAGCCCCCCCCTCCTCTGGATTACACAACCATTAAACTTTATTATTTTCTTCTGGTGCCTAAATTAATTCTATATCTTATAGTTCATCACATATTATGCAGTCAGTCACTGAGCATCACTGCATTATGTTATATTTTAGCATAAATATGCTTTAGCGATGACTAAACTGAAAAAAAAAATAATAAAAAATAGTTTAGAGTCTTCTGTTCAAATTCAGGAACATTAATATGTTCCTGAATTCAGGAACATTAATATGCTCTAGGAGACCCGATGGCCGTGAGGGTTAAGGCGTGAGCACTTAACACTCCGTGCCAAAGATCGTGGGTTCGATTCCCACTAGGGGTGGTGGCTTTTCTTTAGAAAAAAGAACAGGCATCACCCCTATCCTGGCTAGAAAAAGGGTAGTAACCTATAGATAACCCGTCCTAAAATTCGTAGTTAATAATAAACGGACGTTAAAATTAAAATAAAAAAAAAATAATATGCTCTATTAAGCGCATGCGCGAATGCCAACAGACCCATTTTTGTAACGTTTTTTTTTTTCAGTTTAGTCATCGCTAAAGCATATTTATGCTAAAATGTTACAAAAAAGTGTCCGTAGGCGTTCGCGCATGTGCGGTGGCCATGTCCGAAAATGAACAATATATTACTGTACATTACATAGGTTTGTAAAGCATATTTATGTTTCTGAATTTGAGCAGAAGGCTCTAAACGAATTTCTATTTGGAAAACCTTCCTGACTATTCTAAAGGTACCCAGGATTGCGTATTTCTGCATAATTTCATAAATTTGATTTGGCACTCCAAGACAAAGCAGACATTTTCTTAAATCCTTTGGTATCAGTCCAATATTAGGAAGCACAATAGGGATTACTTTAATGACCTGTGTTTCCCAAATCCTGGTCAGTTTTATAGATAATTCTTTGTATTTTCCCGTCAACTGTGCTGCAGAGATTGCTTTTACAGGGGAATGCAATAGTAATGAAAGGTGTTTTCTCTACTAGTATAATATCTGGTCTATTATTATGTCCAACTATGTGTTCAGTTCGAACAGTTTCATCAATTGCTTTTTTATCCTTCCTGTAGGCATCATCCCATGACTCAAGTATCCTGCATTATGTTCTTTCTACAGTTAAGAGTACTTATGGGTAGAACTGAAGTTTTGGGTCCTCACAACCAATTACATTCAAATTTTGCACTATAACGTATTTTAATGCACTAAAAACAAATCCTTGCACTCTGTCTTTTATTGCAGTCATCATGCTCATGTCGTTTCTGCATATTTTTTTTTTCCTTTTCTTTTGGTGCATCTACTGCTGAGGTCATTAGCACCGTTTCTGCATATTATAACTAATTGTTATGCAAATCTTTGTCTACATAGTTTTCGTTGAGAATATTGCAGTGTTTACCATGTATTTTCTTTGCTGACCAGGTTTCAGGCTTTTAACTCATGCATGCCTTTCTGTTAAATATTGACGTTTCTCTATTATTCAGATTTAAAGGCATTAAAAGAGTATTCACATTAATTACTGGTTTTATTCGGCAATCAATTTCATTCGAGTAGAAATATTTGGAGTTTATGGCATTGATTCAGGCAAAGCTATTTCAGATCATATATATTCATTAGTCCATATCCCCTCTCCTTTTAATGCAGAATTTTTGTTCTTCCTGCGGATTATTGTCTCTTAGTAGATTTATCATCTTAAGTAAAAGATTTTCTCGGTCAGTATAAGACCATTTGGAGATACCAAATGAATAAGTGGGGACTGACATAGCATAAGTATTTATAGCCTTTATTTTGTGGTTGAAGTTCAATTCAGTTCTGAGTATTAATTTTGTTTGTAAACACAGTAACTAACACCTGCTTCATTTCAGTCATTTGTCACTTTAATCAATAGTCATTCGTCACATTTGTTTTTATAATCAACCCAGCAAGCTCCTTCATATGCATCTGATTTCTTCCCCATCCCTTCTAAGTCTCTGCCTGCAATAAAAAGACAGTTCTTACCAGGATGGAGGCAGTTGTCGAAACAATAAACAAAAAATCGCACAAGAGGATATTAACTACTTCAGTTGTTTAAAATTTCACAAAAAAATCACTCATTTAATATAATATAATTTACCTTTTTGAGTTAAGTTCATCATGGAGAAGAATGTCTAATGGACATCTACTAAATAGATTTTGCTAAGCTTGATAATGGACTAGGATCTTGTAAATAATTTGAATTTACTTTGACCCCTTAATTCTGTCAGGATTCAGATTTAATGATCTCAAAACCATATATGTACGTACCTTGTCCTGTGTTTCCCACCTCCAACTTCTTTTTTTAAGGCTGTGGCTGTGCAATCGATTAAAATATCATTATTAACACTTTATTGTTTGGAACATACTGAATATTAAAACCTTAATATAATATTTATTTATACGAATAATAATTTATATGTAATGAGTTGATACGTACTAAATTAGTAATAAATTTACTGTTAAAATCTTAAAATTCCAATATATTATCTTGGACATTCTATGTGGATTTTGGGAAAAAATAAGTATTTTTCTTTTAATTTTGTCTTCCAGTTACATTGCTTATATATATAAATTCACAGGCTATAATATTATCTGAAACTATACTACCAGTGTCTTATAATTCATTAACAAACCTAAGATAAACTGTATGATATAATTGTGATGCAAGAGTTGGGATACAAATGTTTCAGCATATAGGATAGAATGAAAGCAAATACAATTACAAATTAAATCAATAAAATATATTAAAAGAAAATATATTAAATATTTTCAATGAGACAAGATCAATGTTTAGGAGGCAAATTTTTTAAAATTCACAAAAAAAAAAAAAAAAAAGAAATGAAAAAAAGAAAAGAAAAGAAAAATGTTTAAGTGACGTTTTTCTATATATAAAATATTTATCTATCTGATAATATATATGATTAAAAAAAATTAACATTTATTAAAATCTGATTTTAGAGCTTATTTTCTAAGCTTTTCTAATTACACTAGGAAGAAGCATGATTTAGGAAAGTGCTGAGATGACTCAGTGTTTAAGTTTTATATCAGTTTAATTTTCCAACATTGAGTAATTATTAAATATATTTCCTGAATGGCATTTACTCATGTTTTTGTGACCTGCTATTTGTGTAAGGTTAAGTAAATTGTCAACAAAGCCAACAGATGACAGGACAGGGTGCTTAATTCTATAGGGGGGAGTGAAAGATGAGGTTTCTCATGATGGAGCATAACACTTGACTTTTGAGTGCCTCCTTTTGTAAACTAATACCATGCAAATTCTCCTGCTCTCCTGCAAAGGCTATAAGTCGGGAAACAAGTTTATTTAAGGCTATGAGTTATGATGACTACCACCATTTAGTGAATGCTTCTTTTGAAATCACGTTTCTCTCACAGCATTTTAAACAGAAATCCTTATCATATTCTCCCTCTTAATTCTGTTCATACCCTGAGCTGGACATAAGAAGGGGTACGCAGACAAGGTATAGTTGGGATTCAGCTAGGAGAAAAAAACGTCAGACTTTCAGGAAGAAATCTGTATTTGGACGTTTCAGCTGCACATTGGCAGCCTTCTTCAGCACTAGAAAATGCCTAGGGGGGAGGGAGGAAGACCTCGAGGACACTTAGGTAACCAAGGTTGGATGTATGAAGAAATCTGTATTTGGACGAAACGTCCAAATACAAATTTTTCCTGAAAGTCTGACGTTTTTTTCTCCCAGCCGAATCCCAACTATACCTTGTCTGCGTATCTCTGCAATGGCTAACTATCTCCATCTCCAATAAGAAGGGGTATATATTTTAAAATTTAATGTCATTACCATGGTTTTATTTTGCTCTTTTTAATAATATTTGATGGTAATTGAATTTGTTTAGGCCTGGCTGAGCGCTCTTTTAAATTTTATATTTGAATTAATTTTGTTACTAATTGAATGATCAATTTAATGCTATATTGCATAGCATGATCCACCAATGCAGTCTTGTTGTCAGGACTTCTCGTCAAGGTTTTTGGTATTTTGTTTAACCCTCTTTTTTAATAGTTGTACCGATTCTCTTATATTCACCTTATTACACATGGCACAATCAATTTGATATATGTTATATTTGGTTTCCTTTTCTTTTATATTATCTTTAATTCGGTTATAGCTTTTTCTGATTTTATTTTGATATATCCAGGAAATTCTTCCTAGGTCTTTACATGTTTGTTTTATGTTAATATATTGTTATGATTATTTTTATAAAATGAAATGCGCCACGTTGGGTCGCCAATAATGTTAAGATTTTATTGTTTATAAAAAGAATGAAAAAATTTTAATTACTTGAGTAAGTTTTATTATATGAATTTGACTTAATCTCAGGGATTAAAGTTCCGAGTGAATGAATAATATAATATTTATTTTTAGACAATCCTGAGATACAAACACCAACATCAAAAATAATACAAATGACAATAAAAGAATTAACAATTACAAAAAAAATAAATTTTACCTCTAAATTAATTTGCTTCCAATAAGGCTTCAATACACTGCGCTTCAGTAATTCCTTCTTCAATGTGATACGCTTTATTGCCAGGTCTCGTGCCTAGAATGTATATCTTGAATTCTGGATTCTGTTGTCTTCTCACTCCGTCTTCTATGAATAATAACAATAGACTGCACTCCGTAATCCTCGGAGGATAGCTATAGACTCAAGCTCAGCACGCGACCACCGCTGAGAATAGAATGACTCCGCACTCCAGGGCTGCTGGGAATCAACTGAAGCCTTCTAGCAGGAAAGCTTGGCATCCTTGTTTCTTAACTTCCGCATTTTGTTGGTTCATATATAAAAGTAATAATTATATTTTTCGTAACTTCAAATAATTAATCTATTACCATCTGAATGTACATTTAATATGGATATATTGTACACCAGTATTGTCCAAAAATATTATTAATTTTGAGCGTATATAATACGATGTTATTTGTATTTCATGGTTTGTGTTTTGCGCGGGCTTTTCAAACTATCGATGGTTATTTGAATTAAAAAATATTTTCGAGAATGTAATATATCATTACAATATTTTATATTTTTTTTTTAAATTTTGTTGGCGCGTCGACTGCTAGGATCATTAGCACTGTAAATTTTTTTTTTTGTACAGCACCTCGACATCTAGGCCATTAGCAAAGAATTTTCTCAATGAGCCATGAGATGAGGAAATTCCTGCGCCCGGAGGAATCGAACCCACCATCTCCCGCATGGGAAACTAAGGCGTTAGACCCTATATCGTTGGCGTATAGATAAGGGGAGACCCTATTGTTATATCTTTTAATTTAATAAACAAAGCGACATAAATTTAATTTTTTTATAAAATTATACAGGCTTCTTTTGGAAAATCGTCATTTACCCTAAAACTATCGATTTTAAACAGCTGACACGTAGTAGACATGATTGATCTTATCGTCTAGACATGGCCCTTCCTGCTGCAGAAGGTTATCGGAGGTGTAGGCTGAAATTATATTTTATTTTATATTAATTTAAATGCTCCTGAAGAGGTGTCATAGTGAAGAAAGTGAGAACTTTTTTTTTTTTTTTTTATTTTTTTTTTATTTTTATTTATTTATTTATTTTTTTATTTTTACCTTCTTCCATGTATAAATGTATTGAAAAATAGAATCACCTCAAAATTTAATTACAGCACTTTTGGCCTCTAAATGTTTACTGATCGACCTAACTGAATATTCATTTTTTGAACTAATTGAGTTATTTTTGATTATTAAAACTGTGAAATAAAAGGGAAAAAACTTTTATTTTTTGTAACTGTTGTTTTGCTCAGGAATTTGCTGAGTTTGTATAGCTTTTGCAAGATAATATTTTTTATTTTTTAACCATTAGCCACAAAGAAAGAGGGTTTTGTTGAGTAAATATATATTTATACTTAATCTGCTTACAGTTCTCATCGGAGATTAGTAATGTTTTCAAATTCTTTTTGCGTGTTAACCCAAAAATAATGAAACATTGATGTGGTATTTTCAAAATTTATTTAATGGTGACAAGTCAAGTGGTTAGATAGGTTGTATTATAAATAAATAAATAATCAAATACTATTTTTTCTACAAAATGTCAGTCTTTATTATGTAAAAAATTAATAATCTATAAAAATTCAAAAATATTTATATACAGATCACTTTAAAACTGACCTACTATCACATAAATATTACAGTCACTAGAAGTAGTCCTATAAGGGTAATTTTTACTTTTATTCCATTTTAATAACAATATTAAATAAATAATTTTGATAATTCATAAGTATTTTTGTATTAAATATTATCTAATAATTATTTTAACACAAGACCACCTATTAAATAAAATGCTTTTTTTTTCTATAATAACAAGGAAAAGAAAGAGAGATGGGAGACATAAGAAGGAGATTGGACGGCCACTGATGTTGGCTTCTCCTAGAGAAGAAGAGCACTATTCTTGTTTGATGTGCCTCGTTCGTGATCGGCTCCTCCTCTCCTGTGGTTTCCCAATGAGATTGAGCCTGATTGCTATTGCAGCCATCGCGAATATACAAGTTAGTAAGAATGCAAGCCCATTTGGTAAGGTAACTGTGCTCAGTGCAAGAATGCACATTACAAATTGAATACTGATCAGGCCAATCGCAGCATAGACTGAAGTGACTAACAGAATACTTCTTAACTGTAAAAAAAAAAAAAAAAAAAAAAAAAAAATATTAGCAGTCCATATAATGTAATTAGCCAATTTTTTTCAACACCTTTAATTTATTGTTTTTTTCTTTTAAAGTTAAATAATATCTTAGATAGTCATCCATTCTAATTATTTTTACTCTAAGGTAACTTTGTTGTTACACATTGCTCATTTAAATAATATTTAATTTTGAAGCTAATTTATAGCTTTATTCCAACAATTAATTTATTTAAATAACTATGCGAACAATTTTCTTTCTACTGGAATATAAAAATTTGGTATTCATCCTGAAAATTGTGACTTAAAAGAAAGAAGTGTTCCTTTACTTATTTTTTTTCTCTCCTATAAATTAATTTGATTTTTTGAAGATTTTTAATTTTGTAGTATTATTTTTCCTAACGGATTTATATACACTGACATTATGCAAATAGCCCAAGGTGCAGACATGAATAAAATAAAATAATCATAGGCTAAATTTCAGAATTTATTTGTTTCCTTCTAAATAATTTTAAAACATTCAAGAATGTAAGGATCTACTTTCTCCTTTTACTTGAAATTGCAATATATTTATATTAAATTTGGAGTAATAATAATATTATTTTAACAAAAAAATTTGGGAATAATTTCTATAGTATAAGAACATATAAACAGGAATAGAATTGATCCATTTTTAAATTAAGTTTCTTTCCTTGTACTGTAAAATGCTTAATTGCTTTAATATTCAATGCAATGGCCATAAAATAAAACTAAAAATACTTTAATATTAAATTAATTCAGATGGAAACAGTAGAATTTTCCATTGAAGTTGAATGATTTAGTAAAATATTTTTTCTTTTACTATTCACACTAATATCTCATATGTAAACATTTAAATAAGTAAATTCATACCTGAGAGAGAAGAAGAGATAGTGTTGAGTTTAGCTGAGTTTGTGAGTATGAAAGCCACTTAATGAATTCGATGGAACCATGCCTGCAGAAATAAGCATGCAAGGATGAGGGGAACTGCTTCAATCGATCAAATGAAGATGATCGTAATAGCACACTTGGCAGAGGTTGCTTGGTCGCCTTGTCTGTAAACAGAATTTTAAAGGTCCGTAAGTAAAAATAAACTTCTTCACAACATTATTACATAAGATAATGCAAGTATATTATAAGCTTTGTAATCGGAACAATAAATAATAATAAGGAGTTATTCATCAATATTTGTAGAAATATTGAATAACTTATTTTATTGATTAATAAGCGATTGTTAAGTAATTAATTTTTATCAACAAATTATTAATAAAAAAAATGTTCAGGAATATATATTCTTGTTAAGATATTTCTTATCTGAGAAATTAAATTAGTTCTTTTATTTTTCTGTTCACAGTTTTTGCTATTTTTAATATTATTATATATGATGATAAGTTTTTATGAGCAATAGTATTAAAAAGAAAAAAAAAAAAAAAAAAAGGATAGAGGAAGTTCATTGGACTATTAGTAAGTGTGTAATCAATTTTTCATTGTTCTAAACAAAAACAAAAATTAATAATTATCTTATCCTTTACACTATTTTTTTTCCACATCGACTTCTAGGCCATTAGTGCTGGTTTCTACCCCTCCTAAATATCCGTGGTGTAGCAGGCAATTTTCTCAACGGGCCCTGAAATAAGAAAAATCCCTGCTCCACGCGGGACTTGGACCCTTATCTCCCCCATGAGAGTCCTAGGCGTTAGCCGCTAGACCACACGGAGACCCCCCCCCACTTAATCTAATATAGGAATTCTCGTTGTGGGCCGAAGATCAATATAACTTCACTATACACTTTAAGTTCATTTATTTCCACACTTCCCAACACCCCCTGTGGCACTCCTTCAAGGGAATGTATTTTAAATACAAAAATTTGCAGTCTCAACTTGAGGAGATCCTTTCATTAGTAGGGTCTGTCTCGTTGTCTCGTCGCCCTACTAGTTTCATTACTTTTATTTAATTGCTTTAAATATAATTACAGAAATTTAAAAATACTTAAAGCTCAGAGCTAAATATACTGCTACATTTTATTATTCCTAAAGATTTATATTGTATAACTGCAAAGTGTTGCAGAATGAAAAAAAAAAAAAATCAGATTGTAAAATAGAAAAAGTTCTCCAGAAGGAGAACAATAATATGAATTTAATCAGTCAAAGTAGAACGCTAATTAGCTTTCAGAACATAACGCAGCCAGTAGTCAGTATCAAATCAATAATGGGAATTTCACTAATGATGTAGTGTGATGCTCTAAAAGATATCACTATTTTGTTAAACTTTTCCATTTAATTTTATCGATTTGTACTCAGACCTCTTAGTCCTAAGAAAATTCATGCTCTATATCTAAAATCTATTTAGGAAAAGTTGTGCTTTAAATCAAAGATTTATTAGTGACTCCAGGAGATAATATAAAATTCAAGAATAGATAAAGTAAAATATTGGTTATTTTACTAAGTCAAATTTGTACTTACTTTTGGTTTGAGGGGCAAGTGGTGATGCTGGCATTTGAAGCCGATCTTCAACTATAGTCTGTGTGATGCTCATTTTCAACTAATAAACAGAAAAAATCATAATGAGTTAAAAACAGTTAGCAGTCAGAGTGATATGGAGCAATACATAATTGGAATTAATTTAAAGAAAAATGCGTTATTCTAACTATCCATTGCTTCAGGAAAAATAATTCTCATATATCTTAATGTTCTATTATTATTTTTATACCAGTATAATTATTTCATTAATTAGTCTGTAAAATTAAATTAAATTTTGTTTTAATAAAAAAGGATAATGACTTAAAAGTGTAAGTTCTTCGCCATCTAAATTACAAAATGAAGTTATTAATTTATCACTTTATGAAGGTTTTGAATCTTAAAATCGTATTTAAAAACCATTTAATGTTAGACGTAATTATACTCCAATATCTTCTGGAAGAATCTTAAATGTATTTAAATTAATCTATTTAACTTCAAAAATGGGATTTGTAACTAATTAATGTTTTTGTGTACATGTATACATGATGTGAAAAATAAAAATTATTTACATATAAGGGAAATTGGAGTAATTTTAGGAGTATAAACTACTTATAAAAAAAAAAGAAAAAAAAAAGACTAAATAGAAAATTAACAAAACACTCACTTTTTCAATATAATCCAAAAACTTGTAGGAAGGGGAGTACTGACTGGAGTGCACAGGCTCAAACACTAAACAACATCTCACACTTTCAGCATTCAGATTATCACTGATAAAAATGCTGAGGAGGGAGCCTATTTATCTGCTACAGTGAAGAAACCCTTGTTGATATCTACTGTCTGGGGTCAAGCAACTAGTTTGGAACTATCTATCAGTCGTATATTTTCAAGGTCTCATTAAATTGAGACCACTTTAAAAAGAAATGGAAATTTGATTTTTGGCGCCGGGGAAACTGTTTTTGATATGTCATGATTTTTACTTTGATATATTTTGTGAAGGATATGACCATTAAACAATTTTGTCTCTTGGTTATTACTTACATTATTGCAGAAATTATGGAAATTTAAATTCATTGAGTATATTGAGGACATCACCTCTTGTCCACTTACATTGGAATGAATAAAAGAGGCCGTTTCATTTTGAAAGTAAAATTTAAACTTTTTCAGAAAGTTAAAATGAACACATTATTATTCCAAAAAATAATCTTTTGAGAAAGAAGACACTACTGGATGTATTTTTGAGTCTACTACTGAGATAATATTAACAAACATAAGGAAAGAAAATGCACATGACAATCTTTAATCGTCATTATAACTTGTTTATTTATTTATTGGAGGCCCGGGTGACCGTGAGCACTTAACACTCCATGCCAAGGGTCGTGGGTTAGATTCCCAATAGGGGTGGTGGCTTTTCTTTAGAAAGTCCGTCTCGCAGGACTGCATCATCTTAGCGCGGTTCCGTTCATATCCCTAGTCTAATTTGGAAAGTTTAAAATAGAAGCAGTTATTATTTTGGTTCCACCAGTCTTTTTTTTTTTAATTAATTATTATAATGGCGTGTCAACCCTTAAGGTCACTAACGCCATTCCTGTGAGTAGTAAAGTCTTGAAAGGTCATGATTTACAATCTTACCTGGAAGGGTCCGCTACACTAGAAACAGACCCGCTAGTGACAAGGTCTTGGAATCTTGGAAATCTATATTTCTAACAATAAATTGTTTTTGTTGTTTTACTTAACCAGTTTTATTGTCAAATACATTATCCAACTATAAGCAATTAAAAAATAACAAGAAATAAAACAGACAAAAAGAACCATTGGAATAAAAGAAATCAATTAATTTAAAGCTTTAAGCACTTTTTTCTCCGATTGACATCGCCTAATTAAAACTTTCTTCAGAACCTTTTTTGTAGAGCATTTAGTAAGCTTCCGAATGGTAATCTTCCGCTTCACAAGATTGTCAACGGTTTTCGAGATACTAACGAAATTATACAAAGTTACCAAAACTTTTTTTGTCTGTTAATAAAATATTTTATTCTAACCCTTCCTTTACTCTAAACGTAACAAAAATTTCAACATATTAGTGTTGATGAAACTCGAACATGCAGAAAATGTTTCAACTGTATCCCATAATTCTAAGTACCAAAATCAAAGACAAACAACCCTCCCTAGGAAGGACGCTAGGCAGTTGAAAAGCTATATATCTTGGAAATCCATATCTCTAACATTAAATTGTTTTTCTTATTTTTCTTAACCTGTTTTATTTTCAAATACATTATCCAACAATAAGCAATTAAAAAATAACAAGGAATAAAAAACAGACAAAAAGAACAGTTCGAATAAGCGAAATCAATTATTTTAAAGATTTAAGCTCTTATTTCTCCGATTGACATCGCCTAATCAAAACTTTCATTAGAACCTTTTTTTTAGAGCATTTAATAAGCTTTCTAATGGTATTCTTCCGTTTACCAAGATTCTCAACCTTTTTCGAGATATTAAGGAAAGTAAACAAAGTTACTAAAACTTTTTATGTCTGTTAATAAAATATTTTATTCTAACCCTTCCTTAACTCCAAACGTAACCAAAATTTCAACATATTAGTTTTGATGAAAGTAGAACATGCACAAAATGTTTCAACTGAATCCCATGATTCTAAGTACCCAAACCAAAAACGGTATTCAAAAAATATTTTTCCAATTTTCTCGAAAACGGATAAAGTTATCGCCTTGAAAATGGTGTCATTCGTTTTCCTAGCCCAGGAATCATATAAAACGAGTACTTAGAAGCTTATGAACTCAAAAACGTAAGCGTTACGATTTTTTTTGCGCGAATTTCGCCCCAAATGCCATCTTCCAGTAGGCGGATTTTGCTGGTTAACGAACTTGACCTTTCAAATTGGACGAAGGATTTTTGTACCAAATTTCATCAAAATCGGACCATTCGTCTTCTATCTAGAGAGCGAACAGACAAATATATATATATATATATATATATATATATATATATATATATATATATATATATATAAATATATACATATATATATATATACAAATTTGAACCACCGTTATTTTCGGTCTCTAGGGGTTCTGAAACGCGAAATTTTCTAGTCGGCACTTCCGGATTGTTTCATTGTATCAACCCTATAAGCGGGGTTCCTCCCTATGGGGGAGGGAGGAACCGCGCTAAAAAAAGAAAAGCCCTATCCTGGCTAGAAAAGGGTGGTTACCTACAGATAACCCATCCTAAAATTCTCAATAGAATTCTATTAATTTTACCGAGTTGGGTTGAAGAGTTTTGATATCTTCTTGAGCGAGGTAGCGAGCTGAAATGCATAGCGCGTATGCCCATAATGCGAAATAAATATATATTTAAAAAAATTGTCACTTTTATGGGCCTCCTTACCCGTCGTAGCCTGTCGCTTATGCGTTTCCGTTTGCTACGCTCGCTCAAGAAGATATCAAAACTCTAGTCAATCCAACTCGGTAAAATTAATAGGATTCTATTAATTTTAGCGAGTTGGATTGACTAGAGTTTTGATATCTTCTTCAGCGTTCGTAGCGAGCGGAAACGCATAGCGCGTATGCCCATAAGCGACAGGTGAGGAGACCCTTAAATTTACAATTATTTTTGAATAAATAGTTTTTCAACATTTCAAATGAGAGTTTTCTGTTTCCCAATTTTACATTCATGCGCATGTTTACAAATTCGTTGCTTACGCCAGCTTTCTTAACCCGCCTAACAGTTAACTTTAGTGCTTAATAACTTTTTTCCTAGTTGAGAGCGACTTTTTTATTTTAACGGATTCTTGTTTGGTGCAGGGCTGCCACATCTCAGAGCCGGGCCCAGGACCAGATCACGGAGCATCTGGAGGGCTTCTCACAGCCAAACTGAAAATTCTAGTAATTTGCTATAGGACTTTGGACATTTTAAAATTATTTTCATCTTGAGTTTTGAGCGAAATGAGAATAAAAGCCGACAATCGGTGCAGCAAAGGTCACTTTCGGTACTTCTAGTACCGATTATTACGACTCCTAATGAAATATACTATTCTGGGACTGCACTTGTTTTGTCGTTTTATGTAAATTAAAAAAATATAGATCCCATTCCAATGAATATAGGTTACGCCCGTCTATATTTCTAAACCTCATTCTTTTTACAAGCTCATAACCTATACATTTTTTTTCTAATTAGCGATGCCCGGCCCTGGCCCGGGATAACTGTACACGGCAGTCCCCCCATGTGGCGGCCCTGGTTTGGTGCATTAGAATACGTTATAGTGCAAAATGTGAAAATAATCGGTTCGGAGGAGGCTAAACTTCAGTATTACCTCTCGATCTGTTGTGTAAGGTTTTGTTTTTATTCGCCATTTTTCCGAAGTCAAGCAATGGTGTCCCATAGAGGTTTAGGTTTTCTTACCGTAACTTTGGCTGTGAGAGAAATGAAAAACGAAAGCAAAAAGGTGCAGGTCAAAAGAATGATACAAGCTCAGACATCGATTTAGACACGAACTTTTGCTAAACTATCTTCGAGTCACAGAGCCAGAGGATTTTAACCATTTCTCAGAATGGATGAAGCGTCCTGTATTTATTGGATCTTATTAGACCTAAAATTGATTAGTGGTGCGTAAAACAATTCCGTCAAAGGCTTTCATTTACATTGCAATACCTAGATTTTGGCATGGATTTAGAAGATTTGAAGTTGTGTTATTGCTCCTATAACATGGAGCAAATCATGAATAATTATTGTATCAAAGATTTTTTTGTAGCTATCTGTTTCTCATCTTGATTAAATACTCCTTTGATTTAACTTTACACAGTTCCGGGGAATCGGGGTAATATATAATTAAATGCAAAACAAAATCACGTTCGGACATCGATTTTTCACTTGTGTTGACCATCACCGTAGGTGGTCGCAGTATGATATCTGAAACAATACTGTTGCAAATATTGTTTCCACATCAATATAGGTTTCATCAATACACTTCAATATACATTTCTATCAATATGCTGCCAAAACGTTTGAAGCTCTCCCAAGCGACTAATATAGCCATTCAATAAGCATTGTTTATTAATACTGACCGCCTATGGAGTGCTATAGATACAAAATAACTTTGGGCGATTCTCATTCTCCCAAGTCATGATCGAAGGTTTTTAAAAGCTTATACTTATAACGGCATACCTCTGTAGTTGACAACATGCTGCATGAGTGATAGGACCCCATGTTGTAACTGAAGTAACGTTCCCTCGATGTGAACAACGGTAGCACTGAAGGTTGACTCTTCTATAACAATTTATTCAGGAAGCTGATTAGATGCATCCGCCGACCCGCAGTCCCAGACCTCCTAACAGCTGTGTTTAGGTCCCCTCTCACTTGTGATGACATTAATCTCTTTGAATTCATTAAATAAATCTACGCCGCCAGTGTCACTCTTCAGGGCTCAAACATACGCCGGATTCATTGCTACAGGCCAATAAAAGCGATAGTCTCGGGAGGCAATATTTGCAGATAAATTCCTATATTTTATTCCTCCTAAATCGTTCGACTCTGCCACCCTTCCTATGACATGAGGGCCCAACGGTGTGGTGGGTCGCATGGGACTCAACCGGTGGTGATCCATCAAGGTGAATGTACGTCCGTATACACACGGAGCTACTCAATAGGAACTGATCAGTAAGTCGAATTACTAATAAGTTTACTTTAAGTCAGTTCCTATGTAATCCAATGGGACACTACAGACGAAGCTACTGGTTAGCGACTGATTAATAACTGGTTAGTAACTGGTAGGCAATAGTCGATAGTTACTATCGATATATCGATAGTTCATGACTATCAATAGTAGCTATCTATAGTCATGAACTAACGATAGATTTTTTTACTTTCCTTCTAGATTTGAAGTTCTAGGCATCTGGAGGGCTGTGGAATTAACAGGGCTGCCACATCTCAGAGCCGGGCCCGGGATCAGATCACGGGCCCCCACCTCACAGCCGGGCCCCGACTTCTCAGAGTCAGAATGAAAATTCTAGTACTTTCCTATAAGACTTTGGGTATTTTAAAATTATTTTCATCTTCAGTTTTGAGCAAAATGAGAATAAAAGCCGGCAATCGGTGCTGCAAAGGTCACTTTCAGTACTTTTTTTTCCAATTAGCGAGGATCGGCCCGGGCCCCCACGGTGCCCGGGCCCGGGACAACTGTACCCGGTTGTCCCCTCCATGTGGCGGCCCTGGGTATTAAATACTGACACGATCGGTCATTCGTACCGATACTGGTAAGAAATTCCTTGATTCATTGGTAGCCAGTGCATCCTGCCGGTTGTTTCCTTATGCAACTAAAACCATTCCTATTTTAACATTTAAAACCTTTTTGTAATCTTATAAATGTACCTAATACTGCAAGTAATAGATAATTCAATTCAATAACATTAAATTATTCATTTGACAGGTATGTAAGGAACAGGGAAAGACACTATCGAATAACTATCGATAGTATCGATATTTTTTAACCGATAGTATCGGCCTATCGATAGTGCTGAATTATCGACTATCGCCCATCCCTAGTAACTGGTAGCCTGGTGACTCGCATGTCCGGCTGTTAGGGCATCAGTTACTAACTCGATTGTGATGGCTGACCAACAACTCAGTCTATTGCTCGTGGGGGAAGTCGAAAAACATCCAGTTCTACATAGTTATTAACTTCCTGGATAGTTTGTGTTTTCCTTCCACACATCAGGGGAAACCAATTTCACTAGTTCCAAATAACTTTCTTTACTCATTCTGTAGAATGCCAGAAAATTTGCTTTAGTTAAGTTGAGCTCTTTAGAAGCGACAAACAGCCTAGTCTGAAAACTGTTTTCAAGCTATGGGTGTACCCAACAACATCTGACTATTCCTCTTCTCCGACTCCTAACGTAATTGTACAATATTATGGTATCTTAATCACTTGAATCTCCCGACATTTGCCGTACGACATCCATGATAAGACTGAACACGAGAGATTCTAGTTTGTAATGAGTAGCCTCGTGTGTAGAGCCAAGTCACCAATCGGTCTGTAACTTGTTAGTAACCCGAGTTACCAACTGGTTGAGTTACTAACTAGTAGCTCCGTGTGTATACGGCCTACGAGTATGTAAGAGAATATAGATTTGCGGAGAAGTTGGAGTTTTTACACCCATAGATGAATACCAGGGAGGAAACTCACAAACACTTCCAAGTTATCCTCTTTGTCTATGGACTTAGGGACGGATCTTCATTGACCTACATGTATTTTTCTTGATATCTCACCCCACCCTTTTTTATCATTGTTCTCCGTGGGTTTAATGTATGCTCGGCTTTTTGGATGGAAGAGAGGTCGGAGAATTTACGAGTTGCCAGCCCTACAAGTTGACTCACAAATAAGAGAGAGATATTTCGAAATTTACTGAAAATCTACTAAATGAACGCTTTAAGCTAAAATATTTTAAAGAGAATTCGTTTTAGCACTTTCCTGGCATTGAGGTTGGACTCATGACGGAATTTTTGAAAAATTTCTTCAAATCTTTATCGATCCTACCTAGTATACACCGAAAATGACCCCCGTTAAAATTTATATATATCTATATATATATATATATATATATGCATATATATATATATATATATATATATATATATATATATATATATATATATATATGTCTGTTAACACGATAGCGGCCAGAGTTTTTGTTTTTTCGCTACGAAACTTGGTATATAGCATTCAATTACCAAACGATTGAACGAGTTCGTTAACCACTAAAGTCGGTCCACCGGAAGGGGGGGTTTACCCCAAACCCAAAACACTAATTTGACCATGTCAGCCGTAATATTTGTTATATTTTAACGAAACTTGGTATTCGTAGTGGTAATATAGAGAGATATAAAAATGAACTAAATCGGTTCATTAGGAGGGGGGTTTACTCCGGACCCACAATACCAATTCGCCACTACCAGCCGTGATTTTTGGTATATTTCGACGAAACTCGGTATTCGTAGTGGTAATCTACAGGTAAATATGTGTTGTAAAAATAAACTAAATCGGTTCATTAGGAGGGGGGGTTTACTCCGGACCCAAATTACTAATATACTCATACCGGTCGTAATTTCTGCAGTATTGTAACTAAACGCGCTGTATGTCGTGGGTAACTCATGAGAAGTGTTGTAAAAATGAGCAGAATCGGTCAATCGGATAGGGGGGGGGGGTTACTTTGTAATATATTTCAATAGAAAAGCCCGCCAGACGTAGGTTCACAAAGCCGCCACAAGGAGCGCTTTCTACCACTAGAGGGACTGTATCCTGTTCCTGCGTTAGGTCAAAATACGATAATATGAGGTTTTTTGTACTTATTACGTAGTGTAGTAGGTACCATGTGTAAACATAACTCTGGAAGCAAATTAATAATTGATCAGTTACTCATTACAAAATTAAAAGAGAACTATTCATGTTTTTATTTTATTTATGTAGGATATTTTAAGCAAATTGTTCTGGAAAGCAGTCTACACTACCCAAATTAGGAGGAAAGTGCTTAGTTATGCAGCTCCTGCGTGACGGACTTTTTATTTTATTTATTTATTTTTTTATTCATTTGTGAGTTACTGTGGTCATTCATCAGAGAAAACAATATTATTTAAACTCAATATTAATGATTCTTGCCAATAAAGGTATTAACATATAGATGACCCGTCCTCAAATTCTGAGTTAATTAAAATGGATCTTAAAATTTAAATAAATAAGTGCCATCTGATTGTAATTTTCCAATATCCCTGATTGGTTAATTGCAGCTTAATTTCTAAAGTTATAACATATAATCCTACTTGATGTGGTAAGCCGGTTTGAATGCCTTCATGAAACGGTGGATATCAGCGTTCGGACATGAGCCTGGCGCATGAATGGTTTTCTCTTCAGCCATGGTTTATGGCTGTAACTAACGAGGCAACTTCACATGATAGCCACGGTCTTGGTATTAGTGAACACTAAACAAATTATCATTTTTATCCGAGGGATTTGTTGATTTAATGTTTTACGAGTCCTTTGTCAGTTGAGTAGATTATTCAAGAGAATTAATATAATTATGATAAATCGTTTTCAAAATAAAACTCTCAAGTAATGAGAATTGTTTGTACAATATCTTACGCTTTCTTGTAGTTTTTCTTTTTAAATACAATTAACAAATATTCTTAATTAGTCTGGGGCCAGGAAAATATATGGAGTGTTTTTCTTGTTAAAATTGTCGCATGAGTGCTTCAGAAGGCTATTGTCTGAATCAGTTTGAATTAAGCTTGTTTAAGTCTGACTTGTGCTACTTCATTTGTAATGATCCTTCTGTTGGCTAAATTTACAATCTTATCATTTATCATTTCACTGAACAGATAGAAGCAAAGGCAGCTTTCAGGAGTACACAATCAGTCCAACACGATTCACCATAAACAATTATTGCTAAGTACCAATAAAATAATTTGCCAATACTAATATCTATAAACAAGTTACTAATATCTATAAATAGTTATTTTTTATTATCTTTCTAAAGATTGTTATTTTGCGAGCGGGCCCCCCAAAAGCACCTAAAATGTAATTATGAAGTAAAACAAATACAGATTAATTCTTGCTTTACTATTTTTATTGGTTTAATACTTCTTTGCTCCATCTCTCAACCGACAATCATCATCCCAGAGTACGTCTGAACTCGTTAGACTTGTGAATGTATTTATTTATTAATAATATAATAATAATAATTTATTATAATTATGTATGGAGTTAGCGCAAAAGGAAATTTAATTTAATATTATTTTTGTTGTAAATCCAGGCCATTTGCGCATACGGTATCTGTAGGTTACCACCCTTCCTAAACATTCATAGCGGAGCAGAGACTTTCTTCAGAAAGCCCATTGGCGAAAAAACTGCAGGCGGGACTGGAATCCCCATATCGTTGGTAGGAATCTGGTACGCTTATCTTAGCACGGTTCCGTTTATATCCCTAGTGCCATAAGTAGAGGAATAGAAGCAGTTATTGGCAGGTTTTGATATTTTGTGAAATATATAGAATAAAATCTCAAACCAAATATTATTTATTGTATTAAGAAGTTAGTCTATAAAAAATATAATGGATCATATAATTACACAATTCGACCTTAATGTTCAGAGGAAAAAAGAAAAAGTAAATAAATAAATACATTTTTCCTACAATTTGAAATTTTAATGGAGGAATTTCATGAGAGGGTTCACACAGGTAGAGGAGAGGAGGGCAAGATACAGTAGCATGGTCGTATAGGAGCTCGAACAGGTAGATCACTGTACAGCAGGGTGGCCCAGCCCCCACCACTCGCGGTGAAACAAAATAGAATATTCATTTCACTCTTCAATGCATTAAAAAAAAAAACAACCCAGTGAGGTAAATCGGGAAAAACGTTCGGAATTTTACAAAAATACCAACAAATAAAAGCAGACAAATAAGTATTTGCGTTTCTGTCAAAAAAACAAGTTACATCTTGGTGTGTTCTATTCCATAAGAAGCAATCAAATATATATCTTTATCTATGATTCAAACCAACTTACTGTTTTTACAGGAGAAAACATTTGAAATGAAAAGGCTTACAGCCTCAAATCGAGGTTGAGACCCTCCACCTGTGGAGTCATTTCAAGACTTATTTTCATCAGGTTTAGGTAGTGTAGACAAAGCGTAATTTGAAAACTATAGAAATATGTCTTTTTGATTTTGCATTCAGTCTCATATCGCCACGAAGAAGCGGATATATGCTGAAGCATATCAAGACAGAAGGCATGTCGAAATAATTGGTTTTGAAGAGAGATCAGCTTATTTTAAGACGGATCAGCTAAAAGCAATGACCGTTTCTTCATAACGCTGACTCAATTGTTTTTACATTTTGCACAACTGACCTATTTCAAACTTTTAGCCTTGAAAAAAGTTACATATTTTCTTTGGTTTGGAAATTTTATTAATTTTTGGTTGGAATAATTTGCTTTACTTTTATCATTTAAGGGGATGGAAAACAGCAAGTTATCTCATTTTATTTTTTCCCTGAAAAAAAAGTTTGTTGATTAGATTATCATTACGAAATATTAGCAAAAATATTCCTTGGTAGGAAAATATTTCAAGGCCAGCCATTCAGGTGCCCATCAAAATATAAATCCGGGATATTCATGTTGGTGGAAATGTTTAAGGATCTAAATCCCTTATGGAAGTGTGACATAAATCAATAATTGCGGGGTGTAATAAGTTCTAAACTTCTAGGCAGTCCAGATTTCATGTTCTAATAAGCAAGCACTCTCTAGGTGCATATACACATTGTGTATTACACAACCGATAAATATATACTTAAATTTATTTTCACGGAAGATAATAATCCAAGGAAAACAATTAAGTAGCAGAAAAGTGATATTTTCATTACTCTTTAGTTATAAAAGGGCCAATAACAGGAACTGCGTCATCTTAGCCTATAACTTCTTATCCCTGGTGTCATTTCGAAATCTTGGAATATGTGTATTTAATATTTTGTAAAAACATTATACACATACTCCAATGAAATCTTGAAGATAAGTGAGATTTAGGCGGCATTATGTACTGAAAAGTTACAATAGCGGAAATTACTCACTCTGCCTCTTCGACTTCTGCTCGGAAAGCTCTATTACAAAATTAAACTTTCCTTTTAATTTTAAGTATCTTTTTTCACTAGCAAATTCACTTTACTGCTAAAATCAATAATTAAAACAACAAGCAATAAAACACCGAGGAAAACAAACGTATAGAACATTTCTAAGCAATGAAATCAACACTTTCGAAGATTTAAGCACTTATTTCTCCGCCTGAGATCGTAGCACCAAAAAAATGGTTTAGAACCGTTTTTGTAGAGAATGTAGTACGTTTTTGAATGGTTACCGTCCACTTACCACGATCCCTCAAACATTTTCGAGACATTTAAGAAAATAAACGAATATCCTCATGTCTGTTAATAACATATATTTTTTTCTAAAACTTCCTTGATTCCGAACATAACTAAAATGTAAATATCTTATTTTGTATGAATATCAAACATCTAAATACAGTTTCAAATGAATCCTTCGCTACTAAGTAACCGGTCACAAAATTAGTTAGAAAAAATAGTATAATTCACTTTTCTCAAAAACGGCTAAGATCGTTATAGATGCAAACGTCTTTAAAATGATTTCATTCGTTTCCTTACGCCAAAGATCATGTCTAAACGTTCGCAATATCGATTTGACGTTTTTCACTTAGCCGAAACCCAACCATTCCTTGACTTATTATCACCTTAACGTCTAACAATCTGTTGTTTATCCCATACAAAATGTCTGAGCTTCTCGCTGAAGGTAGCTAGAACATAGACAATATCTTAACATGTCTACGAAGAACAAGATTATACGATCTCATATGAAGGGCTCAATTTTTGCCTACATTTTTATTTATTGAATAAGGACATATTTATTATAGTTTAAACTAATTTATGAAGTTACAATTTATTTTAACAATTTTTATTCTACTAATACTTTAATTTTAAATAAATTAATCTCGTATTCAAATATTACAATTTATTCTTGGTTTCTTACAAGAAGTATCACAGTTCGCACTTAAAGTAAATAAATGAATAATAAGTTATCTATTCCCGGAAAGAAACGTCATTAGGATAAGCGGAATTACCCTGATTAAAAGATGGACAGGAACTGCCCAGTTATGTGGGATCGTATAATTATATTGGTGGGGATTATATGATTGACTTTGGCAGCTGACCCAGTGTCCTTGGCCTTCCTGAAGGGAATTTATTTCCTGGCCAAAACCACATATAACAAACCATACATCGATCACACCATAAAACATACATGGAGGCGATACATGTTTTCTAGTGTCGTCGCTTGAGGGTTGGATTCGACCGTTTTTGTGTAGGCCCACCCAGCCTTTAATTCATTTATTGATGGGTATCTCTGAAGTGTAAAATTGGGTGGCAGGAGCATAGAACTGACCATACTACCTTCCTAGTGTCCCGAATGGCCAAGAATCAGATACCTCTACAGCATTTGCCCCTTTGGGCCCTTGTTGCCTGATTTTTCTTTCTGATTGAAAAAAAGAAAAATTCAGAGAAGCCTATTGAGAGAGGCGCATCACCCGATTGGTATCCCAAATGTGCCTTCCAAATATATATATATATATATATATATATATATATATATATATATATATATATTTGGCAAACCATGAATTATATATATATATAATTCATGGTTTGCTCCTGACCCAACTTATTAATATTCCCTCTTGGGAATAAAAATAAAAAATTTGGGATGTACTAAAACAAAACACTCTATAGCACACAAGCAACTATTTACAAAAGAGCTTTATTAAAAACGTCTGCCAGGCAGGAGCTGCACATTACCCAGAAAGTGGGAAGTGTTCGTTGCATTTCTCAAAAATTTGCTTAAAATAACATATATAAATACAGTAAAAAAAAAAAAAAAAAGTTTGTATTGAGCAGCTAACTCAATAATTGATTTTTTTTCTTCTAGTGTTGTGAATGTGACCGCCCTATTTGATGGATCTATTTAGTTTATATTTCGAAGACATCTTTCTCTTTAGATAACTACGACATTTAAGGAGATTCGTTGCAATATAACAAAAAATAATGGCAAATTAGTAATTTTGATCCGGAATAATCGTTCGCTAGGATATTTTATATGCCAAGTTACTTGTTAACAGACACATAACGGGGTTATTTTCCGTCTCTACTGGTTAGGAGATTGATGACGGGTTTTCAAAAACTCTTTCATGAGTATAACCTTAATAACTACATTCCTTCTGAAAATGCTAAAAGCAACACAATTCAATTCGGTTTAACTGAACGTCTCCCAACCACATTCCAGAACAAAATATTCAAATTCCCCTTCAATTATTCGAAAACATTTTCAAAATATTCTTTTTAAATCTTGTCAACAATGTTGTTTTTTTTTCTTTAGGATATACAAATGTTTACATCTTGCATGCATACATGTTCGAATTGCAGAAGGTAAGGTTGCTTCTTATTATTTTATAATATAATTATTATAATAATTTTAAGATCTTTTTCAGAATTATGAAAATATTTCCTGTCAACTCACAAGAACTCTCCTCTTCATTTACGTCGAGACGATTTTTTTTGTTTGTAAATACGTCTTAACAGTTTGTAATCATAAAACCAATATGTACACTCGGAAAATGTCTTGTCTAGTGATAACGGATATGAATGGTTCAGGCATTATCACGTGTATCTTATGGTTTAAATAGACACGATTAAATAAAGGAAAGTGTATTGACATTTTTCTAAAAAAAGGAATATAGATAATAAAAACCAACAAATATAATAAACAATAATAGTTGCAGTTTCTGCCGCCTTCAATGCAATTTAATTTCCGTTGGAATGAAAACATGAATGAAACCTACGCATAATCGATCCGTTTACATATTTTATGATATATTTATTGATTCTAGGGCACTAATCTCCATAATTAGGGCGTGGAGACATTATCCACAATAAATATTTACAATCGAAGTAACAATAAATGGTATTTATACAAAACTTTAGAGGATATGAAATATACCTACAGGCTGAATTGACAACATGAAATGAGTCATTTCAGGAATGCAAATGGTTAGTTTAATGTTTTCATTTTATTTTATTGATTTAAATAAACAAAACTATATAATGAAAGAACATTTTAGATTTATTACACGATTTTTTCAAAACTATGTAGTTTTGTTGGAATGAAGCCCAGAATTAAAAAGCAAACTAACAGGATCTTATAGTGTTTCTGTTCTTATCCGTATTCTATTTGGGAGGCATGAAATAGAAACATTTAATACTATGTTTTGATATTTCATGAAAATGTAAACACCTACTGCTAAAATATAATAATAAGCGATATTTGCGCGGGACAATGCACAGGAAATAGCAGAAACTACTTTAAGGAAATATGACCAAATCGCAAAAGAATTTTAATAGGTTTTCCCCAGTTTTATCGAAAACTGTTGTAGATGTAGCATCGAGAAGGGTTTCATTTGATTCTCAATATCAAATCATTTGCAAAGCCATAAAATCTGCGATTTTGTCTCCACGAATTTCATCAAAATCGGACCATGTTAACTCTCTAGGATCCTCAATCTTGTTCCGATTTTGATTAATTTTTTTTTTTTTTTTTTTTTTTTTTTTTTTTTTTTTTTTTTTTTTTTTTTTTTTTTTTTTACGGCGCATCGACAAATCTTGGCCATTAGCGCCGGCCTCCAGGGTGCAGCCAGGAATTTTCTCAGCGAGCCCTGAGATGAGAAAATTCCTGTCGCCGGTGGGGATCGAACCCACCATCTCCAGCTTATGAATCCAGCGCGCTAGCCACTAGACCACGGGAGACCCCATTAGCAATATTACCCACTTTTTTTTGGAAAATTTTTAAATTATTATAAACGTTAAAGGATAATATTTATTTTTAAAAAATCGTATTTATTAATTTGACTGCATCCATTTTCTGGAATTATATTGAACTATACTTTTGTACTTTTTTATATCAATTTCTCAGACATAAATCTTGTCTGTAATTCCACTTGATGACAATACAACTAGATAATTTTGAAGCTTCTTTTCTGATGTTAACGAATAGAAAATATTGACACAAAAATAATATGTATCTTTTATTTTAGGATTAGGATGTTGGTTTTAGGCAATCAACAACTATGTACATTATCATGCCCTGTATTGATTTTAAAGAATATGTTTATGTTGATAATATGAAATATGTGCAATACAGAAAATAAAATTGCACTAGGAATTAGAACCTTAAAGAAGAACTGGTGGCAGACATTATGTACATATAAAACTAAGAGTTCTGAAGTATTTTTAACTGCTAAATTATTTTTCTAGATAATTTATAAAGCCATAAGTACTAATAATAAAGACATCAAGCAAAATATTAAATAATATTTTATATTGAATGTTAAAATTAAGTTAGAGGTTTTCACATATTAATTAATTAATATAAATAATCAACTAATAGATTTTACATAATTTTAAATAGATTGTAATCTTTTATTGTATGTGCATAATTTCGAATAGTACAGCCGACTGCATGCAAATCACAGCTGACTCTCATAATCAGCCTCACATTACGGTTATCTTATCACGTGATTCTCACAGAATAGTTTAATATATAAACGTGCATTTGCGCTAATTATTTATGGAGATTAATAGATAATGTAATATAAAGACTCAATTAAGAAAGATTATGTTTTTCTTATAATTTACTTAATCCAATTTATGATAAAAGAGAACTTCCGTGAAAATTGTTTAAAAAAAAAATTTCAAAATTAAAATTTAAAAACGTAATTGCAGGAATAAATTCTTCATCACTATTTTAATGTGTGCTCATGACCTCAGCAGCTTATGCACAATAATTGATATATATATATAAAAAAAAAAAAAAAAAAAAAAAAAAAAAAAAAAAAAAAAAAAAACTATTTTAATGATGACTTCAATTATTTTGAACTCAACGTTTTAAGCGCATTTCCTTCCTCCAGAAAACCCGCTTATGACAAGGACCCGATGATTCGACCCGGAAGTGCCTTATGGAAACTTTTACGTTTAAGAACCCAAATACATACGTACATATATACATACATATATATATATATATATATATATATATATATATATATATATGTGTGTGTGTGGAAACACACACATATGCACACTCTCTGGATTCTGTTGAGGGCACAAACCCCTATATGTTACATGACTACAGAATTCACTACTCATATCAAATAATTCGAATCAGAACGAACCGAACAGTGATTTAATTAAATAAAAATAAAAATTAAATATCTTACGGCTGCAGCCCCCCAAATGTTGACTTAATCCGTAAAAATGTGTACCCAAAAATAAATGTAAACCCTAAAAATAAATGAAATAATATGACTTAGTTCTGGAAAAAAAAAATTGTTTTGTATGTAATAGCCTTTTAGTCTGTTGACTATTCCAATTTTTAGATTGTTAGTATTCTATACCCCCAATATGCCCCCCCCCGAAATTATTTCCTATATACGCCCATGATTACGAATGTACCAAACGTTCAAAAGCTTTAGATTCACAGGGTATGATTGGAATTATGAATTCGTAAAAGTATTTTTTTTTTTTTTTTTTTTAAAGAGACTCTTATCAAACTATTTCAGGATATCAATACTTATTGTTAGTCCTAAAATATAAAATGTTGGGTAACAGGAAGGGGGGAGGATAAAATACTTTTAAAATAGATGTAAATCGTTGCAATAGAAAAACATTTATAGATAAATTAGTAGGTACCTAAACAACGCAAAAAAATAATCTTTACTAAATAATAATAAAAACAATCTCTTATCTATCTTCACAGAGAGTAATCAGTTCGGCGTTACTTTCTTTTTACATTTCATAAGATATTGATCAATTATTTTATATTTCGATTTTTCCCAATTCACAAAAATATTTTGTAATAATTAAGACAGAATGAAATTTTCTGTGTTCTCTATTGTTATGACATCGAACATAACGACGCCCATTCATAAATATAGAAATAAAAATTGTTAAAGAAGATGGATGAGGGTCTTAATATGTAAAGCTTTGACACACCTATCTGTTTTACCTTTATATAAAGGTATACTAATAACACGAATAATCGAGTGGGTTATAAAATATTATAGTATACATAACGTCGTATTTACTCTACAATATTATAATTATAATGGAAGTTTATAAAGTCCTGTAATACGAAGATAACGAGGCTAAAATAATATTAGTTTAAGCTTATTTCACGTTAGTTAGAATAACGTTAGTTCCAAAAATATTTACTTTATTTCATGCCAGCCGCCCTAGAAAAGGTTCCTTGAGATAAGAGATGCTAAAGTACTTGGAGGTTAGCGACAGAGCAGTTATCAATGGGTAGGAAGTCTAGAAGAAACGAGGCCACGGGCCATGGAGCACGTAGTCACTGGTATCTCTTTTCAAGTATCTCCCAGTATTATCTAGTCACAAATCATTATCGATTTATAATTACATCTATATTATTAATGAGCTCTTCCGTCAAGAGCGACAGCGTCATGGGATGTATTTGTGACTGATTCGTTTCTATCTTTCAAGTATTCTTAGAAACATTTTTTAATTTTCAATTTTACATATCTTCAATCAACTATTGAAATGAATGAAAGGGCACATCAGTAGTATCAGCGGAATAGAATATTATTTTTTTTTAAGAAGTCCAGGAATAGTTGGGATTCGGCTAAGAGGAACAGTCACGTTTCCGGAAAAATGTGTATTTTGAACGTTTTGGTATGCTCTTTGGAAGCTTTCTTTAGCTATGAATGCCTATAGTCCTATAGTTTAGCTGTAAAACGTAGCTATACTTGGAATTTGAGAGGGGGCAAGCTAATTTTCACGGGAATATCATTTGAACAACTCGAAAAACAATAATTGATGTATGCGTAAATCGAAAAATTCCCGGAACTTATATTATATATATATGTATATATATATATATATATATATATATATATATTATATATTTATAACTCCTAAAGTATTCACACTAGAGGTTTTTCCAATTTAAAATGTATTCGCTGCTTTACAAAACACCAATAAGTATGAAAAAATGGTAAAAAGTACGACATTTTTTATATCATATATTTCGGACTTTAAAATACATTTAGGACTTCCAGATTCCAGATGAAACATGATGATTATATAGTAAAACAACCTATTAATGTTCGTTTACATCGGTTTGATGGTTTTTGTATAATAATTTTACAATTGAGGTATTAGCAAAGAAATTAACATTTTTCAAATTATAGTCGAAATATTTAAAAAACAAAACAAAAAACTAAGGCATTTATATAGAAGAATTTAGGAGATTTAGACACATTGGATCAAACTGTGTAGCTGTCAAAACTAACAGTGAAAAAGCCCCAAGATTTTGGGTTCATAGCATCCGACCGCAGGACAATATTTATGTCACACAATCTAAAAGATCTCTTTTTTAAACAATCAAATCATTTATAGTTGATAGAATTGCAATGAAAAGATTCAATTCTAAATCTTTCCACTGCATCCTTACCGAATAAGCCATTTTGATTTCAGACTCGAGAAATAGTGGCTAAAGAACATGCTGTAAGGTTTGACTATCAAATATTTTTAACATATTTGTTAATATTGAGTGCCCATAAAGGCCCATAGAATCTTGTGCGACTTATTATAAATAGTGAGGGGTCTTTTTTAATCCACCCCCCCCCCCTATAAGTATCATCAAGTTAAAGAATCATGAAAGTTTAGTGTAACTTGATACACTCAGAACAGAATTCCCGAATTTTCATGACAGAGATTAATAAATCATAAAAAAAATATAGAGAATGTCGATTCATTAGCAGTGGGCATTTACTCAATTGCGAAATTAATTTACCTGCACCGGCCGTAATTCTTGCTTTTTTGGAATAAATATCGATAAAAGTCGTGCTCACGTAGTAAGAAAGATGTATTACGAAAATATTTGTTAACGATGCCGTTAGCTGCAGACGTTACGTGCTAGAGCGAATTCAGGACTAATTCTATTTAATGAGGAATAATAATATGAAAAAAAAAAAAACAAAAAACGACTGACCCTTGTTTTTTAGAAGAACCTATATAGTACCAATATAGATCGTCTTGAACTAGTTATTTACAAGGATTAACATTTTTGTTTAGTACTTATGATATTTCACTTCCTTTCCTTTATCAAAAAAGAGAAAAAAAATACTACTTTTTTTGTAGATAGGACAAAAGCAATTCCTTGAATAGAAAAAATGACAACCATATCGATGAGTAATAGCTATTAAATATCGACAATAAATTTCGACAATTACTTTCAGAGAACTACAGGTTATTAAACTTTAAACTGATATCCCACAACTAGTTGATTTCTATACAGTTGACACTATCTTCTCAAATAATTAAGATATATTAGGTTAATATATCAATTAATTCTGTGACGCACAAGCAAATGTGACATAGAAGAATGAGAATCCAAGAGAAAGAAGTAAAGGAGTTTAATCTCCTCGAAAACCTAATGAGAGTTTAATGATCTCAACAAAATCCTATAATGCCTTTTTCATCTTATTTACTTGAATAATCTTCGAAAGCCAATTCAATTTCTAATAATAGAATATTCCTATGTATGAGGACAAATATCTAGGCCGTTTCAAAGTTAAATCTTGCACCAATAGACATAACGATGACCTATTTAGAATGAATTAACAGTAAAATACACATATTTGTCCATTGGTTTTTAAGATATATTTTAGAAATCTGAGATCAGATGTCATATTAGTACCTCCTCTTGAGCTTGTTTATTGGTTAAGATTCTTTAATTATTAATTACCTAAAATATTGCGGTGCACAGTGGTTCCAAAGATATATCTAGTTTTAAAAAAGGCTACAGTCTCTAAATCTTAACAGATTTCAACGCAATTTTTAAAAAAAGTTAAACTCATAAAATTTAAAACAACTTGGTCTAGTCAGATTTTTGTTTCCCTTGTTTATGATAATACGTGTAAAGGTAAATAGCCACAAAGAACAGATTATTGTGCGATAAATTAAATCGTAAATTCCAACAGGGGCCAATAACATACCAAGTTATCGAATAAACAATGTCTCGTTCGATCAGCGAAGCTACTTGTATATACTCGTATGTACTCAAATGTGTGACCACCAAGGAAAACCTCTTTCTACTGGTAGGTAGCCCAGGAATACTTGAAAAATATATTTCTTCTTCATGAGTCTATTAAGCTGATTGGGAAATATTTTATTTGTAATTTTACAGGATTTTTAGGCTGGTTATTAATAATGTCTCAATATAAAAGCAAATGTATTTTTGAGGGTCCAAAAAATATTTGATGGTCATCTTAACTACAATAAAATGGTACTCATATTTAGCCTGAAATTGTTTCTACAATTATGTGCACAATTGAACCAGTCTTAGAGCAATTTGAAACTTATAATTTACGGTAACATTTCAGTTTCAAAGGTGCTTCATTTTTGGAAAATAAATTTGTGTGAGTGTGATTGAGTGTGAACTGCTCAGAACAGAGAATCCTAAATAATATTTTGCTTTCAAGGGAATAAACTGCCCACATTTCTCGTGGGACCAGATTGCCTCATCGACGCACAGAAACTAAATAATGCAACCAAGCGAAGCAGCTTAAGAAATGTATGTATGTACGTATATATATATATATATATATATATATATATATATATATATATATATATATATACACACACATCAGGGAAGAGTGTTAATCAATAAAATTAATTGCGTTACAACATTGCACCTAGTATAGGAATATTATTCTCGGATCTGTTACCGACAACGGCGGGAGAAGACTGCTAGAACTATTTGCCCTTCTAAATCAGTTCTGACGCACTTCACTTTCCCCACTCCATCACTGGGTGTGTCGTTTTTTTTTTTTTTTTTTTTGTGCTGTTACTTTAACCACTTTCCGAAGGAATGCTGCTATAGAGATTGCACAGACCGATGACGGAATATCGGAAAAAATGATCTCAAATCCTCTTTGATATTTTGTACTAAATAATTAATAATAATTATATGTATTGTAGAAGTTATCTTGCAGAGAAATGGGCTCCAAGACGAAGGCCGCTTCGTGCCTTTGATGAAGAATCTTTCGGTGTTTTATAGATTAGACATAGGTACTCCTAACTTTTAACTGCATATTTCTGATGAGCGGACTAAAACTCGCGGGAAATATGTTTTCTTCCTCTTCAAATAGTATTAAATCAAGAATGTGCGACCCCCCCCCCCCATCTTCCATGTACAGACGTATTTGTATATGGTTGTTTCCCCAACGAAAAAATAATGTTACTAAACTAATGATACGTATTTTTTGTGGGACTTTGTAATACTTCATTTGGCAGAGAGTAATTACGCCATTGAAGGGTGAACGTCTCCCTTTTCTCTAGGAAGAAAAAAGCCGAAACAAGCAACAAGCTGAGAACACGATTTAAACATCCGCCATGTGGACATATCGGCTCCTTTCTTCAAAACGTCATATTTAAAAAAACATAATATTTTAAGGTTTAAATGCAGAATCAAATGCATATTCCTGGATTTGAGGTTTACGAGGATGTTACCTGCTTAGTCCAGGATGGTTCCACAAAAAGGGCAGACATTGTTGCCATCGATCGACAAGCATCGTCATTTTTTATTCGAGATAGACGAGAATCAGCCCTTATTAATTGACAAAGAAAAGAAATCCTTTTATGAAAAGGGTATTCCCTATTTACATTGAAAAGAAGGTATCCAAAATTGGACGTGATCGGCCTTCTCTTAAGTGGAAGAGATTCCATGCCTTCATTTACCCAAAATGTTTTCAAAAGATATAAAATTTGTCATCGAATCGCTTGCACGTTTCATGGTAAAGGATTCAATAAGAATTGTGAACCAACAGAAATAAGGCTAAAGGAAGGATGAAATGAGTGAACATATGAATACAAGAAAAATAAAAGAAGAAGAAAATTCAGCATTTCGGTGAAAAATTAATCAAATAAAATAAATCAATGAAACCAACTGATTCGTTGGCCGGAAGCTTATTATCATTCCAAGGGGAATAAATCGTGTAATAAAAAAATAATAGATTTTCCTTGCAATGATTAGGAAGCTATCGCCGAAATAATGCTCAGCCGTCAGTTGGACTTGACTGTTTCATTCAAATAAATATTAGTCCTCCCATTGAACTTTTCCTATGTACAATACCCGATTATGTTTTGTCTATTTGAAGGTGACTAAATATAAAACCCTTAAATTTAACAAAAAAATCATTAATATATTTGACGTTCTTTCTCGAAAGTTCATAGGTGGTTCCAGTAGTAAGCCCTAATAAGTCGTTAATTAGGCTTAAATAATACATTTTGGAATTAAGTATATCTCTTAATATACTGGCATAATACCAAATAGTAGTTTCTTGATACAAAACTAAGAAAGGATGTTCTGCACTTTACTTGTGAGCAGAAAACATTGCAAGTATTTTATTATTATTTGTCAGAAAGTCAAATTCCATTAAATACATATGGTTATTTAATAATCCTTTATTTCGCACTACATGTTTAAAGTTCCTTTCTTCAGGAGCAACTACAGCCTCAAACTCAGAGAACCTTCCACAGGTAGGGCCACTTTAGACAATGTCCTTAAAGAATAGTGTTCATTTAATGAAATTTGTCCTTCGGCCACATAAAATACATTGTGAAATATGGGCACACCATCTAATAATATGCTTGAAAGTAGGAAATAGGTTAGAAGAGGAGAAGCCTAGTTAGAGGCTGTCAAAGACAGATTTGATGACCTAAGCATACCGAGGAAGCCTTATGTCAGCGTCCGCTTAGCATTTCAATGTCTTCAACCACTTTAATGTATTTATCACACATATTTTATAACCTATTCTTCCTATTATTTTTGATATTGTGTACATTCCTAGCAAGAAGCAACAAAAATAAATATAAGAAACTTTACATGTAAATATATGCATGTTATTCAACTGGCTCTGTAAAATACAATTCATCTAAAAAATTCAAATAAAATAAAAATAATCTGAGTTAGTAAGGCCAGCTGGCCTGTTAAGGCTTCAGGACTCCTCGCCTATGGTCCGATTCCCCTTAAAAAAGAGAAAAGGGTATTACTTAGAATCGGCAGACTAAAATGAGCCATTGTAAATTCAATGTGTTTAGTTTTAGAAAGTTCAATTACATCTCACTAAACTCTTGTTTGAAGTTAAAAATCCTTCTTATAAAATACGTTAAAAAAAATCCCTATAAAAAAAAAATCCTTCTTATAAAATACGTTAACTGCGGAAGAAGCTGTATAACATAAACTACAGCAAATACAATGTTTTACTTCGAAATTGGTTAAAGAGAAATGAAGGCATTTTACTTTACCTTTTTAAGGATAATTACAATCTCATTTTCTTCCACTTATATTCAGATTCATATGCCGGGCCTTCATTCACAAAAATATATATTGTCTGAAGTATTACTAACATTTACATCAATAGATTTCTAATTCCTCATCATAGCGAAATAAAATGCCTCGGGCGGCCATGTTTGTAGGTCATTACATTTTGACCTCGAATAAGCAGTCACTTACCATAACTTAATAAAAAAATATTTGGCTGGCATGGGTGTATACAGAAAATAATTTCGGAGGGGGGGTTGAAAACATTTGGGCTATGGAATACTAACAATCTAGAACTTGGAATAGTTTAATAGCCAATTAAAACGCTATTACATCTAATAAAAACCAGTTTTATTCTGAACTATGATCTTATTTAATTGTTTTTAAGGTTTTTATGATACTTTTTACCGATTTCAGGGGGAGGGGCTGCAGCCTCCTCAGCCCTGCCCCCTTGTATAAGCCCATGTTGGCTGCAGATTTTTATTTTTCAAAGATTTATCAAATCAGTTTTTAAAAGTACATTTCAAGAGCTAACGCCTAAATTGTAGAGATTAAATGCCATACTTCCGAAGTGAAACCAGCTGATAAGATTTCTGTGAGATTGAATTATTGGGCGAACTATACATGTATTGACTATAGAAGGAACTTATTATTCAGGGGAAAAACGTTTTGAGAATGTGACTCAGTAATACTCCGAACACATAACGTCAGTAAGATAGTTATAGACGTTTGATTATAAAACCGATTTTAAGCACAGTTGCTTCTTCCGTAGAGGGGGTAATGGGAAACCCGCTCATGACGTCCTGATTAAAATATAAAGAATTACAAATGAATGTTGAACTTCTTTTGTCTAAAAGAAAGATGGCATAATACATTAACTTGAGGCCTTCAAAAGTAAATACGTTATCGCTTAACCTTGAAAGTGCTATGGTATCCTCTTTTTTGCTTAAAACGGGGGAAAAAACTAATGCATTTTCGTATCTTTCGTTTGTCACTAGTAAAACATTAGTTATATTTTGACTGCGTTCTTAATAATTCCTTGCTTATTCATGAAAAAAAATATTACATTTTAAATTATTTATTTAAAATTTAACGCTCATATTATAAATAACACTGGTTACTGGGATGGGTTATCTACAGTTACCAATCTTTCTCTGCCTGATACCTTTTATTTTCCGAAAGAATATCCACCACTTCAAGTGAGAATTCAACCCACGCCCCTAGTCACGTAGTGCTCATGCTTTCACACTCACGGACACCGGGCCTCTAATGATTAAGATTAGATGATGTTTTACATATTAAAGCGACAAATTGTAAATATTCTACTATATAATGAGTTTATAAACCTTTTGTAATCGAATATTAAATGTATTTATCGATGGTCAAAAACACAACATATTAGGGCAGCTCTTGAGACGTTATTTACGAGATACCAAGAAAAAAATTTACAATGTCAAGAAAAAAATATTTTTCTTTGGCTGTAATAGCCTTTTAGTTGGCTAACTATTCCAAGTTCTAGATTTTGGCATGGATATGTCTTAGCTATGGCCTAGTAAGACTTTAGTATTACATACCCCCCAAATGCTCGCCCCCCGAAATTCTCCCGGCTCCCCGAAATTAATTCCTATATATGCCTATGATTTATAAAGAGCGATTCCTATCCTACAGGAAGTCAAGATTTGGAGAACTTATCACAATCTTGATTACAGAATTTTTTCATGTTGAAGAAGTATTAATGGTTTTATTAAATTGAAAGGGATGTTTGGTCGTAGAGATTATGAGGATGGGGATTGTCGGGGTTTGGCCTCAAAATATCGAAAAGTCGAAGAACCCAACGTTGGCCAAGAAAAAAAACATTTTTTTTTTAAACCGTGTTTTTAATAGTTATATGATTTTTGCCTTTTTATTTGTTTGGTTTCCTAATACGCTGTTTTGTCAGCCTATGAATACTTGAAATGACTTACCAGAAATGTTGCCCGGGCGATGACTGCATAGATAGAGTAGAGTATGAACTTAGCGAAATTAGAACAAGGGCTGACCACTGACTGGCTCATGGTACCTGGAGTTGTATGACACATTACCTGTCCTGCCCCTCCACTTGTAGCTTCTATCCCCTCTTTCATCGCTCTCTCTGCTAGGTCTCTTTCTTTACTAACAGGTTAGGATATTCCTCACTCTTGTAATGTTTTTCCTTCCTTATTAGATCAGCAGGTGATGGCATGGGCGTATATAGAAAATAATTTCGGAGGGGGCTGGGAAAATTTCGGGGGGGGGGGGGGGGGGGGTTTCGGGGGGGGGGGGGGGCTGGGAAAATTTCGGGGGGGGGGCTGAGACCATTTCCGGTGTATGTAATACTAACAATTTAGATCTTGGAAGAGTTTTAGCCAACTTAAACGCTATTACACCCAAAATAAATAATAAATAATAAAATCATTTAGTTCATAAAACATATTCATGAACTAAATGATCTTATTTAATTTATTTTTAAGGGTTTTATGAAATTTTTACCGATCAAATCAAAATTTCGGGAGGGGCTGCAGCCCCCTCAGCCCCCCCCTTATATACGCCCATGGGTAATGGTGGCATTAGTGCCGTACTATTAAAGCCTATTTCCAAAAAAGTATGAACACACTAAATGGAAATAACTAACACTGTATTAATACCTGGCAACTTTCCTGTCTGGAAAATGGGTAAATTCATTTAACTCCTAAGTTAACTAATAACTCCTAATAACCGTTCCCTGATCAGAAGTTATAGACCTATTTCATTATTGGTCTCTTTATGCAGGTGACTGAAAAAATAACCTTAAATAATGTGAAAAAAGGATTCTGATTTTTTATGAAAGCAACAATTCTATCTTGTGCTCAATTCGGCTTTAGGATTCAACATTTAAATTAGCTCTGTTTTCTAGATTAACTGACAAAATATCAGGAACTTTTAATGGAAGTAATATAAAAATATAGTTTTATAGTGAGGCAATATGAAAGGCTTCTGACTGTTTTGCACAAGGGATTATGGTTTAAGTTAATGTTGTAACCCTAGACATCTAATATACGTTATCTCATGCTGCTTAACAACCAGATTTTAATTGGTAGCATTAATGGAATTTGGTCAGAAGTAAAAAATTTTCAAGCTAGTGTACCACAATGCTCAGACCTTGGTCCAACCCTCTTCAACTTATTTTTTAATGGCTGAACCAAAATGGATACCAAATGCAATATTGTTTTAATTGCTGAGAATAAAGCCTTTCTTCTATCATCTTATGGAGTTGAAACTATTGCTAACCACTTGTCTTTAGCACTAAACAAATGTTTCAAGTATTTTAATAAATACTTAAGTTATTGTACTATAACTTAATTATAGTACATTTTGCTTTTATTTTATTCTTTTATTAGTATTTGTTTAGTGAGTATGCTTTGTAAATATTTAACAATTTTAGAAGGAAAAATGTTGGCTTGGATCTCGTAATTAATAAATAAGATACGATCCAGCGATCTTTGCGTTGTGAGAGCTGAACACTACCAACCGAGCTACCGGGGTGCTTGTAAACCATGTGCAGAGGCAATATCGTAACCAATGAGTCTACTAAGGTGCGATTATTGCTAGTAATTCAGTTTATTGTAAATTTTCATGAATGTCTATCTACCTTGCTCATTTGCCCTCAGGCCTTCTCTTTTACGTTAGTCTCCCATCATTTGTGAAAAACTGGTGATTCCCAATCGTTAAGCAGTCCTCGCCAAACGTTTCGGCTGCTTTATAACACACATTGCAAGCTATCCGTCAACAAAATGTGCATTATCTAGCTGTTCCACTCCGCAGTGTACACATCCGAAGGTTAATATAAAGAAATTAAATATTGTGTCAGTTCAGTTCAATTTGTGATAAAGGTTAAATGATTTTTTTTTTAATATGGAGAAGAGCGATAGATGAACGTGTCTGTGTTTTATGTAAAATTCTATAACTTTTAAACTGAAAATACAAAAAATATATTTGTACACCATTTTAAGGAAAGATTTATTGTAATTGCTATTTAATGCTTTGCCTTTTTCTTGACGTCAGTTGAGGACAAGTGACGCAGACCCGGTCTATTTAGGTATTGTAAATACTATTAAAACAGATTAACCTTTTTCTTTATGTAAAAATAGCCCACTTCTTTCGCGAATGCATGTAGCCCTCAAAGACAAAGTTTCTTTCTTTCTTTCATCTATTGATATTCACTTATCAATAAATAGATGTGTATATATATATATATATATATATATATATATATATATATACCTATATTATCTCACGTAGGAGGTAAAACAGATCGAGCTAAAACTAGCTACAAAAATTTAAGTGGCCAAATATAAATCATAGTATAAGAATGATTAAAACCTATTCACCTTAAATAAATTCCCCTCGGTCTTCCGGCGGCCGGGGCGTGCGGCCTTCCCCTATCTATGGTTAGGGACGTTCCGATACTAGTAAATACGAGTAATAATTCTTGCTACACTTACTCGGCATCGAAAAAAAGTAGGTACTTGGTATCAGATCGAATCAGAGAGACTACTGAACTATGGAAAAGTACGAAGCTTGTGTTGCCAGTTTGTAAGTCCAGATAATCCAAAATAGACAATTTCTGTCTAACGCTAGGAATGGGAACAGAGACAATGAATGAAGGAGGGATTCAAGGGCGTCAAAGTACATTATGTAGAAAATGGTAAATTGTGTATGCATTATCTTGCAACTCCTGCGTTAAGTACAAGACATACAGCTGATGAGGTGTCGGAAAACCTTCTTGCTATTATCAAAAAAGTTCGACTCGCAGGAACTGCGTCATCTTAGCGCGGTTACGTACATCTCGAAGAAATGCAATAAATTAGCATCACAAATCACAGGAAACTGACAGTAGCCAACTTACACAGAAACGGATAAATCTTAATCTGTATAAGTCAATACAATTATGTACTGGAAACGTACTAACTCTTTGACTACTGCTGAGAAGGCTCTATTCTAAACAACCAAAAACTCGTTGTCATTTTAAGTGTCTTGTTTTACTAGCAAATTCGTTTTACTGTTATAATCAACTGTAAATATAAGCTTCATGGCGAATAAAATTCCATTCTGTCGAGGGTTAAATCTTTCTACAAAATAAGAAATAACGGTAACTTCAGTTAGAGGCTATGAGGAAGGTTATATAGACAGGAGAATTCAAAACAACCTACGTGATCATGATTAGCCACTGCCATCTTGATTACCACAGCCACTCCAAACTTATTATCACCTTTCTTAGGTTATTTTACTACTATACTAATTTTACTGATAAATTCAATTTAAAACAAGAAATAACCAATTAAAAAGTGAGATAAACGAAGAGAAAAACCCTTTCAAAACAAACACTTTTTAAGTTTTAAGCGCTTATATCTCTGATCGACGTTGCCCCATCGAATATTGCTTTAGAACCTCTTTTGTAGAGAATTTAGTAAGCATTCGAATGGTCACCTTCCACTTAGCACGATTTCCCAACCGTTATCGAGATATTTACGAAAAATGTATGAAGATTCGAAAACCTTTCATGTCTATTAATAAAATAATTTTTTTCGCATACTTCCTTAACTCCAAATATAACCAAAATTTAAACATCTTAGTTGGGATTAATTTCCAAGTTGTAGAAAATATTTCAATTGAATTCCGCGATTCTTAGTACTCACAAAAATATAATGACTTACAAAAACATTGATTCCACTTTTCTCAGGAACGGTTGCAGATATCGCCTTATAAATGGTTTCATTCGTTTTCTTATGTTAAGAAACCTATAAAACAAGTACCTGCAAGCATATAAACTCAAAAACGTAAGCCTTACGATTTTTTTTGCGCGAATTTCGCCCCAAACACTATCTTCTAGTGGGCGGATTCTGCTGGTTAACGAACTTGACCTTTCAAATTAGACGACAGATTTTTGTGCCAAATTTCGTTAAAATCGGACCATTTTTGAGCTTGCTAGAGCGCGAACTGACAAGCATATATATAAATACTAGCCGAATGCCCGTGCTTCGTCACGGCAGATAAGTAGTTATTTTATTACGTTAAATGATGTATCATCAAAATTAACGCTCCTACATAATTTTGTGCAGTTTATTATAGCACGGTTCCCATCATACTATAAGTTAGTCATCAGTTTATAGGTAATCAAAGTATAATGTTTCTTGACATTGGGATGCTCCGCACCAGTATCAAAAAACAGATAACGTAGATATAACCCGTTATCTACAGGTTACCAGCGTGGCGTATTTAAGGGGAACTGAGGGATCTGCAGCCCCCCCGAAATTTTAATTTGATGGTAAAAATGTGTCTTAAAAACCTTAAAAATAAATTAAATAAGATCATTTGTTTTATAAGCACAATTGGTTTGATCCGTTCCTATTTCATTCCAAGGTCGTGGGTTCGATTCCCACTAGGGGTGGTGGCTTTTCTTTCGAAAAAAGAAAAGGCATCACCCCTATCCTGGCTAGAAAAGGGTGGTAACCTATAGATAACCCGTCCTAAAATTCGTAGTTAATAATAAATGGACGTTAAAATTTAAATAAATAAATAAATATTTCATTCCAAAGATTATTTAATTTTAGTTGTAATAGCGTTTTATTTGCCTAAAACTATTCCAAGTTCTAAATTGATAGTATTCCATTCCCCAGTAATTCAAGGACTGCCATCATAGTTGAAATCAACCTCAATTAAAAATAATACTATTTAACTATTTATTTATTTAGGGCTTCAAAAGATATCATTCAGCCCAGGTCCACCTTGGTTGTTTTCCAGTCTTCACCTGTAATCAATAAGATACGAGAAATAAACTGGAAACAAATATTTATTATTAAACTATCTACTAAAATATTAATTTAGGTACACATTGTCACCACCAGCCCAACTAAACGATATGTTTGATTGTTATATTTGTAATTTTGGCTATTCCCTTGAACCGCATTATAACTCCTACGAGAATGAAAGACATTAATGACCAAATATATTTTTGTTTTCCGCTCAATGGAGAACACTAAAATAATAGGTGCTTATCATAGCAAATATAGAATTATCTATATAATTTTTTTTTTTTTTTTTTATTGCATATATTATATACAGTATATGTTTTCCTTAAATTATGTATGTTGCACATATATATATGTATTTTTTTTTTTTTTTTTTTTTTATGTGTGGCATTTGACTGCTGCGTATTAAGCAAACATGGGACCACTTGTAAGGTAGCTTCTGTTGTCAGTACTTCATGCTTCAGTCCAGTAAGACTGAAGGTTATTCTTCGGTAGAAGATTTCTACAGGCTGAAGGTACTTCTTGAATCCCAGGAACAGGAGCTTGAACCAGAATGAATTGGTCAGCAATTCTACAGGCTGAAGGTTATTCTGTGGTAGTAGAACTCTAGAGACTGGAGGTATTTCTTCGTAGAAGGTCTTCTTTATCAGTCCCTTAAGATTAAGCATTGTCCCAATTCTGTCTTAACGCTCCGCGCAACTTATACAAGTGGAGTACATGCAATGCCAAATATTTCACACACACTTTTTTTTTTTTTTTTTTTTTTTTTTTTTTTTTTTTTTTTTTTTTTTTTTTTTTTTTTTTTTTTAATATATTGATTTAAAATAATAAAAGTCAAATTATTATGTATGATAACCACACATTTTTTCATTGTTCTCTACTATTATGTTACTTTATGTTAATAAAACAATTTTACTTTAAATTAATGTAATAACATTATTTTTTTTCAATATGAATAATAGTTTTTCAACTTCTGTTTGATTATCTCCCAAAATTTCAGATAATGTATTTGGATAATTTATTGGTTTAATAATTTGTCTACATTCGGTGAGTAGGTGTTTGACGGTCAAGGGAGTACCACATGTGCGGCATTCAGGAGGCTCTCCGTTACACATTAGATAACCGTGTGTAAGCCTTGTGTGCCCTATGCGCAGTCGGGTAATTATAATTTCTTCCCGCCTAGTTTGTTGAGTAGATGTCTTCCAGGGATTTATGTCATCTTTTATCTCTCTGAGCTTGTTTTCAGTGACATTAAACCAGAAATGGTGCCAATCTTTCTTTAGGATTTTATTAATTTCAAGGATCAGATCGTTGTGCATTACCATATTAAAGGGAATACCTTCTGTTAAAAAATAATACTATGAAATAGATAATGTACGGTAACAGCTGTTCTTTATCGTCCTAGCAACGCATTCTACCTAGGCTTGCCTGCTCTAACCAACCAAAACTTTAAACCCCTCTAAAAATACTTAATAATTCGAATATCAAAAAATCCTTTCTTAGCGAGCGTCTACGTTATTTAGGGAGTGTCCATGCAAAATTTCAAAATTTTCTGTCGAGCGGTTTGGGCTGGGGGATGATAGATGAGTGAGTGAGTGAGTGGTATTTGACAAATATATAGTAGACTAGCTGAATACCCGTGCTTCGTCACGGCAGATAAGTAGTTATTTTATTGCGTTAAATAATGTTCCATTAAAATTACGTTACTATACAATTCTGTGCAGTTTATTACAGCACGGTTCCCGTCATACTATATTTTATTCAATGGGCGTTAAAATTTAAAAGTTTATGTTTCCAAGAAGTCATTTGGTAACACCCAATATATTTACGAGTATTACCAAGGTTGTAGGCGAGGAGGCTGTGCAAGGGTTCCGGATATTATTACCTCACCTGGGGACTGTCGCGGTATTTTGCAATTGTTTCGGTGTCCCGCCCGATTTTATCAATGTCCCGGAAAAGGCTGTAAGATGTAAAAAGTAATGAATTCATGTTTATAAGAATCTTTTTTAAATCGGTTACTTTTCTACAATCAACATTTTTACTACTGCTCAAAGTGTCAAAGAAATCAGAAGTAATCTAACTGAAAAACGCTGGAACTACCTGCACAGCGCTGCCAGCTGCCAGACACTACTATTTGGCTGAGAGATTGTTTTAAGAAAATCAAGTAGCAAGAAAAGTTCCATTCTTATTTTTAAGGTTTGGGTTGACTAACAATTTAGGATTCCCCCTTCCCGTTAAAATTCACCAACCATTTTGCCTATAATTTGTACTCTTTTTATTCCCCCCCCCCAAACTCTCCAAAAATATGGCAAGCCTATCTGACGGGGACAGGCAGAAAAGAAACGCAATTAAAACTCTATGAGGGACAGTTAATTTCTAGTAATTCAAGGTCTGCCATCATAGTTGAAATTAACCTCAATTAGAAATAAAACTATGAAATTGATAATGTACGGTAACAGCTGTTCTTTATCGTCCTAGCAACGCAGGCTGCCTAGGCTTGCCTTCTCTAACCAACTCAAACTTTAAACCCCCCTAAAAATGCTTAAAAATTCGAATATCAAAAAATCCTTTCTTAGCGAGTGCCTACGTTATATAGGGAGTGTCCATGCAAAATTTCAAAATTTTCTGTCGAGCGGTTTGGGCTGGGCGTTGATAGATGAGTGAGTGAGTGAGTGGTATTTGACAAATATATAGTAGATATACATATATATATATATATACAAATTCGGGCCACCTATATTTTCGTGATCTATAGGGTCTGAAACGTGAAAGTTTCTAGTCGGCACTTCCGGATTGCGTCATGAGGTCAACCTCATAAGCGGGTTCTCCCTATGGAGGTAGGGAGTAACCGCGCTAAAATGGACATTCTACTATCCAAAATTCGTGTAGCTATAACAGATAATGCCAGTTCAATGTTGGCTGCTATACGGATGTTTTTAGGTGAAAAAAAAAGAAAAAAAAGTCCGACTCGCAGGAACTGCATCATCTTAGCGCGGTTCCATTCATATCCCTATTGTCATTTTGTATACTTAGAATAGAAACAGTTATTACTTTGTTTAGATCATTCTTAATGTAAACACATATTCCAAAGAAAAGCAAGATTGTCGGCAAGGCACAAGAAACTATTCTAAGCGAAAATTACTCTTTCCGCCGTTCCAAGTTTCGCTCTAAGAAGACTCTACTACGAATTTGTTTCTAATTGACTTAACTTGCTTTACTAACATATCCATTTTAGTGTTAAATGCAATTCAAAACACTAAACTACTCATTTTACTGTTAAATGCAATTAAACAAAATAAAATTGTACAAGAAAATGGGAAAGTATTATTATGTTATTTTTTAATGTATTACGCCACATACAACCACAAAATATAATTATATTTCTACTATAGCATTTGGCTTTATGACTTCCTACAGGTTCAATATCTGTCATCTCTCCTAGGATACATCTTGATTTATGAAGTGCAATAAAACCTACCTGAAGCCTGCCTACTACCTCCACCCGGGCAAATGTCTGACCCTACACAGAGTCAAAACATTCTCTTTCAGCAGGAACTGTGTCATTTTAAGACGTATCCATTCTTATCCATATTGTCATTTCGAAAGTTTAAAATAGAACTAATCTTTTTTTTTTTTTTATTATTATTTCATGAAAACTGTTAACACCCACAGGTTAGAAGCGGAAATTCCTCAATCTAAAGCAAGACTCTCAAAGTCAATTCAAAATACAAACACGCTTCTCAATTACTTGTCATGTTTTATTGAAAAAAATGCAATCAAAATAACAGCAAGATATTAATAACTAAGGCAAACCGAGAAAAAAAAAAAACAATTAAGAACAAAGGTAAACAGAGATAAAAAAAATCTCTTTCTCTTGGCAAGCTATATTTCTAACAATTAATTGTTTTTCTTATTTTACTTAATCTGTTTTATTGTCAAATACATTATCCAACTATAAGCAATTAAACAAAGCAAGGAATAAAAACAGGCAAAAAGAACCGTTCGAATAAACGAAATCAATTCCTTCAAAGTTTAAGCACTTATTTATCCGATTGACATTGCTTATTCAAAACTTTCTTTAGAACCTTTTTTGTAGACCATTTAGTAAGCTTTCGAATGATAACCTTTCGCTTCCCAAGATTGTCAACGGTTTTCGAGATACTAACGAAAGTATAAAAGGCTACCAAAACTTTTCTTGTCTGTTAATAAAATATTTTATATTAACCCTTCTTTTACTCCAAACGTAACCAAAATTTGAACATATTAGTGTTGATAAAATTCGAACATGCAGAAAATGTTTCAACTGAATCCCATAATTCTAAGTACCAAAATCAAAGACAAAAAGAACAGTTGGAATAAGCGAAATCAATTACTTTAAAGTTTTAAGCACTTATTTCTCCGATTGACATCGCCTAATCAAAACTTTTATCAGAACCATTTTTGTAGAGCATTTAGTGAGCTTTCTAATGGTCACCTTCCGTTTCCCAAGATTCTCAACCTTTTTCGAGATATTAAGGAAAGTATACAAAGTTACCCAAACTTTTTATGCCTGTTAATAAAATATTTTATTCTAACCCTTCCGAAACTCCAAACGTAACAAAAATTTCAAAATATTAGTTTTAATGAAAGTAGAACATGCAGAAAATGTTTCAACTGAATCCAATGATTCTAAGTACCCAAACCAAAACCGGTATTCAAAAACTATTTTTCCAATTTTCTCGAAAACGGTTAAAGCTATCGCCTTGAAAATGGTTTCATTCGTTTTCCTAGCCCAAGAAGCCTATAAAACGAGTACTTACAAGCTTATGAACTCAAAAACGTAAGCGTTACGATTTTTTTTGGGCTAATTTCGCCCCAAACGCCATCTTCCAGTAGGCGGATTCTGCTGGTTAACGAACTTGACCTTTTAAATTGGACGACGGATTTTTGTACCAAATTTCATCACAATCGGACCATTAGGGAAGCCAGAAATGAGCGAACAGACAAATATATATATATATATATATATATATATATATATATATATATATATATATATATAAATATATATACATATATATAAATATATACATATATATATATACACATATATATATATATATACATATATATATATATATATATATATATATATATATATATATATATATATATATATATACAAATTTGAACCACCGTTATTTTTGGTCTCTAGGGGTTCTGAAACGCGAAATTTTTTAGTCGGCACTTCCGGATTGTTTCATTCTACCAACCTTATAAGCGGGGTTCCTCCCTATGGGCGAGGGAGGAACCACCCCACGGTAATTTGACGCCAAATTTTGAATTTCCTATTATAGCTGCTGATCCAGTGCCTTCTCTAGATTTTGATCCGTCTGTAAATGCTAGGAGTGCATCTGGATACAGCGATAGAAGATAATTAAAGTTATTCTTGTAAAACGGTTTAGATAGAGGGTTAGTTTTATTGAATTTTGATAAATTTGTATTAATTTCTAAGTTATTTATTCTCCACGGTAAGTAAGTCGTTTGGCGTCGTGAGTACGTAGGACTCACGACGCCAAGGAATCTGTCAGCACCCCATTCTGTGTTGCTAAGAATCCTCAATAAATTAAGGGATCTTTTAGATTTAATGAGGAGTTCTTTTAAGTGGGGGATCCAAGTCAGACGCCGATCAAACTCCAACCCGAGAAATTTAATTGTATTTACTACTGGTAAATAGTAATTGTACAATTTGAGACTTGGGTTGGGGAATGTTCTCTTCCGAGTAAATAGTATACAGCTGGATTTTTCTTTGGAAATCTTAAACCCAGTTAAGGAGCACCAATGTTCAAGTCGCTGAATTGTGTCTTGTAGTTGGTCCTGTGCTGTTTTTACGTCTTTAGATGTAGTGTAGATGAGTATGTCATCAGCATATTGGCAATAGGTCACTGTATTTGGGATGAAAGCTCTGATCGAATCTACTGCTATGTTGAACAGGGTGGCGCTAAGAACTCCTCCCTGAGGCACTCCGTTTGATTGAGATAATTGTGTATGAATGACAATATTGGACCTTGAAGTCCCCAATTGCTCAACTGATGTATTATTGTCCTTCGCCAGACGGTATCAAATGCTTTCTCCAAATCCAGAGAAACTGCTAATACCAACTTCTTCTGTATAAATGAATTTAATATATCGTTTTCAAGCCGGCTAATGTGGTCTAATGTACTGTGACCAGGCCTGAATGCACATTGGTAAGGTGAAAGTAGATTCTCCCTTTCTAGAAGCCAGACCAATATTTTGCATATTATTTTTTTTTAAATTTTTGATATGCAATTGGTCAACGACACCGGGCGGTAACTAGAGGGTAGCATCTTGTCTTTGCCATTCTTCAGAATCGGTACGATAATAGCCTGATTCCATGAGCGAGGATATGCTCCGTCCAGGAATATTTTATTATACATCTTTAAAAGAAGTGCAAGGCCCAAGGGTGGTAAGTTCTTTAACATTTCATAAGTAATTTTGTCAGGTCCAGGTGAGGTTTGTCTGATATTGCTGAGTACCAAATTAAGTTCTTTAACTGTTATGGGGTCATTGATGTGGTGGTTAAAGTCAGTTAGAATGGGTATTTCTGTTTGTTCAACTTCATTTTTAAATTCAAGAAAATCTTTTGTGAAGTTTCTGTCACTAGAAGTCTGTTCATATTGTTTTCCAAAAATATTGCTGATCTCGATCGGGTCAATAAAACTAAGTCCATTCTCTACGAGTCCTGTAATTGGTTGTCTGTATTTTTTATGTTCGATTTTATTGATGTTATCCCAAATCTTATGTGATGGTGTGTGTGTTAATTGATGAAAGAAATTCTGTCCAGCACTGTCTTTTATTAGTCCTAATCACCCATTGAGCTTTTGCCTTCAACCTTTTGTATTCTTGGAGATTCCTGTCAGATGGATGCCTACGGAATAAACGAAGTGCTCTTTTCCGGTCATTTACTGCTGTTTTACACTCATCGTTCCACCAAGGAACTGGCACTTTGTGATAGTTGTTTATTTTTTTGGGAATGCTGTAATCAGCTGCTTCACGTATGACGGCGGATAAGCTGTCGATATCGTCAATTTCCTTCGTAGTAAGTTGCTCTGTTAAATACAGTCTAAACAAGTCCCAGTCTGCTTTTTTGGTGTTGTAAGTTGGTTCTGTCTGAAAAGGAGGAGTTCTAGTCATAGGTGTTACTAAGACAGGAAAGTTATCACTTGACAGCGTGTCATTGAGCACTTCCCAGTTGTAGCGTGTATATATTGATGGTGAGCATATAGTAATGTCAATATTCGACAGAGTACCAGTTCTTGAGCATAAGTGAGTTTGTGAGTCGTCGTTGAGTGTCATTAAGTCAAAATGTTCCATTACTTGTTGTAGATGCTGCCCACGATTGTTCGTAAATGGGGAATTCCACATCTCGCTTAGTGCGTTCGCGTCAGTAAGTATTAGTACAGGTGGAGTAAGTTGAGTAAATAAGTCCTGTAGGGCATGTACGTCTATCGGTTGACTCGGTGGAAGATAGATTGAACAGACAGTAAGCCGGTTCGCTAGAAGAACTGAGACTGCCACAGCCTGTAATGTAGTCAGTAATCGGACAGGTTCACTATAAATGTTATCTCTAACAAGTATAGCGACCCCAAGCTCTTCCTCCCAAACAGTAATCATTCCTATATACCGAAAAGCCATGGACATTGACTTCCTTACCTGGGGTTAAGTGAGTCTCTTGTATTCCAGCTATACCAAACTCTTTTTGTCGTAACAGGTACTTCAGATCGTCAACATGTGTTTTTAAGCCGTTTATATTCCATTGAAGGAATGACATAGCTATTTTGTTTAGGTTAAAAATATGTATACATTACTCGTGTAGTTGCTGTTCATGTGACACGATTTTTTTCTTGACGAGCCCTGTTCTTGGTATCTACCAGAACTGTTATTTGATAATTCTGTAGTTTTATCGCTCTTGGAAGTCGTGGCAGAAACAGGTAGTTGATTTGGACCCTTCAGTTAAGGCTTCTTGTCCTTCTTTTGTACATCTTGTTCAACTGCCTCAGGATTGTTGAGAAACTGAGGATCTTCAAGAGGAATATTGCTTTTATTACTATTTTCCAGCTTCCCTAATCTTCTATCAATGTTCTCGATTAGCTGTAGAATTTTGTTAATGGCATGTTCGCTGATGCCTGCTTTTGTTTTCTCAGCATACGTGTTTAAGCCGTTTTCATTGAATCTTCTTTTTGCCTCAGAATAACTTAACTTCTGAAGTACCATTATTTTCTTGATTTCTGATTCCTTTCTATAGGCTGGGCACTTCTTGAAGAAATGAGGTTCATGGCACAAACAGCACGTTGTTTCCGAACATTCTCCTTCATGTTTAGCTTTAGAACATTTGGCACATGTCGCCTCTTTTTCGCATGTTTTGGAATGGTGATTCAAAGTGCAGCAACGATAGCACATTAAAGACAAGGGGATATAAGGCCTTAATTTTACTGAAAGATAGCCAACGTGCAGGTTCTCAGGTAACACAGTTGAAGCTATTGTTACTGTAAATAGAGGAGAATGTTTCATTCCTTTACACGGCAATCGTTTGAGGCTGATTACCTTTTGCTCCGAAAGCTCATTAAGAATGTCGTAATCAGGAACATCAGCAATATCTCTACAGTAGAATACTCCACGACAGTGATTTAAATTTTCATGTGGAGAATCCCTAGTGTGAAAGGCCATTAAAAAATTTATCTTTGAGTAACTTGAGTGACACTGAGGTTTGTCCAACATCTAGAAGAAGAACCCCATCTCTTTTCAATTTTTTAACAAAAATTTGTTTTGAGAATGTATTCAGCCATTTGTTGATAACAAACGGATTAATTTGGTTGAATGACATCCCATTGTCTATTAACTTGACTATTAAATACCGTGGTGCAAATTCGGCTGGTTCATTTATGGTTTTAGATTCATTATACCATGAATGTTTACCTCCAGTTGTATTCCCAGACGTTTGAGAAGACGTTTCTTCATTCATTAAGCGTTCCATAATAGCTGTTTTCCCTGATAATCGCCAATTATCGGAAGCAAATTATTTTACTTGTGTTAAGTTTTTAAGATCACATGTGCTATTTCATGCTAATAAAATACAAATAAGTGAAGTACGAATAAATTCATATTATTTATTTAAATTTTAACGTCCATTTATTATTAACTACGAATTTTAGGACGGGTTATCTATAGGTTACCACCCTTTTCTAGCCAGGATAGGGGTGATGCCTTTTCTTTTTTTCGAAAGAAAAGCCACCACCCCTAGTGGGAATCGAACCCACGACCTTTGGCACGGAGTGTTAAGTGCTCACGCCTTAACCCTCACGGCCATCGGGTCTCCGAAAATTCATATTAATAAGTGAAGTACGAATAAATTCATATTAATATTTATAAATATAATTATGCCCAACTCTGCTTATAGGCGATTATTTAAAAATCATCGACGATAATGGGTGCATTGAGCTTGCATGGCAGTAAACATTTTTTTCAGAAAAAAAAATTATTATATAACATAAAAGTAAACTGAAAATAAAAATAAAAATACATCATTTGGTTTATAGTAAGAATTTCCGACATCATCCGACAGATATCTCCTTTCTACATGAAATTGATTGATTGATTTATTTATTTTAGATTTCCTATCATATCTATTACAGAACAATTATTTTATCGAGGCCTTTCGATAAAATAAGTAATAAGCAATTTACAAATCGGCTGATATCAAACGTTGCAAAATGTTTTTAGAACAGGATGGCTTCGTTTCTTTAAAATTTCGCTTTTAGAAATCGTGAGATTATTTATATTATTCCCGCGGGATAAGGAAAACAATTAAAACTTTATTTTTAATTTTATTTCACTTTGGAGTAGATTAAATCAAGTAATTTTCAATGCCTTTATTTTTTCACTTTGTCTTGTTTCATTCTTTCTGATGTTGCTTCTGTATTATCTTAGAAATATGGATCGTCCCTTTGGTTGTAAGTTGGCCATACAGCCTCTCTGTATTGTCGCAGGACCTGTGTCATCTTATCGTGCGTTCGTTATCCCTAGTGTGATATGAAAACATAATAATTGAAATTTCGGGGGGTTTAATTCTTCAAAAACAAAATGGCGGCGCTGTGTGTGATGAACGGAAACACTATTTTTCAACGGGTGGCAATTTTTAATCTAGAACAAAGAACTAAAATTATTTTGAAAGAAGAAATGCAGGATTTTTAAGAAATATAAACTACTCATATGTTAGTTTTCTTTTTTTTTTGTTGAAAAATTACAATTGAAAAAAAAAAGAAAACGGGTTTTACAGTTTCACATGATGTGAAGTGCAAGGGACGTCCCAAGAGGTAGACCACCAAGGAGAGGAAGAACACAAACCCTCAACGGTGTCTCGGCAAACACAAGGAGATAGAGAAGCACGGGTTGACTAATATGTATTAATTAATAAAACCGTATACTCGAACTTCGTACTGCTGCTGGTTGAGGATTGGGGTACACGGGGCCTCATGAAAACTTCGCTATAATCATCGTTTACCGTTATTGATATATTTTCAGGAAGTAAACTTTCTTTGCCTGATTCGTGTCCTTAGCGGGATCTAACTTCAGATATATGAGAATCTGGTAAAATTAATGAGTCATGGAAAACGTCTTCATTATTTGATGACCTATTCATTTTACAAGACCTGAATTTTCTCAATTATTCATTAAATGGCCCTTAGCTCAAATATATAGAATTGGCGAATGAGGCGGAAGGTCAATAAAATTACGCCACACACTTTCACACTTTTTATTTCTCTTCCCTACATGTTTCGCATCATTTTGGCGCCTCTTCAGGGGAATATACTTAAAACATAATTTCATCCTCCATTTGAGGAGGAGAACCTTCCACTAGCAGGGCTCGTCAGACGAGGCCCTGCTAGTGGAGGCCCTCCAACCTAGCCACTTAGCCAAAATTTGCGATTTAAATTGTATTGTAAAGATTCGTGGCTATATGAATTATTTTTCTCTTAATTATCATCCTCTTTTTTTTAACCATCCGTTAAGCCATTTTAGTGTGATATAATATATACAGGGGGGAGCTATGTTATTACATAGCATTAAAATAAAATAGAAACAAAAGAATAATGTTGATAAGATACCGGTAGCACCGAGTTACGAGGATGTTTATTCTTGTTCGTTGCGAAATGTATGGAGGTATTAAGCAATGAATGAGCTAATTGCATAATTACAAGTTCAAATTAATAGATACATTTTTCGAATGCGTGATTTCATTTTACTCTTTTTCATTTTATTATGTACAAATGAGAACATATATCTTAATTAGATGTTATGACGCCCCTCTCAAATCAACAGATAAAGAAACCCCGTCTTTTTCTTCCTAAGATGTTATCATCGACATTTCGGGGTCAAATGAAAAGATATTGAAAATTATTATTCTCAACCGTCTCTATTTCTTGGCTCCTTAGAGGATGATTTAAGAGTAATTAATTTTTTTTCAGAACAACACATCCTTCATTTCCTCTTATTTCTTTGCAATACATTGAATTATATCGTTCTAACCACACATGATCTTAGCAGCTGGTTCAAAAGGCTGAGGCTTCATACCCTGCGTGACATGGTTCCATCGACCAAGTTTAGTTCTTATTTATCAAGGAATAAATTCGCAAATGACTTATTAACGATATGTAAAAAATGTTTGGAAGAAATAATAAAACCAACCAGCACCTAAACAGGAAAAAATCTTGATTTAATAAATTTTACAAATTATTTTGTGTAAGCTGTATAGATTGTCAAATTATTAGCATCTAAATTTTTAATATTCAATACTCCCAAATAGACCTCATGAATTAGAAACGATTCATTCATCTAGCAGGACAATGGAAATCCACCAGCCCAGACATTTCGTCATAGGCAGGGCTGAGTTATATGGGCAATGAAATGTTGGGCACGACCTCTTTGGCATTTCCACCTTCTGAGACGTATACACCAGTTCTTACGATTCTCTAATAAATTATCAACATTTTATTAAAACACTTAAAACAATATCTAGCAAAATGTAAGAAATAGACCAAAAATTATTAGCATTTCTTCAGGACGTGGCTACTAGCTACTCAGACCGCGGAGCTGACAAAACTAAAACGGCTTCCGACCATGCACGTGGGCAAGTCCTTTCTTCCTGCAGCAATAGAATGTATCTATCTCTTTTCTTCCTTGGGATAATCTCATTGGCCTAACCTAACCTCAGAGCCGCCTCATCTCAGAGCCGGGCCCGGGACCAGATCACGGGCCCCCACTTCTCACAGCCGGACCCCTACTTCTCAGAGCCAGAATGAAAATTCTAGTACTTTCTTATAGGACTTTGGGCATTTTAAAATTATTTTCATCTTGAGTTTTGAGCAAAATGAGAATAAAAGCCGACAATCGGTGCTGCAAATGTCACTTTCGGTACTTTTTTTCCAATTAGCGAGGATCGGCCCGAGCCCCCACGCCCGGGCCCGGGACAACTGTACCCGGTTGTTCCCCCCCCCCAAGTGGCGGCCCTGCCTAACCTCGGCACTTTAGGCTTCGCCCTTCCCTAGGATTTTAGCAGAAGATGAATAAAATATTTAACAAACGTGATTACAGATTGTTTTTTGTCGAATGTTCACAACGCCATTGTCCAGTAGGTGAATTCAACTTTATCAATGGAGCTTTTCATATAATGTTTTCTCATAAGATCGACTGATCGAGTTGTTGGTCAAGCTTCTAAGCCAAGTAACTTCTGTACCTGTGAACCGAGGACAGAAGAATGTAATTGTGGCTCAAGTAGTACTATTAACTTTTTAATATAACTAATTGGTAATAGGATAGAAGAAATAGAAGACAGTGTTTCAATTAGCGACCGTTTGCTAATATATATATATATATATATATATATATATATATATATATATATATATATATATATATATATATATATATATATATATATATATAACATGTGTTCATGCACATTTCAACCACCATTATTTTCGTGATTTATGGATTCTGAAAAGTAAATTGTTGTAGATGGCAATTCCAAATTGCATCATCGGGTCTACGTCATAAACGGGTTTCCTGCCTACGGGGGTAGGAAAAAACCCGCTAAAATAACGCCTGAAATGTAACCTCGACCTATAAATAAAGCAGACGACAATCTTTCGTTCTGGGTTATCGATATCTGACCTCCATAATCAGCCCGACAATTATTATCCAATTAATAGATGGAGGCTCAAAGTCCTTTTGACGGAACATCATCATCATCTCTCGGTGATTTGAATAAATTATATCACTCACTAAGCACTAGATCATCACGTATTGAATGATATTAGAAACATCAGACATTAAAGCACATTGTTAACAAAAGTTTCGCTGTATGAACAACAATACAGTTGTAAATTTCATTCCTAAATTCGACCGTTGATAAATGAAAGGGCCAGTGTCGAGTTTCTCAAATATGACAGTCAATTTTATCTCCGATCTTGGAATACGCTCTTAAGACAGACGTTCAACAATTTGCCGTCAGGCTCTGTCAGATGAATCGATAAAACAAAACTGATATTAAGTCTTTGGGAATGGAAAAAAAAATGCCTTTGATTTCTAAATACAATCACATATCATACAATTGTACAGTGCTCAGTGAAAAACTAAAATGTTAGTGTTTGCATTTTGTCCCATGACATCAGATTTGTTGACAAGATATGTTGGCATTTCATAACTCTTAGGTCACCAAAAACAGGTCGTTCAAATTTGCGTGTATGTATATAAATATATACAGTTTACTAAAATCTGTCATCTGTCCGAACTGGATCCCCAGCTTTCAACACCTGGTCCACATTGGGAGGCTCGACGCTTAATGGCTTATCACCCAAGAGCGGGCATTAGCTAATAAATAATAAATGAATTAAGTTTACTAAAATGGTAAGATTTTTAATATGGGAATAAGGTTTCTAGAAAGGAAGTTTAAACTCGTTAACCAGCAGAATCCGGCAACTGGAACACTATTATTTTGCCAAATATTGTGTGAACAAAATCATAGCACTGCTGAGCCAGAAAAGACTTTTAGTTTACTGCCGGATTCAGATAAAACGTTTTACAAACATCTGATATTCATCGAAACAAATATGAATTTTGTTCATTTTGGTTATGTTAGATGTAAAGGAAATAAAAGAAACTTTATCAACAGGCATTTCCAGATTTATATTTTTCATATACTTTTTGCAATAACTCGAAAACAGTTGCGTAAGTTTATATTATAGCTAAATCAAACAAAGAAAAAGGGGTTGTATGAAAACACAAAGATGACGCAGTTCCTGCGAGTCAACCTTTTTTTCAGTGATTATTATTCCTTCTGACAATTCATGGGGACATCTGAAAATGGTAGACCAGTTTCAATAAAGTGTATCAATATGAATTCCATGCTCCACATGGAAGTTTAGGAAGGATGGCAACCTATAGAAGCCTGGCCCTAATGGCCTTGATTCAGATGCGCAAAAAAAATTACTGGGTGAAATGTTTTAATTCTTGAACTTAAGTCTAAAGAACTCAAAATCGTTGAGATATTAGGGCACCTTTTAAAACGATTATTTCTTTTATTTAAATTATCAATAATGCAAAAATATATATAACTCTCTCCTTCATTTAGATAAGCTTAATTATAAATAATACGGTGATAAAAGAAAGGATTCATTATTTTGAAGGTCAAATAAAGGACTAAAAAGTGTTTTGAATGCTCCTTCATAATTATCTTTACAAGGAGATATATGAATTTAATTTTAACCAATAATCAGAGCTTTCCTGTGGCCCTATGGAAAGGTACTTGGAATTAGGGACCTGATCGTAGATGTGTTGATAGGAAAACTTAAGTTGGTTGATCTCTTTGGGTCCAAGGTCTGCAGCGAGATCTAGGAATTTATCATGGTGGTGATAATTAAGCCAGTGTCCATAAGGAAGTGGATTTTGTTTAATGGACCATCATAGTGTGATTCCATTTAATACTTATGTCTTGTTCTAAATAGAAACTCATAATATTTTTTCTTTTCAATTGAATGAAACCATAACTTCCAAAACTTCAACTACGATTTTCAACGATAAAAGTTAATCTTTTAAAACTTACGAATGAAGCTTTTTGGTGAAAAATGAACCTTTTTCTTAGTTTAGTTTCACATAGAAGGTAGGCCAACGGAGAGCCTCACTTATAGGAACCCAAGAAACACGAACTGGAGCAAGGTTGTAGAGCTGCCCAAACTCGGCAACTAATCCACTTGAGATTGGCATTATGAACGATAAGATCACCAAGACTATTATGCAGGCTTTTGAAGACAACTGAAAAATTACAAAGAAGAGTACAAAAAAAAAAGGGCGTTCTATGTTGGAACAAACCACTTGAGGAAGCTAGGAAGAAAACCATGAAGCTCTTTAATTCGGCAAAGATGAATGGAGGATGGTTGGAATATACCAGAGCCTTAACTGAGTACAATATGCTCATAAGAAAGTCTGAGAGACCATCCTAGAAAGATTTCTGTCAGGCAATACGGGCGCAAGGTTTCACATGGCCTTAGACATAAGTGGCTCTACCTGAGTCCCAGATAGCATCCAATGGAAACGATACTAGTGCACTTTCCGGGGTGTGCGCATTAGGAGGTTCGGCCTTAGGGGATTCAGTTGGATTAAAAACTAAATCTGAATGGAGACAAGCTAACAAGATTGTAACACATTGTCCTTTGATTCTCTTAACACCTTAAAGATCGCTTACCCCACCGGTGCACAGTGGAGCCAAATGGCATTGCGAGTTTCAAAAAAGGCTACAGTATCTAAATCGTAACCGATTGCAATGATTTTTTTTTTTTTTTTTTTTTTTTTTTTTTTTTTATTTATTTAAATGAAAGCTAATAAAATGTGAAACAACTTTGTGTAGCCAGATTTTTGTTTTTTGTTTCCCTTGTTTATTAAATTACGTGAAAATAATTCACAAACTATTACAATTGAACAATAAATAATATTTTATTTTTCATCTAACTTAATATCAGCACTGATATAGATTAAATTAAACATTCAAATCCTCATTAGACTTGGAAAAAAATCAGATTGACACATCTTCAAAATGTAAATTTATCTTAATTCAACTATGGGTTAATTAAATAATATGATTTTTGAATGATTTGAAAATAGATTTTGATTTTTTCCAAGTCTAATAAGGATCTGAATGTTTAATTTCAATGATATCAGGGTTGATATTATGTTAGATGAAAAATTAAATATTATTTTATGTTCAATTGTAAAAGTTTCTGAATTATTTACACATAATTTAATAAACCGGGGGGAAAAAAAATCTCACTAGACAAAGTTGTTTTAAATTTTATTAGCTCTCATTTAAAAAAAAAAAAAAAAAAAAAAAAAAAAAAAAATTGTATTGAAAATTCTCAAGATTTAGAGGCTGTAGCCTTTTTTGAAACAAGAAATGTCGTTTGGCCCCACTGAGCAGCGGGTCACTCCGCAACAACATTACTGGCCGGCATGCTCAGGGGTGGGCACATGACATGTTTTACTTGGGGACCACTTGCACAACGGTGGGAATTATTTAAATACAATTTATGTATTAAAAAAATAATATACATAATTAACAATAAAAAAAAAAAAAAATGCCGGTCCATGTGTGAGAAGTACGATTTTGCAAATTGGTCTTCAACGTGTTAAGGAAAGTGGACGTGATTGAATATACCCCGCACTATTGCAGAAGGGCCTAGAATGTTCACATCAATCAAGCTACTTAGAGGCAGCGGCCTGAAATATATATATATATATATATATATATATATATATATATATATATATATACACATAACAGCATAAATTTCACATGAAAGGACTTATGAGGTCATTATTATTATTACACAATTAAAATTGGTCTGGGCTAGTTCAAGCTTTGAAAGATTTCTGATTGGGAAATTCTTAAGATTAAATAAAAGAAAAATTATTTCTCTTTCATATGTGTATTTAATAAAATTAAATAAATTACATAATTAGAAAAATCAATATTTACAAGCATTTAACAATATTATGAATTTAATACAATAATTTAAGTCTTGTAGCATTGTCTTTCAATGTGGACAATTTACATGATTTGCTGCTTTGCCAACACAATTATGTACATGACCCTGCATAGAGTGATACAGCAAACAAAATAAAAAAAATAGCCTTTCTGTTTGTTTGTATCCTCAGTTGCTTTAATTTGCAATCACAATTTTAAAGGAATTTAAGTTAACATAAAATATAAATTATTTCTGCCTGATTTACGAAAAATACAAAATTGTTTTTGCTTAAGTCACCAGTAGAATAATGCTAAAGCACCATTACTATATTGAATTACTCCCATTTACGATAGCAGTCTGATATTCTGTAATGTAAACATTCATTACTTTCTGTATAATGTTTTTGGATGTAAATTAGTCATAAGACAAAGTTCTTTCTTTTTATTATATATGTATAATAATAATAATGTGCCTTTAATATTTTGTACCTTAAATAAAATGATCCATTAACAGTGATCTGGCTAAATAATGTCAATATTTAGACTAGCATTGAAGATAATGTTTATATTTGTTTTATTTTATTAAGCTATGTACTTGATGTTATGAGAATATTGTCCAATAATAATCATAATAATAATATAAAGTAACTTAAAAGGAAATGAGATGTTATATACCTTAGTATGTCATCCTATAAACATAAAATATATACATAAACATGTACATCACTCTCTACATTGGGTTTATTTTCGTTGATGTTACAAGTATTTGTGAGCAATTGAAGTAAATGTGTACCTATGTAGTGAAAAGGACACATAATATAGCAACATTATTAAGAAAAGTGACAAAAATACATGTAATGAATTTTAAGTTTTTCAAATTTTATTTAAAAAATGTAACTGTGAAAAATTTAGTGAAGAGCAATGGGCAGACTGAAATTATGGCTGGATATTATCTCAGACATATTTTAATAGAAAACACTTGCATAACTAATATGCTTCAAGGAAAGCTTTCATACCATATTCTTAATAAATCCCTGACTTTTTAAAGCTAAAGGCAATTTAATTAAGAAAAAAAGGAAAAATAAACCAAAATTGGCCAGCTAGAAACAACTATCCTTTTGTATTTTTTTTTTGCTTTTTTTCATATATTTATTTATTGAACAATCTTTAAAAAATGGCAAATTATTAACATTCAGAACATTTAAATACTACAATAAGTATTAAATAACTGTATACTACTAGTGAGCTATTGCTTATGTTGTGTCAAATTAAACTAAGAAAGACAATATTTAAATTTATTTTCAAGTTTACAAAATGTAATTTAAATATTTCAGGCATAAAAAATATTCACAAGGGGAAATGACATTCAGTCATTAAATAATACTAAAAACTAGATTAGCTTAACCTAATATTTGACCAAAATATGTTGTTCTCTCATTTATAAAATGTTTATACATTTCTTTTTAAATTACAAATAAAAAATGTTTCAGTAACGTCTCTTTGAAACGTTACAACCAAATTGAAAGTGCAGGTGTATATGTAGATATAATATATCTAAATTGTCTCTGCGTTAGCTATTTATAGCTCTTTTCCTAGTTTTTATCAAAGCATAGTTTTATACAAAAAGTATGAATATCATTTTTAATGATCAATTCACAAAGTGCATGCACTCAGTGCATATTTATATTTATTTATATATAATAAAAGATAAAATATGCTGGTATTTTTAATAACAATGAAAAAAGTGATAATAGGCACTGCATGATTTCCTAGACAGTATACAACCTCCTACATAACGGCTTTAAGCCTTCGCTAACAATTCACATTTTTTAAAAGTATTATGTATTCACATAACAAAAAATATATATTTATATAAATTGGCAATATTTATATAAATCATTAGCTTAACAGCATTTTATAAAATCAAGTAGAGAAAGATAATGGGGCTTGAGGCGAAGGAATTACAATCATATGATATTCATAATAATAAATACGCAAGGTAACAGAGTGAGGAACTAAGAAATATGTGAGATCAAGAAATTTAGGGAATTCACTATACTTGTGAGGATTTAGAATCTTGCTGTAAATCTGATATACTTGATCGGGGGGAAAAGAGTGTTGATTCCTGCAATAAATAAAATTAATATAATTAGTAGGAATATTAATAATAACAATTATTAATAACAACAATTAATAATATACAAACAGAAGATATAATAAGAACAATCAATTTTGAAGAGGTGAATATTACAAAAAAATTATAAGTTTCCAAAATAAGATGTTCCATCTACAGTTTGTTTTTTCAGAATTGCAGTTAGTGGTCCTTCGTATTCTAGTAGAAATGAATTATCTCATACTGAGTGTCTACTACTTTTGTGAAAGCCAATTTTATGACTTCTTCATGACTTGAAATGCAAATTTCATATCCATTAAGTGTACACAATCTCGATATTTAAGTCTGCATGAAAAAGTCTGAATATAAATAAAGAAAAAAATAAGTAAATAATGGATAATTGACGTGTAAATAGCTACAACAAAGGAACAGTGGAAGGGGTGGGGCGGATGGAATTGTGTCGCCATATGAAAGCAGCGACAATTATGAATGCACAGAAGTCCTGGAAATACGTTAAGACTCCTGTAAAATTGAAATTTTGTAAAACGGTTTCAAAATTCAGGACCTTTTTGTGTCCTATTTTCAATTTTGTGACTTTTTCATCGAGTAGACACCCTGACATAGCTAGGAGCTTTTACTTCCTCATTAAAAAAAGTATATATACATTTATATATATATATATATATATATATATATATATAGAGAGAGAGAGAGAGAGAGAGAGAGATAAAATTCTGTATTTTGTTTAGAAAACAATTACAGAGGTCTGGTTACAAAAAAATAATAATAAATAATAATAATAATAAAACATTTCTCATTCGGTCGTAATAAATATACATAATTTAAATCTTAATTATAATAATAGAAACAGTTAGATAAATTTATGCAAGTATTAATTACTCGCTACTACTCAAAAAGCACAAATGATCTTATCATTAGAGCTTCCATGGTGAAGCGGAAGAGCCTGAACATTGAGTCCTTTTTCGAAGGCGAAAGAATCAATGTGAGGTTGTCTTCATCAACTTCTGGGGGCATATCTTGAAGGTATGTAGTGCAGGCAGATCTGTAGATTGGGTATTCTAGGAGAAAATGGGCGAGTGTCTCGGGTTTTCGGAGGTTGCATATAGTGCAATCTAGTCCGGTGTCGATCCTGTAGGAGGTGGCTTTAAGATAAAGCCTCAACTCGGAGTCCCTTGAGAGTCTGAGCTGCATGAGGGCTCTCTTCCATTCTATTGGCACCTCAGACTTGATGTACTCCTCGCCATAACTAAGCGAGCTTAGCTGACGATACAGAGGGTTGTACTTAGAGTTAAGTACGTGCTCAACATCAACAGATATGAGGTGGTTGTTCCATTTCTCCAGGATGTCATTCTTATTTTTCAGCAGCCAGTTGATGTTCGCGGATCGGAATATATCCTTATACCCCAAGCTGGCTGGAATGCTGTGGAGAGGGGCAAACCACGAATCTTGAAGGTTCTCAGGATGAAAAGAGGTTCTATTTACAATTTTATCGTAGCATCCCTTTGGTAATTCGTTTGGCTCCATAGACTGAAGGGTGATCCACCAGTTGATGGTCCTCTTCAAGATTGCCACTCCTAAAGGTGAGCATCCAGATTCCATTATTACGAAGTGGTTTGGAGTAGTACGACTTAAGTGGAAAATATTTTTAAGGAATTTAATTTGGAGACCCTCTAGTTTATCAATATGGCTCAAAGCCCAAGCTTCTAACGTGTGCAAAGCTGTTGCCGCAACAATGGAGTCAATCAACCTTATAGAAGCCTCCCAGGATTTCACCTTCCTCCTGACCAGTATGTCCTTCACCTTGCCAAGGGCCTTTGTACCAAGGCTTATAAATTGGTCTGCTGCCTTTCTGAACTTTCCAGTACAGCTAAAGGGTACGCCAAGATATGTAAATATATATATATATATATATATATATATATATATATATATAAATATATATATATATATATATATATATATATATATATATATATATATATATATAAATATATTTTTTTTTTTTTTTTCCTTCTAAAAGTACCCCTTTTAGAAGGCCGTTTATTGTACTACATGCATCATACAAGATACAGTATATCACATGTATGTTTTTTTTTTTTTCTTATCTTAGTTAATTTTGTTCAAGTTAGCATTAAATATAAATATATATATATATATATATATATATATAATATATATATATATATATATATATATATATATATATATATATATATATATATGTATATGTAAATATATATATAAATATATATATATATATATATAAATATATATATATATATATATAAATATATATATACATATATATATATAAATATATATATATATATATATATATATATATATATATATATATATATATATATATAGAGAGAGAGAGAGAGAGAGAGAGAGAGAATAGAATATCATTACCTCAAGCGATTAAGCTCAAAGGAAAGAATTAAAATTTATATTTAAATATATTTGTGTGAATAAACATCTATGGAGATGACTTTTTTCCTTTTAACTTTCATAAATGAATCTATTGATCTATCTATACACTCACTCAAGCACTCACAAAGAGTCATGGAACATCAAAAAGCACTCAACAGAAACAAAAATGTGATCTGTTGCTTAACTTTTTGAAATTCCAATTTCCTTATTTGCTTAACATTGCACAAGAAGAAGAAGAAGAAGACAACTTTATTAACAAAAATTGCTTAATAAAGTGGGCTGCCCAACTTTTTGGGTTTCTGGCTACACAGTATGTTGATACTCCTGTTCTGGTATTGCTTTCTCACTTTTGAAGTTTCATTTTCAGTCAGTTCTTTATTTAGTGGTGAAAATAATTCTTCTCAAATGTCCTTAACATCTCAATTTTGCCACAAAAGTAAAGTGAAGTAAGACAGAGAAATACATACCATTTCCTGGAGTGAGTCTAGCCTTGCTATTGGAGCTTGTGGAGGAAGAGGCGGATCAGCCTCCTCACAACTTGTAACACAGCGACTAGTAGCTAAAATTTGTCTTCTTCGTGCCACATCTCCACTTCTCCAAGCGTCTCCATTCCCATCTCTTGAAGAAAAGAAGAGGAGGAAAATCACTCATTCATGTTCAATAAATATATAAAGAAATTAATACAAAAATAAATGTTAATTAGGTTTATATTCTAAATTTATTTATTTGCTTTCCTCCCGATCCAGTAGGATCCTATGATTTTTCGAATTACTTGGTAAGTACAATAATACTTAATCATATTATTGTTTAGTAAGAAAATAAAATAAATCAATTTTTTAAATTACTTTTATATACATTATACAGTTTTATTATAAATATTGATTTAAAAATAATGAAAAGGAATGATTTTAGAGCTACAGGGCTTTCTTTCATAGATTATAAAAGAGTTCTTAAAGTTATATTTGTAAGCATTTATGTCTGAATGAAGAAGCTAATTATTAATTATAGATTGAATTTTTATGATCTTATTTATTTAAATTGAAATCATAATCCCTTAAATAATTTGATCTGAAAATGATCAAATATAGGGTTTCCAGATGTGGAGTGAAGTTTATGATTTTGTACGTAAACAATTTTAATTTTGACATAGCCGCTTCTACAATTTTATCACAATGCCAAGAATTGAGTAACAGTACTGACCTAAATGTGGATAAAATATTTTTCCCGACCAAATTTTAAAGAGATTTGTAATTTAAATATGTATTGGTCAATTTATTTTGTTTATTGTTGCATTATAGAAAGCACAAATGCATGGACCTGTAGTCCGTTTAATAGATTTGCAAGCTTCTACGTATACCATTTCTAGTCTAAATAAACGATCTTCTACAATAGGACAAAATTTATCTCTTTGCCCTATTAAAACTACAAAATGAGAAAATAACAATTTTCTTGTCACTGATATAAGCAGCTACGCATTGTTGATGACACAAAACAACACGTGTGGAAACCCTAGGGCTCATATATTAACCTTATGTCTAAGTTATATTATGACAAATATTTTCCATGTTCTTTTAGCACTTTCCTCCGAAGCTATTGAGGTTGCACTCTTGACAGAATTTTTAAAAAATTTCTTCAAATCTTTATCGATCCTACCTAGTAGACACCAAAAAAAGACCCCAGTTAAAATATATATATATATATATATATATATATATATAGACAGTGAAACCTCCTGTAACGGACACCTCTATGAACGGACAGAATATCCATGGTCCAGGTGACCATGAAAAAAGAACTTCTCTGCAAAAAGTGGTAAGGGCTTTGACATTGATCGTTATGTTTTTGAGTGGTTTTGTCGCGTTAGAGCAAAAAATTAACCCATTTCCGGCACATTGATTAAAGAAAAGGCATGCGAAGTTGCTGAAATTCTGGGGATTACCGATTTCAAAGCTTCTAATGGATGGCTCGAGAAATTTCATAAACGACACAATGTAGTATTTAGAACGATATGTGTCGATTTAGTTCAAGATTGGAAACAAATTGGTTGACATTTGCCATGACTATGAGGCCAAAAATATATTTAATTTGGATGAAACGGCTTTATTTTTTCGGGCGCTGCCAAACAAGACAATGATTCTGAAAGGGGAAACTGGCACAGGAGGTAAACAAAGTAAATATTGTTTAACTGTTATGTTGTGCGTAAATATGGAAGGCGATTTTGAAGAGCCATTAATAATCGGTAAATCATTAAAACCACAATGTTTTAAGAACATTAAAGTCAATACTTTAGGAATATCATGGCAAGGTAACAAAAGAGCATGGATGGCAACGCCTATATTGAGTAATGGCTAAAAACTTTCGATCAGACAATGGGACGTCAAAAACGGTGTGTAATTTTGTTTATGGATAACACGACATGCCATCCAGAGCTACATTTAAGAAATGTTAAAGTTCAGTTTTTTCTGCCAAATATGACATCTTGCTGCCAGCCAATTGATCTCAGCATCATTAAAAATTCCAAAACACATTACAGAAAACGATTATTTCAGGAAACCATTACGAAAATGGACTCAAGTGATTATGCTACCAATGTACTGGACACAGTATTATGGATTAAGATAGCTGTAAAAGAAATAAAAAAGGAAAATGTTCTGCACTGTTTTCTCAAAGGTGGATTTCCCGGGCCGCTACTCCAAATGTTGGCCAAAGACGATGAAACAGATGAAGAAATTCAAGAGTTAGCTTCAAAATCCCCGGACAATAATGAGGACTATCTATCCGTCGATGACAGCGTTACCACTACCGATATATCAATCGATATAAGATATCGTTAACAACAAAAACTTGGATGAAGCTGAAGAGGATTTTACTGAAGAACCAAGCGAGTCTGCCACCAGTCAAGGCTCTCACAGCATACCATCACATAAGGAGGCTCTACAATTGGCCGAGGTTCTTCAAGGTTACTGCTTAAAAAATGCACCAGAAAGCATCAACCTAATATCCTTGCTCACATATAATATACAGGAAGAATAATTAAAAATCAGAAACAAACAACCATTTTAAATTTTTTCAAACCAAGTTAAATTTTTTCATGTAATTGTTTTGTGTGCGCGTATGTACATACAAACATACATATGCATTATGTAAGTAATTTTTTATTTTTAAGTAGTTGTATTTGTTCCTAATATGTACATATTATATTATACAAATGTTTTTATTCACCATATATTTTCACTAAATCATGCCTTTTCATTAACCCCCCAATAACGGACATTTTTTACGGACCCAATGGTGTCCACTATAAAGAAGTTTCACAGTATATATATATATACATATATATATATATATATATATATATATATATATATATACATATATATATATATATATATATATATATTGTAATGATATATTACATTCACGAAAATATTTTTAAATTCAAATAACCATCGATATTTTGAAAAGCCCGCGCAAATCACAAACCATATATACAAATAACATCGTATTATATACATTTTAAATTAATAATATTTTTGGACAATACTGGTGTACAATATATCCATATTAAATGTACATTCAGATGGTAATAAATTAATTATTTGAAGTTATAAAAACATAATTATTATCTCTATATATGAACCAACAAAACTGCGGAAGTTAGAAATAAAGGACGCCAAACTTTCCCGCTCGAACGGAGCGTCTCTCTATTCCCAGCAGCCCTGGAGTGCGGAGTCACTCTATTCTCAGCGGTGGTCGCGTGCGGAGCTTGAGTCTATAGCTATCCTGAGAGGAGTAGGGAGTGCAGTCTATTGTTATTATTCATAGAAGACGGAGTGAGAAGACAACAGAATCCAAAATTCAAGATATCCATTTTAGGCACAAGACCTGGCAATAAAGCGTATCACATTGAAGAAGGAACTACTGAAACGCAGTGTATTGAAGCTTGGAAGCAAATTAATTTAGAGGTAAAAATTATTTTTTTTGTAATTGTTAATTCTTTTATTGTCATTTGTATTATTTTTAATATTGGTGTTTGTATCTCAAGATTGTCTAAAAATAAATATTACATTATTCATTCACTCGGAACTTTAATCCCTGAGATCAAGTCAAATTCATATAATAAAACTTACTCAAGTAATTAAAATTTTTTCATTCTTTTTATAAACAATAAAATCTTAACATTAAATGGCGACCCAACATGGCGCAATCATTTTATAAAAATTTATCTTAACAATATATAGTTATATATGTGTCCGTTAACACGATACAGGCCAGAGTTTTTGTTTTACCGCCACAAACTGGGTATGTAGTATTCCCCCATCAAATGATTGAACGAGATTGTTAACCAACAAAATCGGTCCATCTGGAGGAGAGGTTTACTCAGGAGCCAAAGTAGTTATTTGCCAGTACCAGCCGTAATTTTTGTTATATTTCAACGAAACTCAGGGGTTTACTCTAGACAAAAATAACTAATTTCCTTATACCGGTCGTAATTTCTGTTGTATTGTTACAAAACTCATTATACGTCCTGGCTATCTAATAAGAAAGAAGTGTTGTGAAAATGAACTAAATCGGTCAATTGGAAGGGGGGGGGGGTTACTTTGTACTATGTTTGAATTGAATTTTCCCGCCAAACGTAAAATTAATAATTGAAACAGCTGCTCATAAATAATGCAAAAGAGCAGAATTATTTATGTTTTTATTTTATTTATCTATACAGGTTATTTTAAGCAAATTATTCAGGAATGCACTCGACGCTACCCAATTCTGAAAGTGCTTAGTTATGCAGCTCCTGCATGACAGCCTTTTTATTCAAAGATATCCATCAGATGCTGTTTATATATATATATATATATATATATATATATATATATATATATATAGGGAAGGTGTTGTACCTTCAACCACTTTGCAAAATTGAATTTTTTTTAGCTTGAATATTAAGGCTAAATTCATTTTTTTGATTTCATTGTAATTAGTATTCTATTGGTTATCATATTTAATTTTTTCAAGGTTCTAGCTTTACATTTAATATTTTTTATTAATTTTTAAAAAAATAATCGTACAGTGGTCAAAGGTACAACATGTAGATGTACCTTTGACCACGTGGTGTTTTACCTCTGACCACGTAAAAACAATACACCAGTCCAGAAAAAAAATTGTATTCAGTAATATTGTAATTAATTGTAAGTTTAATAAATACAGGACAAGGATGTAAACATAATAAAAAAAACTATTCTTGATATTATGTTATACTTAATATGCTGAAAAATCCAGTCCAACCAATAAACGTTTTAACTGTCAAGCAGATCCACTAGCAATATTAGGGTTTGGAAGTTTAGCCACAACGTCTTCAACATCAATATCATACAAATTTTCATCTTCTCTCGTAAACTTGTCACTTAAAGTTTGTTTTTTCAAATATTGGATCTTAAACATTGGACATTTAATACCACAGATCTCTACGACTAAATATGTAATAGTAATATTAATTTTTTTTTTAAATTTGTAGCAGAAGAACATAAAAGTTGAATTATAAAAAAAATACTCAGGTGTGTTGTACCTTTGACCTGGTCAAAGGAACAACACCTAGTCGTGCTCAGAGGTACAACCCCCTGGTAGTAAAAATTAAAAAGTATGCTAAAAATTTTAGGGTTAAGATAAATCAATTTCAAAGGCTACACCATGTTTCTTATTGTAATAGCTACTTTGTCAAATGATTTCCATCTAAAAAGATATAATACAAAAAATATTATGAGGCAAAACGTCATCAATAAATAACTTACATTTTTATTATAGAAATGGATAAATATTTTTTGCAAGAATCCTCTTTGACTTGAATAATCCAAAGTAGGTTACACAAGCCCTCTAGGGAAGGAGCTAAACACTAATTACACCAAAATTTATAAAATGTTGCTACATGCCGCCACAGCCTCGGTGGTCAAAGGTACAATATGGTCAGAGGTACAACACCTTCCCCTATATATGTATATATATATATATATATATATATATATATATATATTAAATTTTAGGGGTGGTTTTCACCTCCTTAAAAGTGGATATTTATTTATTTCATGGAGTGTAAAAGCTTTCATCAGAAGAAAAATTGAAAATATTTGAGAATGTCCTTATGATAAATATAATTTATTTATTTAAATTTTAATGTCCACTTAAGCACAACACTTCCTTTTCTAGCCAGGATAGAGCAAGTGCATTTTCTTTTTTTTTTTAAATAAAAGCATCCAATCCTAGTGGGAAACATGCCCACAGAGTGCTCATGCCTTAACACACAGCAACTAGGCCTCCAAGGATGAATATAAATTATTATATCAAAAATGTTAATATTTTACAAATACATTGAATATTTTGGTTTTTCTAGAGGACAGAAACTTTTACACTTCACTGTATACTGCTGAAAAACTAAAGAAACTTACAGTAGGTTTGAAATCAAGGTAGGATCTTCATTGTGTCTTTGAACTCCGGGAGGCTGAAAATAAAAACTATTGAAAACCCAAGTTCAAAGAGAATTAAGAATTATCCTTTTGTATTTAGTTTACCATACATTCTTTTAATGTTTTATTAAGATTCTCATTGGAATTATTAAGATAAACTCCATTGAATTGAATATTAATTTCATTCTCTTAAATAAATACAATTGAAAAGCAGCTTTGCTTAGTGAAAGAGCATAAATCTCATTTGTGAATATTTTATTAAACTTAAATTCAAAATTAAATTGAGAACCACATCAGTATATTTTCATCCATAAGCAGACAAAGCTAACTGTTTTCCATAAATTAGCTCTTTTAACTTTACTTCTCTTGAATTTGAGCTATTCACAGATTTTGGAATTTTATAAACATTTTTTTTTCAAAATTTGAAAATATTGATCTGCATAAAATATAAAAGCAAGCAAGTGAAAAATTTGCATGATTGGCCATTGACTTTCCTAAGACTATTTTTTAACTTACATAGCTCAACTGCTATTTCAAATTAAAACTCTATTACTTTTTAAGGCATTTTCCCAGTTATTGATCACCTTCTGAACAATTTATCTTTCCTAGCTACAAAAACAAATGAACCAGCAATAAAACAGGTGTATTTTATGTCTCAACAAAAATACATACATTTGTTACTTATAAAATAGGGTTTAATGGCAATATTACATTTTTTACATACTGTTACAATTTCCACTGTTCAGTAGAAATGCAAGTACAAGTTTTTTAACATAATTTATGTAGCTAAATTTGTAATTCTGACTGATTTTTCAATTAACTATTAAATATTCTTTATAAGTTTGAGTTTTCTGATTGTGGCATTGAAATGCACATTGTCAGATTCAAGTTTTCCTTAGCCCAAATCTATTCAGACCCCTCTCTTTAAACAGAAATTTTGCCAGAACCTCGAATTTTAATGGTCTTGTCACATACTAATGAAATGTTTTTCATTGAAATTTATGAGCATTACAGCATCATCTTTCATAAAAATTAAAGTGGAAAACAATGCTTAAAACATAAGGTAAATTACGGTTCATGAAAATTGAATGATCATTTTAATGTCTCCCAAATATTTTGGCTGATTGTTTTGTGAGTCTTTGTTCAAATGTTATCAAAGAAAAAAAAAAATTAAATAGAGGTGAAGTATTTTGTTGAATATAAATGCAATAATTGGGATATATGAGAAAAAATATGGGTAAAATAATAGTCTTTCCTAAATTCAAAAAATTATCTAAGAAGGAAACTAAATATATTTCTACAAATATTCATTAATTATTACATAGCAAGTAGAAGATAAAAAAAAAAAATATATATATGTGAATACATATAATTTAATAATTATTGCTCTACTAGTTTTGCACTTTTAGGACATCATCAGGAGCATACTTTAAAGCCGTCTACAGCCTAAACAGACACCAAGGGGATCGGTCGGTTTATCTAAGGGGTTAGATCTGCCAGTAAATATACTATTGTCATATTTGTTGGTGGAGGCCGTAGTCACTGGCGTATGTGAGAGTACTGTGAGCGAGCGCTTTCGATGTAAGTACATCATTATCAAGCCACTGTTGAGGTAGTACTGAGTCTTCTTTGTAATGTCAGGGTATTTATATTAGGATGAAGTAAGTTGTTTTTGTTAAGGGTATATAAATACCCTGACATTACAAACCAGACTCAGCTATTTCAACAGTGGCTTGATAATGACGTACTTATGTCGAAAGTGCTCGCTCAACGTACTCTCACTGACACCAGCGTTGAAGGTCTCCACCAACAGGTATGACAACAAGCAAGTAAACCTTCAACAGACAAGTTGATGGTTCAACTTCAATTAAATTTCATTACACAGGCCATATGTTTTTTAATCTTCTACCAGCTATTTAATAATTAATGTACATATCTGTCAGAGCTAAACGACACCATGTCCATTTTTTTTATTAAATTGGCCTAACACCAAGTTCTTATTGTGGATTTTTCAATCCATATGTTGGTATAGGGCACTATATCCTATTCCTATAAATAACGAAGATAAATCAGTGAAAAATAAAATGTCAGTTTTCATTTGAGGTAAAACACGCCATTTGGACTTATGATTTTGTTTTACGATGACCAATACTTCCAATTACTTATAAATGCCAATAACAATGTAAAACAATTTCTTTGAACTGTTTCTATAAGTAAAGAAAAAACAAATTTTAATACTTCAAAAATTTGTTTTCCTGAACAAATACAAATATGTGACTTGGTGTCCTTTACTTCCAGGGTACAGATATTAGAAATATATTTCAGTCAAGAGACTTTTTAGATAATTTTTTTAGGTTTATAGGGTAACTTTTCAACAAATAATCATTAATGCATTTCTAACTTTTTTGTAATTATCAAAAACAGAATACAGCTTTAATAAAATGCTAAAAAAAAAAAAAAAAAAAATAATAATAATAAATAAATAAAACAGTAAAGAAGTTTAATAGAATTGACACCAACACATATGTTATAAACCTAAAATCAGCAGATAAAATAAATGATGATGCAAGAAAACAATATGGTGAGAGTTGCATACTAGTTGGGAGATGGAAATCAATAACTGATGGGGAGGTTGAGGAAAACCTGGAATGAAAGAAGTCTATGGTCGGCATGGACGGAAGGGTCTGGAGAAGAGTAAACTGGCTCAGGATAAGGACATTTTATGCAAATTGGGGTAGAACTAGACTTCAAATGCAGTTGAAACTCCAATGCTGGGGCTTTGAACCCTTGAGCTTTGCAAACATTTGGGAAGAACAGTGTCGACAGTCTACTTTACAAGTCTATTTTTACTCCTCAGCATAATTGTGCTATTCACAATGCAAAAAACTAGCTAATTAAGAGTTATTGGAACTCTGATTAGTCAAGTAACATTATTTCGGTAAGTACTTTTGATTTTTCTGATGTTGTAAAGTGCATCATAAAATTATTATGGAAATATCAAATAAAAATAAAAATTTAATTTTTCATTACTATGTTAGATTTGACGGTATGTTACAAAAGAGAAGATAAAACTATTTGAAATACAATTTAGGTAAAGAAATGAAAAATAAACTCGTAATGAAAAAAATCAAAGCGTTTGTCAGGGAAATCTAAGATTTCTGGAACACAAATGGGTTCAGAATTGTAATTTTCTGCCGGTCAGTGAATAAGTTTAGTTTTTGATTTTTTTCTCTAAAAAAATGGATAACTAAGCATAAAGGAATGCTGGTTCTATACCGGGTAAGTATTTAATTGTGATTTTTTTTTTAATAAGTGAGCGAAAGTCAATCATACTGTCGCAGAGTAATTAGAATCCTTTGCTTGAGTCAGTGGTACATTTACGTTTCAAATATGTGTCCAAATATTTTTAGGGTTTTGTTAATTTCTTTAGGAAATGAATTTCACAATAATAGAGCAGAGTTAATACTAAACCAGCATCAGAGAGTTAATGTAGATGAATTAATCCTAATATCACCTTAAATTTCAATTCTCAGAGTGGCTATTCATTGGTGGATATTCTTTCCTGTGAAATATGTAATTGATGAGACTGGTTTAACATAAAACAAACCTGTGATAAGTCAACTGGTTGAGACTGACTTCTCCTTGGGACTATTATGCCTTGCTGAAGTGTAGAAGGCACTGGTAATCGAGACATCTCCTGACCCCTGAAGTTAAAACGACAGCGGTTATAGCAGTCTTTTTTCCCATTGGTGTGGCAATAATAAATATATCGTAACAGATATATGGTGTTATTAGGTATATATTTATTGATTAGTAAATATATATCGTTTAGGTATAGGTTGTCAATTCATTAAATCTCTCAGCAGAAATGGAAACACATCATGTGAGTTTTTCCAAGATTTAATCACTGGATAGATTCGACAAACTTAAATAAATAACCCATATAAATATAACTTAATTTATAATTAGATGTGGCTCAAATAAATAAATAAATTATTTTTTTATTTTTTATAACTCGCTAAAAATGGCCTATCATGTTTTATAGCAAGCAGCATTTTAATATAATAATAAAAAAAACACAACTTTAATTTGGTTTAATTTTAATTTGTTTTTCAGTTTGTATCCTTTTATTGAATTCTTGTTTTGATATTATTTAAAGGTAGATAAAATATACTTACAAAGTAATATAAAATAATCCTTGATGAATACACTTGAGATATTATTAGCTTTGAACAAACTGATTAAAAGTCTTGACTCTGTTTTCTTTGAATTATTAGTGAACATTCACTTTCTACTGCATAGACCAAACAGAACAAGGTATCTACAACTTGGAAACTACACTAGTTTGTTAAAACTTAAGTTTCACAAATGAATTTATAAAAATACATTTTAAAACAATGATAAACGCTATAAAAATCATTCAGTTTCTTCTTTTCTATTCTTCTATACTTCTCATTGCTGAAGTTATGACAAAAATTGGAGGTGATTATAAATGGCCCAAAAAGAAGAAAAAAAAAGTACTTATTTTTTTTTTACAAATTATTTGAACTACCTTTATTCTAATTAAAACATTCATTTTATTAAAATATTTAAGGCATCAATACATAATTTTGTATGAAAATGTTTCCTGCATAGGACACGTGAACACCTGGAACATCCTTTACTCAGGGAAGAAACCACCAGAGACAAGCAACACTGCTAACTGTTAAATATGCAGTTAATGATTTATCAATATGATCTTGACAAGAAAATTAACCAAATTTAACCGTTCAGTTTAAAATTAGTACCTGAATTTTAAGATAATTTACCTTGCCTGGGCCTGCATGGTGACGTCAGTGTTTTGCGGTACACTAGAACTCCTTCGTACTGGAGACGGCCTGGCACGTGCATCTAACCAACTAGACTGAAATTTCATAGGAAATAATTAATTTTTTTTTCAGCGCATTGATTTCTGCGCTATTTACACTGGTTTACAAAATTGTATATAAATTATGTTTCATCAATTTAATGTTAAATTATTATTCTGGTTCAAGATCAGGTTTCAGATTAAAGTACTCATTTTGTGGGCTGAAGGTACTATGGGGTAGCTACAAAGAGGGAAATCCACACAGCCAGTGTATACTGCCGAGCGTGAATTAGGCCAGAAAATTATATCTCCATAGTGTGCTTTAAGATCAAGAATAATTAACCCCAATTGGCCCATTGGCCAGTTTTCCTATAAAATTAATTACTGGTTAACAAAATTGTTTTTACTCTTTTTTTAAAAAATTGGACAGTCTTTTTTGTATCAAATTTCACAAAAATGTACTTCTGTGGATATTAAAGCACAAAAATACAAAATATGTATCATATACAGAGAAATTGAAATGCAATTTAAATAGTTTAAAGATTCAAAAAATATTTCCAAAATTTTTTCATGAGTGCAACCTCAATAGGTACATTCCTTCAGAAAGTGCTGAAATTTGAAATATTTTAATGATAGCTAGTAATTTTATAATGATTTTATGTTTCAATTTCATAATTGTTTTACATTTATTAGTGATACACACAACAATATGGTAGTATATTTAACTCAAATACTTCCAAATAACAGGAATACAAACCTCTTTTGTTTCCGGAAGAGAATCTGAACTCCTTCCTCCAACTTGCTGTCGAAGTAAGGAAAGGATCATCCTAACATCACTTGCTACCGAATGCTCTAATGCGTCTAATTGTCTGGAACAAGATATTTCTTCATTTAAACATTTTTTTGTTGTTTTGTTTTTGAACAAATAAGGACAAAGCAGTTAGTATATCTTTTTTTATGGAATAGTTTAGCATTGTTCGTACAATGGTTTTTTTTTTTTTTTTTTTTTTTTTTAAATCATATCAATAAGGAGATGTGGGCCAAGAATCTCTAAAACAATTATATGTTTTTTCAAATAAAAGTGTAAGGGAGCAGTGTAATCCAGTTAGAGTAAACCAGTCTGGTTACAAACTTAGAGCTTGATGTGAGCTTTTGCTAAAAAATTACTAGGTAAGGACGTCAAGAATTATTAAGCAACTTGAAGAGTCATATAAGGCAAAAAAAATATATTGAATGAAATATGCCTTCAAGAAAAACCTTAAAAAATTACATTGAATGCAATTCAAGAAAGGAAACTACATTCTGTAGATCTATTTCTCCTTTAGGCTCCTTCGCTGGGGCATCGTCTTCATGCCCCAGCGAAGGCGCCATTAGGCGTTTTTTTCCCTTTAGGCGTTCTTTGGGGTGTGCAGGAGCTCCTGCACACCCCAAAGAAGAAGGAACACATCTGATGAAGCCCAATAGGATTTGGGCGAAATATAACAGCCGAACAACGAGCACCGCTGGAGAAAGAAGCCGGGAGATGATGAAGAGTCTGTAGATATAATAAAATGACGGAAACAAACACAGGATTAGAAATAGGATGATCTCCATGTTTGAAATTATTCTTAAAAATAGTACCACTAACAATACTAAGCAAAAGTTATTACAAGAGATTAATTAAACTACAATGCTTAATTTGCTAAGGAACTATTTGGAGCTCAAAAAAAGGTTGCATGGAGTTGTTATTAATTCCACAGTTTTTTATTCAATGAAAATTCAACTTTTAAAGCTAATCTTGGCATTATCAGTCACATTTAATCCAGGTGGCAGCATTAACATCTAATAAAAGAATTATGAAACTAGAACAACTGGGGGAAGCAGGACTTTGGTGCCACATCTTCATTATGGCTGAAAATAATATATAAAAACATCCAAATAGATGCAGGATTTTTTTTTTATTAATTAAAAGCAGGGGCCGAAAATAACTATTAATTTTTATTTCAAATGAGTTTCACTTAACCTTTAATTTTTATTATTGGGAAATAAAAATAAAAATTCCATCTTAATTGATATATTTTATTATTTTCTAAATTTTCTAATAATTTTTATTTCTAAAACTTTATTCAAATAATTTTTATTTTTAAGTTTTTATAAAAATTTTTAATAACAATTTTTTATTACTTTAACTTTAAACATTATTTTAAATAAAAAAAAAACAATATTAGTGCCATAATGAATAGAAAGTAATACACAAAAACAAATTCTAGAATATACAATATATACTCATACAAATCAATTGGATTTAGATGAACTTTGATTCACTGACATAAACAAATAACTTCTAATAAATAAAAGGTTCCAAATCAATTATTTATTTATTTATTCCGAGGATAAGAGATATTTAATAAATGAGTTTCACTTTATCTTTAATTTTTATTATTGGGAATTAAAAATAAAAATCCCATGGTAATTGATATATTTCATTATTTTTTTAAAACAATTTTCTAATAATTTTTATTTTTAAATTTTAAAAATAAAAATTATTTCATAACAGTTATTCATTCATTTTAAAAATATAAATTATGAAGTAATTTTGTTGTCATAATTTTTAGGAAACATTTAATTTTTATTTCGGTCCTTGATTAAAAGTATAGATCTTTCATGACTAATATCTCATCTTGAGTATCCTTCATCGATTCAAACCTTAGGGGAGATGATAGAGAACTCCTGGTGAGTTGAGAAAATCCTCGACCAACTTTAAATAGCAATAGAGTTCTAACAATGAGAAACTAGTCTTGAATGAACTATACTTATAAAAAGGAAAAGATAAATTGTGGGCCTCTTTTGAAGTTTTTATTTATTACTAGCTGTTACCCGGCGTGCCATGCTACACCTACTTTCTGCATATAGAAAAGCCTAAATAAATTAGAAACCAAATAAGTTAAAATCAAATAACACGAATCTGTAACTGTTTCGAACCCGTGACCTCTCAACTGGGAATCCTAGACGACTTTGACCTAACCTATAACACCCCTCCCTCCCATATCAAGACATATATGTATGCCAAGTTTGGTAAAAATCGGTCTAACAGTGTGGATTTTTATATATATCTATATAAAAAAAAAGCACATACAGACAGCAGCTGGTAGACGTTTTTGACCTGGCCTATGACACTCCCCTGATCAAGACCAACCTGTGTGCCCAGTTTGATCAAAATCTGTCAAACGGTGTGGGTTTGTATAAAGAACAAACATACAGACAGATGGTAGCCGTTTTGACCTAGCCTATGGCAATCGCCGTATCAAGACCTACCATTATTCCAAGTTTGGTCAAAATCGGACGAACGGTGTGGATTTTCAATCACTAACTAGTAACAACTTTTTCAATCCTATTTTGTAGACAGGATTGTAACACGACATCCTGATAGGTGGAGATTAGTTGAATCCTGTCATAGTTGAGGACCTCTCACCACTGATTACAAAATTCTATAATTTAATTTTATGCGTCTGAATTCAAGAAGAGCCAAGAACTGAATCTTTTAAATCGAAATTGTATCCTATCAAATGCCATGAATAGCATTAATAAAAAATAACATAAACATAAATAACATAATTAATAAAAAATAACAAAACAAAAAAAGAAATTTTTCTAATCATGTAAATGGTAAGAGAATGTTATAGCATTATTTTTTTCTCTTAATATATTTTTATATTGAGAGAAAAAAACTTATATTCCTTGGAAAAAACTTAACTGACAGAAAAGACAAAAATGTAATGATAACTTGAAGATAAATTTTAAATGGTACTTAAAAAAAATGTAGTGTATTTTTTAAAAATATATTTGAAGTAAAACTTACCTGCTTATCCTATCTATCCTATTATGAATATCACTATCACCACGAGCCTTCACCGAACCACAGTGACTGCATTTTGCTTCACTATGAGTAGGTGCTGGGTAAGCTATCACAGACGATGGCCCTGAGTAAGTAATGAGATATTAGTATCATTATCATTTTTTAAATTAATTTTGAGACAATGAAATGGAAAAAATATGAAAAACGTATATTACTTAATAACACATGTCTACATATACTTTTTAATTATATAAGTTTATAATTTTAAAGCTAAGTTCCTCAATCACTACCCTATTTTATGAAGACCTTCATCAACTGTTTTGAAATGAATATAAAATGTAGAACTAAAATTATGAGACTTCATGCAAGAGGAAAGAGCATTTTTTATTATTTATTTTATTTATACTTTTTCTCATTTATTAAAAGGATTTTTTTTTTTTTTTTTTTTTTTTTTTTTTTTTTTTTTTTTTTTTTTTTAATATTTTACATTATCACATACCTACTTCATTCTTTTCAAGAATATGCGGAATGACTCTTTTTATTCTATTGAAAATTGCCTCATCCCTAGATAATGTAAACTTGCACGAAGATACACATATAAAGTAGATTAAGTCCACATAGAAGGTTTAAAGAAGTCATTGCAATTAAAGCTTTGCAAAAGGTGAACTGAAGTTTTTTTTTTAACAATTAAAAAAAATTAAGTATGCTCTTGGGCAGAGCAGCCTGAACTTCAGAATTCAAAAAAGAAATAAAAGAAAAAAAAAAAAACAATGGATGCACCACCTTAAGCTAGTTTCTTAAAACAATGAGATCATAGGTTAAATCACTAGATAACCAGTCCAAAAATATGAAGATGCCCCTGCTTTATGATATTTGAGTATTGTTTCATGCTTTAGCCATTCTCAGAATTTAAAAATGTTCGAGCAGAGTGGTGATATCATCAGAGTAATTTCACTTTATAATGGAATTATTGGAATTAATTTTATAATATTTGTATATAAATTATTTTATATACAATAGTCAGGCAACATTGTCAAAATCATAAAGTTTGGGTTTGTGTAAGTTATGATTGTTTATATGTAGTGAGTGTATCTTTCCTTATCCAATAAAATCCGGGGCTACAGGTTATAACTTCTATTTTTGTATTCTTCTTTGCACTTTGTAAAAGATATAGCTGAATAAAAAAATTAAGTTTCAAGTAATAAAATTTTTGTGAGGAAGACAGCGATTTTACTTCTTTAAGTGAATGGGATTTTGTTAAATCATTATTTCGGTCAAAAGATTTAAAATAAATGGCACATGAAATACTCAAATCAGAATGAAGTACAAATTTGTGGTCATTAGAGAGATACTAAGATAAGGTTTAATTTAGATTTTCTTCATCACTTCCGCATATATTAAAACTTCTAATAAAATAGATATGATATTGTGGCTAAACCAAATATTTGTTTTATGCTCAAGGAAGAAACAATTTAATGGAGTTATTTTGCTTATAAGCATTGAAATATTTCTTATTTTTATAAACTTTTTCTGTTAAGTAGCTCCTCATATTGCCCTACATGTTTCATGGCCTTATTTCCACCTCTTCAGGGGCCATAAGAACCTATTTTACTTTTTTTTATAGAATGCAACAATATGAATTTTCAGGAGGTGAATTTACGTGAAAAAAAAAAAAAATGGTAAGAAATAAATTAAAGTTAGAAACTCAAACATTATTGATGAGGTAACATTCAGTTTCTGTCAGTGTTTATTGTATATTGAAATAAACATTGTAATGTGTGCAAAAAAAAACAAAAACAACAAGAACACAAGTAAAAGAGGGAAGGGTTCATAATGCACAACATAGCAAAAGTTTCTGTCAGCTGAAAATAAGCAACATCAACATGCAACAAACATCGATGTGGTTTCAAGAAAGCAATTACTAACAACGACATTAGTATCGACAGGTACAGGTAAGATGTGATAATAAGTACCAGCTGCTTCGAAAGACCTAAAATGTTTCCCCACCTATGGCGTCCAAGGGACTGAAAGTTTAATAGTGATTTGAGAGAAAATGTAGTTTGTTTAATGTAAGAGTACTCACCCTGTTGCTGGGGTTTAAGCAGGGAACTGGAATGTAAGGGGCTAATGGAGCCAGGAGTGGTATAATGTGAAGTCCCACTAAGATGGCATTCATCAGGCACATCACCTCCCACAGGAAGCCCCTCTGAAACTGAATAATAATTTGGAATTATAGTATGTTGTAATTCCAAATGTTTGCCATAAAAACGGTCTTTATATTATATTGATTAGATTTAGAATTTTGAACACTTTAAAAAAAAAAAAATTGTTTTCAGAAACTGCTTGGGGAAAGAAAGTGTACATAAATTTGAAAATATTAGAAGGATCAATGGGAAGTCCAAACAAAATAAGATTAATCCATCATTAACTCAAATGAAGAATAAGAAAGTGTTTTTCTCCGAATATTAGAAACTGTAGCACAGCTACCGCAAGGTAATTATTATTAACCTAAGGAATTAACTACCTTTTAAAACAGACTACTACTAAATATTATCATGGGTTAATGTTGGTTACTATTTAAATGATATTTAACTTACTTGACAGCAGCTTGAAGAAGTAGGTAAATCCTAGACGAATGAATGTACTTACATTATATTTGATTAAATTAAATTTTACCAATAATTTTGAGAAAAAGAGTAAAACTTATTGATTTATACTTATCAGCCGAAATAGTCATATTTTTCTTTATATTTTAAAGTTTCAAATAAAATTTAAGACCAATACATAAGAAAAAAGAATTGTGAAAATCACAGTAAACTTCAGAGTGTTATTCTGTCTGCCTTTTCTAATTATTTGGATTTTTTTTTTTTTTTTCAAAAAATTAGTAGATGTATATGCTTATTTTGTTGAATATGCATACTAATGAGTTGTAAGGGGGGGGGGGTCAGAAAGTTATGCAATTTAGGTATAATTAATATGGCAAAGAATCTCCCTCTGATAATCAATAATTATGGGCTTCTCAATGGGCCATTTTGCAAATCTATACAGTGATGTTTAAACTCATTACTGTAATATATTACTGTGAAAAGACATTCACTATTCCAATTTGAATTTTCTTTACAAAATTTCCTTTTCACCAAAATTTAATCACACCCTTATATTCAAACGTAAAATCAGAATTAGTAGTCGGCATGTTTAACTTATTTCCACAAAATAAAATAATAAATTGTTACACAGAATAAATAATGAGGCTTCTTACACATTTCTAGTCAAGAGTCTAGAGAAGGAGTTTACAACAGAACGAAAGGGCCACTTTTCAATTTTTGTTTATATATGATCACCCTTATACACAGTATGCTTATGTGATGGATGTACTCATATGCTTCAGTCTTTCTCCGTGTAGAAAAAGGAAAATATTCATGTTACAATACTATATATGAAATAGAGAGTTTGAGCTACTTTAGGCCTTGGCTGTAAGCACCTGGATCTATTGTGACGTTTGTCCCTCGTTTCATTTTGTCACAAAGTTTTAGCTCCCTGCATAAAGCATAGAGTGTGAGCTCCTTGGAAGCAGCCTCGGCTATTTTCATGAGTATATTTTCAACTGTCTCTTGCCCAAAAATACCTCTCTACATGACAATTATTATAAATATCATTTGTTGAGGGTTTCTTACAAGCTTGAGGATCATAGTTAAGTATATTGGGATAAAATAGTACTAAGACAGGAGGGAACTTAAAGCAATTACTTAAAAATAATCCCAAATTATGAGTTTTGAAAAAAACAATCAATTAAATTTAAAAATAGGGCAAATAAAATGATCTTTACTAAAAAAAAAAGAAGAAAAAAAAAAAAAGAAAAACAATCCTCTCATAAAATTCCTACCCTTATATTACTAATACTGTAACTATAACTATGCCATAACAATATAAAAATAATGAAAAATATAGGAAAGGTGGGTTGATTCCTCTAAAGAGATGAATATTTCAACTCTGAAAATATTTTGTAAAAATTGATAATGGTTTAAGATGAAATTTGTACAAGAGTTTAGAAAGGCACTTTGTTGTCCAATGAATTTGGGACTCATGATAATTTAAAACTGAATTACTATAAAAACAAAAAAAAATTAAAAAAAAAAAAATATTACAGTAATTAATCACACTCACTCAATGAGGAAGATTGAGTGTGATGGGGTTTGGCACTTGCTCCTGCGGAATGAAGTGAGCCAGCAATGGCGAGTGGCAGTGATTATGAAAGAGTTAGGAGGCAAACATCAAACCCTTTGATGTTTGCCGTGATCATGAAAGAGCGGTATTATTTCATTACTTGAGGTCTGATATCTATCTCTAAAAATTATGAACCTTAATTTAAAATCCGACGTTATTTTATTTTGAACCTAAACCGCGGGGTCTATGCGGCCCCCAAATGCATTTGCATACTAAAGTTTGGCCTAGAACACTTCAAAGGTTGCCCATACCTGTTGTCCATTAAGGAAAAGCCAACATCCTGCTGGATTAGTATGAGTAAAACTCAGGGAATCATGGAGCATTTATGATTTACTGTAATTTTAATTCTAAAGATGATGTTGATATCCAACAAAATCTATAAAGGAGGAAAAATTTCACCTTAAACAAAAATGAATACAAAACTAAAGGCAATTGACTTAAAAAAACAAAAAAAAAACAAGGTTTTTATTTAGGAAAATATGCTTGGACATTTTTTAAGAATATGAACTAAATTAAAAAATACCCCTATAGACTTCTCTAAACTAACTTAAGAAAGTGTATTATAGAAAAGAGTATATATTAATACTAATTTTAACAAACGTTTATCAGCAAAACATCGAATCATGAAGGAAATTGGGCCAGCGAAACGTTAAATTACACTCATTCACTTTAACAAAATTATCATTCCTTAAATGATAAAAGCATTCATGTCACAAGTATGACAATTGTGCATGCTTGGGGTAGTTACACAGAAAGCTTCATGCGTTGACACTTAGAAAAACATTGTTAGTAAGGTCAGAATGTGATTGGTGAGGGTATTTTTCACTACTTCTGTACAACAGATAGTTAATATAAGTGCTAACTTCTGATTCTTAACTTATAACAACCATGATGAGAGAGTGATAATTTAATTTGAATGAATAAAATTCGTCCTAATTATTAATAGTTTTCAATATTTTAATTCTATTTTTGAAAATATTTTCTTTTTGAATGTAAAATAGTCAAGAGTTAAGAATCTTTACTTATCTGTTGCTTGGGGCTAGTGCAAAGGCTTTAGACATCACTTGAGAGAGGAGTGTAACAAACAACTAGGGAAAAAGAAAATAATAACACAAAAAAGTAATTAACAGTTCTTTAATGTAAAATGAATACAAAAAAAAAAATGGAATCCGTAGTTCTCATGAACAACAAAGAAGTATTTTTAAGTGAGAAAAAGGAAAAATTGTTGAGAGAAACGCGTTTTCCTCTTGCCTGAAGTACTTCAATATCTATGTTACATTCAGATAATCCATATAAAATTGGCACTAATTGCAGAACTGTGGCACCACCAACGGCCATATAAATATTAGGTATTCATTGCATCTTTCATATCAAGATTAATTTGTTTAAAGGTTCCTTGAAATTTAAATAAACCTAAGAATATTTTATATTTATTTTTGAGATGATAACCCTTTCTATATTCCAATTTTAAATATGTAATTTATTTTACAAAATAAATTTTCAGTAAATTTTAATTTATTGAAATTTAATGCCTAGACATACAAAAAATAATAATTATTGTTTCATTAAAATGAAGGGGTTTATCTCTAATTATGTAGTGTTTGTTACAGAAATGTTTTTACACATTACATATATTTTTAAGTAATTTCCTGAAAACATAAAAACAATTAAATTCGGATTACAACAATAGTACAAATTCATTTTTCAACGATGTTAGTACATGATAGGGGAGCTAGAAAATAAGCCATTATTTCTCCAAATGCTAGATTACTTATGAATTATAAGCTCTTAATAATCTCCTGAGAAGGCGAAGTATTTTTATTGTAATTTTTTCTCATTAGTATATCTATTCCAATAGTTATTATTTCCATTTAAATGCAGGGAACTATTTACATTCCTTTAGTTTCTCTGCTTTAAATCATTGAATTAACGGAGGGTTGAAACCCCGGTGAGTTGTAAACTTCACTTCACTAATTTAGCAAGTATCAAAATAGATGGAAAGTAAATACACCTTCACTTCACAGTTTGCAAATATTTATTGACTCTCTTCTCTACTGGCTCACACATTTACAGTGCCTCTTCAGGGAAAATGTAATAAATAAAATGCTTTTTTATTTATTAAATTTTCTCCGAAAGAAACATTATAAAAGAAAGAACGTAAATAAATATTTTCAAATTGTAAAGTATTCACCTTCTGTCTATTTTAATAATTTCTAAATTAGTGAAGTGAAGTTTAAGCCTCAACTTGGCAGCGACCCTCCGCTTATTTCATTATTTCAAAAGCTACATATGTCCACACATTTTGAATTTTTCATTTAAACTTTTAATTAAAAAAAAAAACTTTCAAATTGCGTATCAATATGCCTTCATTAATTGTAGGCATCAGCCTACAATCCTTATTGAAATGAGTTCTGAGCAACAAGCACAATGAATTCGTCTGACTTGAGTCCACTTCTCGTGATAAGTTTGGCTTTTTTAGTGAAAAAAAGAAAAGAAGATCATGGATGAAGAACTATTTGAAAGAAAGGAACCATCAAATGATTCGTGAAATAAGTTTGGATGAAGGTCTTTTCCACAAGTTTGCCAGAATGTCAAGAGCTAACTTTGATAAAATCCTGTTATTGATTGTGCCTAAAATTACAAAATCAGACACACTTTTAGGTGATGCAATTCCGCCTGAAATCAAATCAGCTATCACGCTGATTTGCTATTCCTAGCAACAGAAGACTCATTCGTGTCCCTCAAGTATTTATTTCGTGTTTCTAAGCAGTCCATATAAACGAATTACGATACATAGAAAATAATAATACTTTGGATTTATTAGAATGTTTGTAAACAGTTAAAAATACTAGTAAACTCAATAGCGCATTAGATGATGAAAAAATCCCCAACTGGTTGTTTTTCGATTGGATTCTAGTTCAATACAGGTTTCAACATGAAAGTGGGAGCTTGAAACTCATAAGAGGCAAACAATAGCACATGCGTTACATGCCCTTCACTGTCAACATGTCGCATGTAAAAACTCAACAAGTGTAGACATATCTAAAGATTTACAGCAGAGAATTTTAATGAATATAAATAGTACACTGCATTTAAATGGAAATAATAACTATTGAAATAGATATTATACTAATTGGAGACAATTATAATAAAAATACAGCTTCTTCTTCTAAGCCTATTAGGAGCTTATAATTCACAAGAATCATTAGTGATCTTGCATTTAGGGAAATGAAGCCATCTTTTCAAGCTTCCCTGTAGTAACATTGTTGGAAAGTGAAACTGTACTATCTTCCACCTATTCCTAAGTTGAAGTAATATGTCAATTAATTATTAATCTTTGTTATTAAAGACAAGTAAGGCTCATCACACAAAATACTTGAAGGAAGACGTACTTGGCGCTTGATGATCGAGGAGAGGTTGTGTCTCTCGAGATGAATCAGAGGTAGCCGATGACACTACTCCTCTTCCCTCTCCACGCCTCATGTTCCCTGAACTGCTTGAGTGTTTCATTCTCACATCAGCTGTTCGTCCTACATTCAACCAGCAGAAAGCACATAGCTACAGCCAATCAGGGGATACTCTCAACACATTGAAAGCAAAACACATTGACATACTTATAGAATTTAAATAATCTACAAAGAATCACTTTGGACAGATATTTAAATAAAAGCTTCTTGTGGTTTCACAATTTAAAACTACTTCCGAATTCAAATCAATTTACTCTTTCTATTTATCTAGGTGGAATGCCAATGTAAATTTCTTTCAATTATTATTATTATATTAAACAAATAAATGTAAATTGAACTGTTTTTCAATTAGTAGAAGTGTTATTACTTAAATTAATAAATAAGTAAGTAAATTCAGCAAAGCTAATATTAAATAGTTTATTATATGTTCGCCATATTGTAATTTAGAAATAGCTTATTTTGTAAAATTGTAGAGGAAAGTATTTTTCATTTAAAACAATTAATTTAGTTATTGAAAAAAATGGAGACTGTAACTGAACGTTGGCAACAGCACAAATAAAAGTAGCAATAAAATAGAGAAGGAATTGACAATTAATTGAAGGTTCAGTAGACAATCATGATTACAATTTACAAGAGAGAAATTCTGTATTTAAAAAAATAAAGTTTTATTAATTACTTGATTTAAGGTTCAGGTACACAGGACGCAATCTGTCGTGGCGGGGAGCGATCCAATGATCATTGAGGCAGTCTATGATAAGGGGGTCCAATGATACAGTAAACTGGTTCCTTTCTGGAGAATAGGATGTGCTAGTTTTCAAAGTTCTGTTATTATTATTGTTCCAATACTCATGGGAAGTATCAAACAAATACACATATTTTCGCACTATTTCAATGAATAATTCAGTTTCTTCACACATTTTACCAAACTGATCGTGCGACAAATATGTAATTTTTACAACTGTTTTTCCCGGCAAAGCGATAAAGACAAGCTTACAGCAACAGATCGTTCTTTGTTTAATACAAGTAGAAAAGTCTGCCACCCTCGGTCAGATATTGCTGCCCCCAACGACACAGATCGCGTCCTGTTTGCCTGAGCAGTTATTGGTAAATCTCCTGCCATAAGATATCAAGTTAAATGTTAATTATATAAAAAATAAGTTGTTGGCTCCAAATTTACTATGAGAGATTGGAATGAGCACAAGAATACTTGCAATACAAAAATAAACATCAGTACTACAAAACCTTCAATGTTTATGGATCAAGAGAATTGTTTTTGACATAATAATACGATTATAACTACAGCACATGAAGCCTCTGAGCTTTAACTAAATACATTATTATATTAATAACATGCTTTTTCATTCTAGAAGCAATTCGTTAGAAAAAATAAATGATTATACTCTAATTATACTTTTTAATACATTTATTAATTTCAAAAGAGGGAAGAACACAAATTAATTAAAAAGTACTAAAATACATTTTTATAGCATGCTAATTTACTTATTAAATGTTGCAGAGTAAAATGGAAATCATACCATTTGGAGAGTCGTCCTTGTGTGGTGTTTTACTGGAGAGGCCATGCAATCGTAGATCGGTGAGGCTGCGCTTCAGTTGGCTGAACATGCCTGACACACATACACATCCACACAACTACACTACAACATGCTCTTCAAGTATAATTTCATTCTGATTAAATAACGTTAAAGAGCACTAAGTTTTTTTAAATTAAAAATGCAGGTTTAGCCATATCTTTGCACTAAAACAATATTATAGAGATGTATTACCAAATGTCTAAATAGCTTAGAATTCATAATATTTATGAAGCTCTCTTTTATTATAAATGTATTAAAACTTCAGCTTGGTCTTGTGAGTATTAAAAAAAGTACACTAGATTAATCATATCATCCGTACCATGTCAAATTATCGAATACGCAAAATCTCATTTATTCAGATTCGAGACTTTCCTCTTGGATTGTGGACAATACAGCTTTTTGCAAACTAACCCCTTTAGAATAGCTTTTTATGCCTTAAATAAAGTATCGAATAAGGCCATTTTTCAATTTATTCCTTCGTCGATGGATAGAATATGTTTGTTCTCTACTTTGCTCCAATTTGCATATTTGATAGTTCGACATGGTAGGGATGATAGAGTAAAATTTTTATTAGATTATAAAAATAAAGTTTTAAATATTTTAATTTTTTTGTTAATACAAGTACAATCTAATACTACAGTCCTCTGATTCCTATATTTTAAATGCTTACAATTCACTCTTATTTTAAAGTATAAACCCCAAGTTTTATAGGTATAACAAAATTGATGTGTCTTCACTTGCCACAATCCATGAATTTATTAATTTATAAAACTAGAAAACGTTTGAGCTGTTAAAATTAAGTATTAAATAAAATCAAAGAAGATTATAATTTATCAAACCATTATTTGTAATTTGAAGCAAAAATTATTTTTTTCAGATAATTTTATTTAGCACAAATATGGACGAAACCTGCACTTTTATTTAAAATATGAGTAAAGAAATTTGAATTCTGATTTAATAGCATTATTTCTGATTGAATTGGAAAGCTTAATTTCTGAGGCACTTTATAACACCAATATTACGAATTTATATGACTAAATATAATTTATATTACTGATTTATGCTATATTTTATTATGGTTGAAAAAATAATTTATTTTACAAATAACCTTACTTTAATATATTCAACAGGTCAAACATTATTGTTTTTATTTCAATTTGTATTAGGGGAACAGGTGAAAAGTATTTATCGATTTTCTCTGATGTATATTTCTGTAACTTTTCTATCATAAATCAAAAAATTATAATAATGTAACAAAATTAAGAGAAATAAATGATTAAACTTTCCATCAATAAGAAGTTTTTTTAATTTGAATTAAAGGTAGAATTTATTTAAAAAAGGAATTAAGACATCTATAACTGCAATGTATATTACATAATTAAGCTGAAAATTAATTATCTCCTACACAATTAGACAAAAAATTAGATTTTTGTAAACTTGCAATTCAGTTACTAAATATTTTATTAATATCACGAATTGAATGTTTGATGTAGCATAACTAAGAGATCGTAGCAAAATTAAATGCAATTTTTCTGTATTTTACAATAATCCAAATTTATAAGTTTATTAATATATTTTATTATATAAAATATGGTCCATGGTCTTGCAGACCATAGACCAGGATTTTCTATTTTATCATGTAGTCTGACCGAAATGTGAAGTACGTGATGGAAAGTTACCGGTTTAAGGAGTAAGTGTCAATTCTTTGTTCAGTAGGCTCGGAATTGGAGTTTCTTCTCATATTATATTGGGCTCTATCAATATATTTGTTGGCATATTTGAGGGCTCGCTAGGGAGCTTGAGGATCGTCTAAAGCGTTTAATGAACAGTTTTCTCAGATTTACCCTCAATACCCCCAAGATGCTCATATTTCTCACCAGTATTCCAAGTTGAAGTGGCTATTCCCATCTAATACGACGACAATACTTCCTAGTAGTCAGAGAGCTGGTAACACACTTTTCATGAAGTGTTTTATGCACCCTGAAATTTTGCTATAATATACCTCTTGGGTAGCTTACAGCAACAGGTCGTCCTTTGTTTAATACAAGTAGAAAAGTCTGCCACCCTCGGTCAGATATTGCTGCCCCCAACGACACAGATCGCGTCCTGTTTGCCTGAGCAGTTATTGGTAAATCTCCTGCCATAAGATATCAAGTTAAATGTTAATTATATAAAAAATAAGTTGTTGGCTCCAAATTTACTATGAGAGATTGGATTGAGCACAAGAATACTTGCAATACAAAAATAAACATCAGTAAGTAGATAAGAAGGTAAGTATGTGTTTCCTGAACATACCTTGGAACACAAGGTACTGCGCATAGGGGAAAGGTGCAAAACAATATTGCCCAAAAATAGTGTTTTATTCAGAAGCCAACTATCATTAATGTAAAATAATTGCAAATTAAGGCAATTTTATAATGAATAATAAATAAGGCACATACTTTAGATGGGGGTTAAAATGAAAATTAAAAAAAAACAACAATGTACCTAGTTTTCATTTTTAATATTAAATGAAGTGCTTTATTCACGCTGTGGTTTAAACAGCGTTTTCAATAAACATATTTGAAAATAATTACAAAAGGGCAGACACTTTTGAGGGGTTTAATTATCAGAAAACATAAAAATAAATGTTGCCTATGACAGACTGCAATACTCTGCGCGTAACCGTAAGAGTGAATGAGAACATCGCACAGTGGTAGTTGTGGTTATTCTCTGTGCTCTCATTGGTTCTTGATCATTTCCTTTCTTAGCCCTCATTTTTTAAAAATATTTATTTGTTTATATTGAAATATTTAATTATATTCTTAATCCCCTCTGAATATTGTTTCATCATTGCTCCACCCTCTCTCTTCTCTTCTTGCAACAGTATTCCACATTCCCTTTGTAATCACTGTCTTCTTTTTATTATTATCATTTATGTATATACATGTACTTATGATTTATTTTATTATTTAAGGATTTCTTAATAATTTTTGAATTTGTTTTTTCTGTTTCTGTTTCTTCTTTACTTATAGTTATATTTTTATGTTAAATTTTTTTTTTCAACCATATGTACCAATTAATTATTCTTATTATTTAAGCTATAGCTTTTTCAAATAGATGTTTAGTTGGTGGGAAAAGGGAATGGCCATTATTTCCCGTGCAAGAAATTGGTGATAAAAATTCACTCTGTTATAACCTTATCACTTGGAGGTTTAAAACGTTTTTAGTCTTAGCTTTTTTAAGTATTGATAAATATTAGACACTATTTCCTTGGTCTGACCTCTCAAAGCCTTCCCTAGTCTTAAACAAGACATAATCAGTTTTTATAATGTTTCACGTATTGTGTTTTTCCTTGAAATAGCAGTTTGATACTGTTGGAACCGTCAGGGAATATTTCCTCAAAATTTAGAGCAAGCAGAATTGAACTTTTCCATCTATCTGAAAAGGCTGTAGTTAAAACTTAATTTTTTGAGATTACCAAATGACACATCTCAAACTTCTCGATGAAAACTGTTACTTTGATCTCTAATGGGTTAAAATATTGTGGCCCGCTTATGCGGGGCATCCCGTAAATATTTGTTGAGTTTTAGACGGTGTTTTAAGCCTGAGTTATTACATTGTTTTATTTAAAATTTGTTATTTTTCTTGCACAGTGCGAAGGCGTTTGTCTGTTATTGTTTATAAAAGATTTTATATTACTGGTAATATATATAAATGTAAGCATTACATAAATTATTTTTATGTTCTGACATTTTTTATATAATGTTCTAGCACTGGTGGTATGGATTTTGCTCCAAAAGGACTAAAAAAATAAAAATGGAGGGATTGGCCTGGTTGTTTTTTTTTGTCCAGTCGTAATAATATGCTATTATTTTTTTTTGTTGTGATGTCATAGTAAATATTGTCTTCTATTATGCTCAATCCTATAGAGATGACGGCCAGCATATGACCGAGGGTACGTGGTGACGGGACCCTCCCGATGCCTGCGTGTCCTTCCTGACAGCTACTAACTAGCTGCCTTCCACGTGTGCCCCATAGTTGTCTTGTTTTTGTCATTTCAAGGATATTCTAAGTTAATTTTGTGTTTCTTCAAATGTTTAATGTTCTTCTGCTTCCAATATTTGAAACGGAAATATAGTTACAGTTATCAATACACGTTTTAGAAAGACATCAGATAGTAAATATTTTAATAATTATTAATATAAATTGTTTTCTCTCAATAACAAAATTCCCTCTTCTTATATCAATGGTGATATTTAAAGAATATTTAACATCTAATCAATATTAGATTTTTGTATATTTATTTTTTTGAAAATTATTTTTTATACTTAATAATTAGAAAAACTTAATAATTCCTAACTCATTTATTTAGTTTCTTTTTATTGTTTACAAATTGCCCAGTTAACCTTTTAGCACTTTCCTCCGAAGGAAAGTAGCTATTGAGGTTGCACTCATGACGGAATTTTTGAAAAATTTCTTCAAATCTTTATCGATCCTACCTAGTAGACACCAAAAATGTCCCCCGTTAAAATTTATATATATATATAAGTGTCTGTTAACAAGTTAGTGGTCAGAGTTTTTGTTTTTTCTTCACGAAACGTGGTATATAGCGTTCAATTAGCAAACGATTGAACGAGTTCGTTCCACCAAAATCGGCCCACCAGGAGGGGGGGTTTACCCCGGACCCAAAACACTAATTTGACCATGCCAGTCGTAGTTTTTGTTATATTTCAACGAAAATCGGTATTCATTATGTTGATCTAAAGAGAGAAATACGTTGTAAAAATAAACTAAATCGGTTCATTAGGAGGGGGGTTTACTCCGGACCCACATTACCAATTTGCCACTACCAGCCGTAATTTTTGTTACATTTCAACGAAACTCGGTATTCGTGGTGGTAATGAAAAATGGGTTGTAAAAATAAACTAAATCGGGTTATTTGGAAGGGGGGTTTACTCCGGACCTAAAGTACTAATATACTCATACCGGTCGTAATTTCTGCTGTATTGTAACGAAACGCAGTATACGTCGTGGGTATCTCATGAGAAAGAAGTGTTGTAAAAATGAAGTAAATCGGTCTATTGGAAAGGACGGTTTACTTTACACTCTGTTTCATTAGAATTAGCCCGACAGACGTAGGTTCCCAAAGCCGCCGCGAGGAGCGCTATCTCCCACTAGGGGGACTGTATCCTGTTCCTGCATCAGATCAAAAGATGGAAAATTAAGTTTTTGTGTATTTATTAAGTAGTACAGTATCATGTATTAACACAACTCTGGAAGCAAATTATTTACAAAATTAATAATTGAAGAGTTCTCATAAGAAATGTATATGAGCAGAACTATTCACGTTTTTATTTTATTTATACAGGTTATTTACAGCAAATTATTCAGCTCCTGCGTGACGGACTTTTTTAATATGAAATCATAATTATTACATTAGCAATAAGATTAATTGCCAATAATTTAAACTAAAATTATTAATGTTGTAAAACTAAACTTATCAATTTCGTAAAATAAGGTTGTTTTTTTTTCAGATTTTTGTGGTCTCGTATTAGTAGTATTTATATTCTTTAATTAGTGCAAAAACCTTTACACGTAACACCTTTGTACTACTTATTTCCCTCGAAACTGCGATGCTTCCACTGCAAATTACATTGTTTACACTTTGAAAAGGCCCCTCTTCCTCGAAGTACTAGGATGCTCTTCAATAACACTCCCTGGAGTAAGGGAATGTACAGGCTGTGATGTATCTTATTCAGAGAAATCTCACCCACGTACACCGATAAGTCTCCCTAATAGTCTTAAAGAGCTGGTAAAGCCCATCGTCTCGAAAGGGTTAAAGACACAATCGAAACATTATAATCATCCTCTAAAGAAAGGTGGTCTAATTTTTTTTTTATATCAACTATGTAGAAGATATTTAATTTTGGTCAGCCATAAGGAAGTATTTCATTTTGTATTTTAAAACAAGAAAACCGATTATGTGAATGAATCTTAAAAACTTAATTATATACAATTAAAAAATTCATTAACAGATTAGACAAAAAATGTGTTCTTCTATGAACATTTTTTTATGTGTATTTGAGCAATTTGGAGCATCTGCATTCCAAACATAAACACTTCTAATGCATAAGAAATTTAAACCTTTTAATAACATGTTTAATTAATAGTGAGATGCCAATGATATAAAATCATTGAACAATAGTGTTCATGTCTGATTATTTATGATAATAGGGGGATTTTCTTGACCAAAATCCAAATTAATGCGTGCCTTCGCATCTCTTAACATATTCACACCTCTACAAAATTAAAAAAAAAAGGCCTGAGAGCTCAAGGCTTATTTTGACATATTAATTATTTTGATCAATAACTAAAAATAATAAGTTAGAGTTTAAAAAAGAACAGACTTAAGTGTTTTTCCAAAATTTGTATCCGGTGGCTACAAACTAGAGGTTGTCCAGTAGAGCTATTCCAATCCAGAATTAATACTCATCAATAATGTATCTTACTCTTTTATTACTGTCAATAATTTTAATATTTATCTATTACAAGAAAGATAGCGTCGGGTTGATCTGGAATGTTCCAGACCACTTGGTGCTCCCAAATCTGGAAGCATCACTAATGGTGGAAGACTTGTAAATGTTTTTAATTTTTTCTTTCACCGTACCACCTAGACCTTGTACCTATCTATGCAAGTGAGAACCCTAGCAGGCAAAGTCAGTCATCTACAAGCATTCATTTTACAACACAAAGCAACAATGTCGAGGCTTTAGTGGAGTTATCCACATGCTCCTTCTAGAATTGTAGTTAAAATATTTAGAAATTCTTGAATTTTCATCTTTATTCTGAAAACTATATCGGATTATAATAACTAAAGCTGTTTCAGATGTAAGTATAAATTCATTTTTGAAGAATTCAAAACGTTTGTGTGTTTGTACGTTTATTATGGTAAATTTTGACTGGTCCAACCATTATTTTTGTAGGAGAAGCTTAGGAAAAAATTGATGCAACACAAAATAATAATAATAATAATAATAATAAAAACTATATTATTATGTTTCGTAATCATATTACTAGATGAAGATGACAAGAAAGTATTGCAGTGCTCAAAGTTACAATATCTCAAAGAGTATTTAATTGAGAATTTATCGTTTTGATTAATACCGCATTTTGGACGGATAAACTGAAATGGATATCTCCCTGAAGTACTAAAACTAAAGGAAGAGGATCCAAACAAATTTAGTATTTTATGGTATATGAATATTTATAATGAATTGTGATATTCTTTATGTTTTCCTTATGAAGTAATCACCTATTTTAGCAAGAAGAGTATTTTTTCAGAACAAAGTTTTTCTATTGGGAATTTTAAAATAAAATGAATAAAAATAATAAAAAAAAAGAGGTATTCATGGATTGTACTATAAATTTTTGTTAATCTATATAAAAGTAAAAAAAAAAAAAAAAAGGACTAAAATTCAGTTCCATCACACCTAGATTGCGGAAAAGAAAAATTCTTCTAAATCATGCTCATTTCAGAAAATGTCTTTGTCAGATGAAGAATGTTTGATGGTTCCTCTTTTGAATTTTACTAATTTATTCATTTGAAGAGGGTTCAAATCAACATGTCTAAGGTCTAAAGGGTTTTAAATTTCTCATGCAAAAATAATTAATGAAAATATGATACAATAAAAAAGAAGAAGTCAGAAAAGAAAAGTGTATCATACCACTTATAGAATTCATTCCATGTGAGCGGTGGTTATTTTCATTAAATTGTAAATTAAGAGGAGTAACATCTTGTCCAGCTTTTTCAGTAGAGAATTCTAAAATGCCATGACCCATACATCTATCACTAAAATTCAAGAAAAATATTTCATCATGTTGCATAAATATATTATTTTAAAGTTGAATTCAAAGTTTCATAAAATACAAGCAATAAATAACACAATAAAGTTTTGTATTAGAAATTAATAATAACCCTTTGAGTGCACAAAGCCATGATAGTTGCTTGAAACTGGTTGCCCTGTAGAGCACTGAGGCTCGAGGGGCGCAGAGCCGCAATTGTGGCTTTGGTTGTTTATTAAATGTGCCAAGACAAAATAACGTCATGGTAGAGAGGCATTTGCTGAGTGATGAGAAAACTAGTAGCTACTTTTAGTACCAGTTGACCGCTTAAATATTTAAATTAAGATTAGCGATCAAAAAAATTTCCAACATACTGAGCCTCATCTTCGAATGATGCTCCTCGTTCCATACTCGGCCTCATCATTGCAGGACGGTAATAATTTCTTCTAAAATCCATGTCAAAATTACCACCTCCTCCAACCTCACCAGTTCCCAGGTCTTGTGAATTGGTTCTTGAATGCATTTTTCTAGTTTGTCGACTGGCCCATGGATCGACTCCTGCTTGCTCTTCCTGAAAAAAGTACATATGTTAAAAGTAGAAAAGAAACTTCCACTGATATTGTAAAGTTATAAACACGAATTTCTGTTACTTACGTCTCTGAGGTAGAATGTAATTTCTAAATTATTAGTAAAACACTGATAAAATTCAGGGTACAATTCTAAAACATCCAATAAATCATCACGATGTATTTTATGTAGATCACAATAAGTGAGAGCTCTTACATTGCATTTTGACTTTCCTATTGTTGCGTGAGTACATGGATTTTCACCAAATATATCATCTTTACCTGAAATATTTATGTAATAATTTGATTTGAGCTATCTTAGATCAATACTATAAAAATTATAATAAATGTAAGCATTAAATTGATTAATTCGGAAGACTAACTGAGAATAGCCATGACTATATCATCCTTTAGAATTTCAATAGATCCTCTTGAGATGAAGTATAATGATGTAAGGACGTCACCCCTGTGCACTAGAGTGTCTCCTGGTGGCGCATGAGTTGTTTTAAATTTCAATGATAAAGCTCTAAAATAGAAATGAAAATATGTATTAAGAAATTAAACGAATAATTAATTATTAATTAAGAAGAATATATCATAAGAAGAAGAATTGATTTAGGCATAACAACAAAAATAATAATCACATTACTCAAAGGAAACTCCTTAGTTCCGAGGCCTGCAATTAATCTTGATTCAATGTCATTTAAACTTGCAGAACTAAACCCACTTTAACCACTTAAGGCCCACGGCCGTAATATTTCGTGTATAGATGTCATTTTGATTTTCCCAGGAATCAGTCAACTCGGACAGTGAACATTTTATGGATATACAATCCCATAGTCAATAAATATATTTACTTGATTTTTATTGTAACTATTATTATATAAGATACAGTTTTATATTACTTTTGGCTAGATTGTGTTTTTGGGGATTGTTTCATTGAATACTGAGTTAACCCGGTGATGTCATGACCATACATCATGACATATTTAAATGACATATTTTTTCTTGGATAATTGGAGTTTTTTCGTCTTAAAAAACTACAACAGCTACATCTGTAGGTAATAAAAATGATATAAATAAATTGGGCATTTTTGGCATACAGTTCAATATAAACATGGTCATTAATTATGACTTAAGGTAAAAATGTACTTCCAACAACTGATTTTCATCTTCTAGGAGTTTCTTTTTCTTAGTTATCAAGGTAAAATCAATTGTATTTAGTTCATTAATTATTAATTAAAAAATGACTATGTTTTCAAAAATAAATTTATATACATGTATTATTATTATTTTTTTTCATGAAAATGTATAAAATAATAAATTAAAAATATAGTGATTTGTTTTTTAGTAGGATTGGAGAGCAGTTAGCTTATAAAATAAAAATAAAAATAACAAACACATTTTTTAATCCTTCGACTGCCAGCCACAAAATCATAGAACTTCTTCCCATGCCATTCAGTTTTTGCAGCTTTGTGGAAGTTATATGAAAATTATATTTAATTTTCATTGAAATTTAATTACAAAATGGTGTGTGTATCAAATTTATACACATTTAATATATTTATTGTTCTTTTATTTCTCATGAAGTGCCTCAATATCTTAATTAAGAACATAACTAAGAATTAAAAAAAAAAAAAAAAAAAAAAAAAAAACTCAAATGATTCAGGACATCTTTAAGAATAATACAAATTTAATAAAGTAATATTTTCACATGATTATCAGACAATTATTATGATGAACATAAAGGTAATTAATAACTATGTCTGACCTTAAGCATCCTGGAGAAGCCCCATCAAATGCTGAACATGACGTTAGTAAGTTTCTGTTGAGATGCAGGCAAATATCTGCCTGAAGACACTCTGGGAATCCTTTCAGCACACTGTTCATATCTATTCCATTAGTGTAAGTCCATGCATGCTACACACAATACACAAAGTCACCTATAATATACTACATACAAATCTAGGATTACATCTGGGTTTCTACTGAAAGAAAAATAAAAGAGAAAAGCTATAAAAATTATAACTATTTTACTATTACTAATTAAGTAATAAGAGAAAAAGTTGCCCAATATGGTTTAATGTTTTAAATAAAAACAATACAATAACACAGTTGTATGTATACACTTGTAATGTATATTCCTACACACATTATACTTTTTAGGTTTGTTCAGAAATTTAAATCTTCCCAGAATCAGGGAATTGTTTCACAAAAATTGTTGATGCTAATGAATAAAATATACGTTTATCTTTGGAAAAATTAATAACATGGCTAAGCGATGAATCTGGAATGCCAAAACTTATCAAGCTAACAGCTGGAAAACCGTAACAAAATAAGGTCTATTCTACAGTTTGGAAAACAAATATTTCTAATTGGTAGCAAATTGAGCCCTGAGGCACAATCAGAATGTTATTTAAAAATATTTCGAAATAGATGAGACTTAAATAAAAATATTACAAATTAAATTCATAAAGGGGAATAACACAATATTTAACCCTTTCCTTACAGTAGACCTTTGGAACAATGGACTAGACTAGCATTCGATATGGTGGACTTGTACAGTAGTCTGACTCTCTTTGCTTGTTTACCAGCATCTATATCGCTGACTTTTCCAGGAGTTCGTCCTTGGGGCTATTAAGCAAGGACTCAGGGAAGCTTTAGCTATTTCTTTCACTACTAGTTGTCAGAGTAATTATCTCTTTGTGATGAGGGAGCTAGAGATAGCTGGGGTAAGGCTAGCCGAGTGTACCTACAGCTTTGACAAATATACCTGTTACTGTCCCTAATAGGAGAAGAACTTTTTTTTTATTTTTTATAAAAAAGAGCTTATTTATTTATTTAGCTTCAATGATTCGTACCTACATCATAAAAACATTTTATTCTTCGTATTAAAAAATATAGCCTGTACAAAAATTATTTGGAACATATAATTACATAATTGAACCTACATATTCAAAGCAAAAAATAAAAAGTAAATTAAAGCTCTCATACAATTTGAAATTTTAACTGAGGAAATTTTATGAAAGGGTCCAGACAGATAGAAAGGAGAGTGAGAAAAGCGTTGTAACTGGGGCCCGGATAGGTAGAGAGATCAACGTACTGAGGGGTCGGCCAGCCCCCACCATGGGGTTAATATATAATGAATAGACATCTTATTGTTTTGAAATAAATACACCTAAACTGTATATCAAAGAAAATTTTGTGGATCACAATGAAAATCTTTAATCAGGAGTTACTCATTATTGTCACTGGTTTGGTAGAAATTAACTGGAGGAAAAGTTGTCTTCTTTTAGTTCTTATGTTGGCTATTTCCAAGTTAATAATTTTATTTGTTGGTAGCTGGACTTTAATTGTAATTGAGGAGTAGTCTGAAGAACAGATTATGGAAAACAAACTCCTAAAACTGAAGCCCTATATGAAACATACAGTCTCCAAACAGAAGTCTTCTTTCCGTTTACCATTTTCTGGACTTGCTAAAAGAAAGAATATTTATTCGTCTCTGAATTGATGATTGATATGAAATTCACAAAATACATTATGGGCCGCTCATTCAAGAATTTGCGACAACAGGAGCTAAAGAGGATGAATATATCTGAGGATAATATAATGGGAACCTAAAATTCTTAGCAATGTTTTACAGATAATGTGTTCATATTATTGAGCACAAGAGTTTGATTTTATTAAAGTTAACAAGGCAGAAATTACATTAAAAGTAATAAAAACAGTCTTTATTAATGACACAAAAGTAATAATTACAAGAAAATGTTTAAGTCTAACACATTAGCAGCATATAAGATTTGATTAGGCGTTCTCGTGACATATCCCCAGAGACATGCATTTTGAAAACGTTCTGTCATCACAATGAAATCCACTCTGCTCTAGGGAATACTCGTACAGTTTTCATTTTTTCAGGATCATTTGTGGAGTAATTGGTGACGTTTTCACCAAAGCAGGAGGTGGATCAAATGTCTCAGAAAAAAGATGGACACGAGCAAAAATGGATATTTCATTTTTAAGAAGTAACATTTCTTGGTACTTGTTCATTAACGGGGGGCCACTTCATTTTGAATATTTTTCAAACAATAACATATACAAGTAATAACATATTCACATTATAAGTTTATTTTTGGAGGATTGAAGTCCTTTATTTGTAATAATAAAAATATCGTAATCTTATAAGGCTTATTGAATATAAAAAAAATACATAGGAATACAGTACAATGTAGATTATCTGATAGAGAACAGAATTAACCTGTGTATTACATATGTTTAAAATAGAAACAATGACCCCACGTTAATGAACAATACCCCCTTTTTTTTTAAATTATGAACTATCTTCAACACTAACAAATCATTGAGTAAAAATTTAGTTTAATGTAATAATAACATTTCTGCTCAAGCAGTAATAAAAATAAATGTCATAAGAATTTAAAGTTTTTATAAAAGCACTGACAAAATTGAATTACAAATCAGTTTCAAGTTACAAGAATTATAAATAATGATTTTCAAAATTAGTTTCTAAATTATTAACAAAACAATGGAACCAACTTATTAGAATTTAATCATGATCCTATTAAAACAATCTAAGCAGTACACCAGATTGTCAGGGCATCAGCTGCAGAAACTGGTGATATGGTTAGCTTTTTTATCAGCCTCTCTTCTTGAACAGTTTTTTGTAATTCATGGTAACAACCTCAACATAAAAGCCTTATTTTCCTTCCGGGACCAGTATGTTTCATCAGTTTGTGCTGTCTTTTAAATGTTGTAAAACTAGTCAAATTCTCACAATTCAATCTTAATTATTTCCTTCATAAATAGACAATTTAAATTTTGTGGACATACGTTTTTTAGTTATTCACTCCTGTTTAATTAGAAAATCAGGAGTTTGGATATTTTTCAATTTGTATTTTTTTTTTTAATTTTCCTATTTAATGATAAAATAAAAAATCATAAAGCCAGGTGTTCAATTTCACAAATAATGTGAAACTGGATTTAGGTCTAGTTTTTAAAAGCCCGATGACAAAATACATACATATTTTCTGTCTGGTTATTATTCACAAGCTACGTCAACTGCTTAATATACTTCCGCAAATGCTAATTATTCTTTACTATGCTGATCTTTTATTCTAAATATTCATAATAATGCATATTTTTTCCATTTCATAGTAGTTCTTTTATAAGCTGCAGGTCCTATTATTTAATTTAAGGGGCGTTCTGTCATATATTATATATAATATAATTTAAAATAGAGTAAATATTTTATATTAATTTCAAAGAGGCAGTTTTAAAGAAGTGTTAAACTTTAATATTTCAATATATTGTAATACTTACACAATTGATTGGTCTTAAGCACAATCAATCAATATTTTCAGAATTGTAATCCATTATCTCAATAACTCAAAAATACATAGTGAGCAGCTTTCCCTTTATCAACATAAACAACTATTTTCACTAATAATATTTTACTATTCTAAAATCTCCAACAAACCTAGTCTGCCACAACAAATAGTATAGTACAAGAAGACAATAGCTTTACTTTTATTTTTCTATGTTTGGGACTAGTAACAACAAAACGAATACTAATTTTGCACAAGATTACTTTGCTCACCTGAAAATATTCTTCAAGCCTCTGACGAAGTGGGTTCGGAATTTGATGAAATCTTATGAATTCTCTAACCCTTAACATTTGTGTATGATACCGAGCTGTTCCTGAATATAACCTTTGAATTATTGCTGATACATTTCCAAATATGCTCGCATACATCAGAGCTGAAAAAAAGAAAAAAGAAGGAAAGATAAAATATAGTCTAAAAAACAAATGTAACAATAAATGTTACATTAATTATAATTTTTTTTGGGGGTGCATCGACTCCTAGGGCCATTAGCACCGATTAATTATAATTATAATGATTAATTATAATTATAATTAGTATTATTTATGTTAACACGTTCAATACGACGAGCACTGTATGGTGCTCATCAAGGCCTTAGCACCAGTGAGCCCGGGCCCATTCAGTTTCTTGTTGCCTTCCCGGCTAGCTGTAGCCCAAAGTGAGCCAAGATGGCAACTGCATTGAATGTGTTAAATAGAATACAAGCGTCATCCTACTAGACTTTTATAATACTTTCAAAATGATTTAATGTTTAAAGAAAAATTAAATTTTAAAATCATAATCACAATAGTTTATTACAATCAATACAGTGCAATGAAATGTACAAGTTCTCAATGATCATCTAAGCGAGGAAAAAAACTGTTAGCTATTTACTGATTTATTTATCTTAGCAGTCTGCTAAATTGAGTTTACACCTTACAATTTCATGAGGGAGTGTAAAATTTCTCTCTTATTTCAAAAAAAGGTTTTATGAAAATTTAGCATTTTTCTGAAAGAAGAAAAGCAAATGTAACAATGGTGGTGAAAACCCTCTGAAGCTTCCTTTAAAATATCAAAATTTTGAACTTCATGAATGTTTATCCACTTACATCCCATGTAACTATATTGAATCTATCAAATCATCGGATATGTTTAGTTTAAGTTTGCAATTTGGACTTGGAGCCAAATTAAATGTCTGTCATTGAGGAAAGAATATCACATTCCTGAATGGTCAGAATAAATTTGAATGGAACAACCTGATTTATTTGGTTCATTTATGAGGTTTATTTATTTAAAAATATGAAAATAAGGTTTGTTCACCAACCATGTCTCTAACAATCCAAATTATTTTTTTTTGTCAGTCATTTAGATATGAATACCGCATTCCTGAATGGTGACTTGTCACAATTAATTTTTATGGAATCTGATAGGTTTATTTATGCTGAAATCTAAATAAGGTTTGTTTACTTAAGAAGGCTCTTTTCAAAATTAATTCAAGGACAATGTCAAAATGAATTTATAAATTTAATATTAAATGTACAGAAAATATCAAGTAGTTTGTATACAATATATTAAGAGTTTTTATTGTAAGCATTTCAAAACACCCTGAACAAGAATTATATGGAAAAATGTTAAGATTATGCAGTTCAAGGAGTCGGAATTTTTATTGATTTAACTCAATTGGACTGCCAACTTAAGTCATTAATGATAACTGGAATTATCTTGATTTACTGAATAAGAATATCCGATCAATCTCTGACAGATATGAAATAGTCAGTTCCTGTTGGAACTTCCTTGAACAAATTTTTCAATTATGCTTTTAATGATTTTTGGAACTCAGTTGAAAGAAGCCTAAAGGCCAGATACAATATATCTTCAATATTGGACCATTGTTTTTCTTAGCATAGTGACTTCCTTTGGTAGGCACCATTAGAAGTTTTCTATGGGTGCATGTAAAGCAGTCCTCTTTTAAATAATTAAAAACGAACTACTAATAAAAACAAACTTACAGCCAACCAGCATTACAGCTATAGTAAATATCTTTTCTGCATCTGTATTTGGTGCAACATTTCCAAAACCAACTGACGTCAGAGAACTGAATGTGAAGTAAAGTGCAGTTATATATCTTGACTGTAACATTAGAAGTTATTTGTTTTTATGAAGAACGTATATTTTAAGATAAAATTTCAAAAATGAAAAATAGTGGGACTTACTTTAATGGAGGGCCCTCCTGTATTGTTGTGAAGATAAAATTGGTGTGTGTCGTTAGCCAGAATATCCAGCCAACCGACTTTACTAGTAAGATGAGGCCGTTCTGCATTTCCAATGGCGTACCTGTACATATTTAGTTTTTTTTTCCTTAAGTAAAATTGTTGGTTTCCTTTAATTATTTTTAAACAAAATTATTGTCCTTAGTAAATGTCAGAAAAAATCTGAATTTCAAAGTCTTAATATCTTTGATGATTTTTGCAGATAAAAATGTAATATATAACCTCAAATGATTGTGTTTCATTTATTGTAAACTTTAAGGTTGCTTCATTTAAAAAAAAACATTTTTTTGGTGTAGGATGCATGTAGGTTACCAACCTTTTCTAGGATTGATGTCTTTGCTTTTTTTAATAGAAAAGCAACAACCCCTTGAGGGAATCATACGCACAAGCCTAGGCACCATTTGTTCAACCTTAACACTCTTGGCTGTGCTTTATTTCTAAATTTTAAAAAATAAATAAGACATGGATCACATTATTAGTTTTAAATTCACAAATTCAAACTTTTAACTTAAATTTTGCTGCAAGTAATATTTACTTAATTTAATTTAAATTTTAACGTCCATTTATAATTGACAACAAATTTTAAGACGGTTTATCTATAGGTTACCAGCCAGGATAGTGCTGATGTATTTTCTTTTTTCGAAAGAAAGGCCACCACCTCTAGTAGGAATCAAACCCATGACCTTAGGCAGGGAGTGCATACACCTTAACACTCATGGCCAGTGCATTCAAAAATTACTAATTTGTTTTTTCTTCAATAAGAAATATTTTACAGGAGTTTTTAATGAAAAATTGACTCTGAGAGATCCAATTAATAATTTTTATTTTTTGGTCCATCAACTGCTGAGGTCATTAGCACCCCAATTAATAATATGTTAAATATAGAACCAGATCTATAAATTATCTATTGGTAATTACGCACAAACTATTGGTAATTACAAATTGATATGGGAAATTAATATGAAATTTTAGGTCCTTACCATATGCAGGCCAGCCAATGTGCGATGAGTGCAAATGTTGCCATAAGCAGTAATAAAACTGCTGCCCCATATTCTGAATACCTGTCAATTTTCCTTGCAACTCGGACAAGTCTCAATAAACGTGCTGTCTTTAGAAGACCTATCAAGGTTGTTGTCTGCAATAAATATGTCATTGATACAGAGTGATATCATTTTACAAATATTTCCACAAATCAATACATTGTATTAAAAATGAACATTGTTGAAAAGCATAATAATTTGTGATGTCTATAGAAGGCTCCAATCACATATCTTAAGTTCACTTTTTCTTCAACCATAGAATTTTCTCTATGCTGTTGCAATCCAGTTTTATAATTTTTTATTATAAGAATTGCTATGATAGATACCATTTTGAAGAAAGTTATATTTTAATCAGGATAAAAAATATAAAATTAGGCTCACGGTTGAGATTTAAATCATAAATAAATTGTAAATAAATATTATTCAAAAGTACCATTCCAACTCCTGAAATTAAGCAATAAATTCCTCCATAAAGATCTATAAATGTTTGACTTTCTAAAATCGAATATATTTTTAAAATACATATATAAAAATTGAATGATTCAATCATAACATCTTAAACTAAATCATTGTCTTCCTATCTTTCTGGTAATTATTATGTTTCAGAACGTGGTTTATAAAGAAGATAAATAATGAGGGATGTCTTGCTTTCATTTATTCCTAATTTGTATATATTTATATTAAACGGGGTCTCCCTGTGGTCTAGTGGCTAAGCCTTGGATTCTCTGTTGGGAGATAGAGGTTCGAGTCCCGCCTGCAGCAGGGATTTTTCTCATTTCAAGACCCGTTGAGAAAATTCCCGGCTGCACCATAATTATCAGCGCTAATGGCTCAAATGTTGGTGCACCATAAAAAAATATAAATATATTTATTTTAAATTGGTCTCTGCTAAATATTATACAATTTTAACACAATTACTACATGGCTACTACACAAAAGATTCACAATATCTTCAACAAAAACAGTATTTACTATTTTTGCGCAGAGAAAAGTTGAAAACCCCTGACCTCTTCGTATTAATAATGTTTTATTATCATCAACAAATACCTTCTCGACTCATCCTATTATAGTCAATGTTTTCAACGTTGAATATAATCTTCAGAAAAACAAATGCCTAATAATTTTATCATGGGTTCCTTGCCACTGTGGTATTCCGGGTAATGAGAGAGTCAAAGAATTAGCTAAAATTGCTGTAATGAAAGGTGGTTGAGTATCCTTATATTCCGTGGTCCGATATTTTAGCTCATACCAAAGACAGAATCTGGCTTCAGTGGGAAAGAATATTACCCTAAAAAGAAAATGAATAAAAAAAATACAGTAGCATTTATTACTTAAGATTAAAAATAACTCTTTCTTTAAGTAATAGTGAACCCATATAACAAACTATTGCAGGAAAAAACAATGATTTAGTTCAGATGAAATGCCTTTAAAAAAACTAAATGATAAACTCTAATTACACTTAATAAGATATATTTGTAACATCTTGATGAGTTTTAATTTTCAAAGTTTCAATCACTGGCCAAGTAAATTGAAACAGAGGTATTTAATCTGTAATACCATAAGGTATAGTAAAAATTAAAAAAAAGAAAGCATGCTAACTATTTACAGCCCTGGAATCACATGCAAGAATATTAAAAACATTGTAGCCAACATATTTAAACTATCTTGAAAACTCTTAAAATAATTAGAGCTTATCAAAATAGTAGTAGACACTTTGCATATGTAAAATTCAACTATCAAATACTTTTGAAGTAATGTTAAGTTTGAAGTAAGACAAATGGTTATTTGAATATTCAATAATATTGAAAAGGCTTACAATTTAAGACATTGTTAAATATTCAAATCCTATCAGTTTTCATTGATCATAAAATCCTAAAGTGTTAACGCATAAAAACGTGAAATTCAGTAAATAAATGGGAAGTTACAATTTTAATAATATTAATAAGTTTGAGCCTACAAATAATTGAAAATAAGACATTTTTCCTCCTCCACAAATGAGAGATGACTTCAAATGTTACATTTATTGAGGCGACTTTTATTACATTTAAAATAATTTTTACCATTTATATATTTTATTTTGTTTCATTATTGACTTTGTATTCATTGTAGAGCTTTTTTTTCTACTTTGTATTTTTCCTGAACTATCGAAAGGTAACCATTATAGATGGTTATGTTTTCCATGGATGTTAATATCCAATAAACAACACTTTGCAATTATGTAAAATAAACTTTAGATATTGGTGAAAAGAAATGATGAAAATAAAGTGCATTTAAAGTTCACTTAGTTTGCTCGTACAAGTGTTAGACTGCCAAAAATGACGTAGTGGTTTGTTTTGTAAAGAGCATATAGAACCAACAAATTGTCATATTTCAAAGTTAAAATTCTTTAAAAAATACCTGAAAATATTTAATGCAATTAAGAGCAATGTTTTACAAGCAAAGAAGCTCTATGCAATTAAAATAAAAAATCATTACTAGAAATGTAAGCACTACTATTATAGCACCTTATTGCAAATAAAAATAAAGTATCTAAATGAATTAGCTATTTATAAATCAATTTGGACAGTCTAAATTATAAATATCATGTATGCAGTTTTAATGAAACAATTGCAAAACAATGTGAAGGTGATTTGTGCACTGAAGGGGTGATATAACAGATAAGTATATTAGAAGTTCTGCAATTCTTACTTTGAAACAAATAAAATGAATTCTCACAATAACCTTGCCTCCCCGTTGTCTTTCAATACATTTTAAACTTTGGATGGCCATTCCTTATTTTATGAAAAATTCCATTTGATGAAGAAAGGTGTTTGCACTGGCAACTTTTATACAATTATCCAATTCAGAATGTAATAAAAAAAAAAAGTTTAAAGTTCTCAAAAAGTATAGTTTAATAATATCTTAAGAAATATTAGCCTCATAAAATTGTTTAAAAAATATTTTCGTTAAATTAATGCAATAGAAGACAACTATTGGGACTCTTTAATTAATTCGCTTTTTTAAAATTTAATTTTAATATGAAAATGATTTCATATTAACAGGAAACATTAACATGAACATGCTTCATTTTAATATGAAACATTTTCTTCATATTACAGAATTCAACGTACTGCTATCTTCAATTAATTTTTTTTTTTTTTTTTTTTTTTTTTTTTTTTTTTTTCAAATATGAATTTCTGATAAAGTTACAGCTATTGAAGATGTTTTTATTTTGACCTGACAATGTAGTTTTATTATAGGCATTTTTAGATTAATAATCCTTTTGTTGACGCTGTAGTCTCATTTTCTGTGTCTCCCCTTTCTTCTTTAGAAAATACATGATTAAAAGAAGATGGAAAACCTTTTTTATCATAGATAAGAATAAGACATTAACAAATTTATGGCCGTAAGTGCCATTGCAATTTAATTTATTTCATGTTTCAGGGTGTACAAAAATTCATACCCTTACTTGCTAATATGAGTAAATCCCAAGGCCATGTTCTGAGAATTTAGATTTTTCGAAGGAGGCCTTATCGGGGCATCAATATGAGCCCACTAGTTAGCATTGTAATTCTAATATTATTTTATTGTTAATGGTTTTTATGAACACATTTTTCAAGTCATAATAAACTTTGTTATCTTTTGGAGTATACTGTATAGTTTTTTTTTTTTTTTTTTTTTTTTTTTTTTTTTTTTTTTTTTTTTTTTTTTTTCTTTTTTTTCAACGATTCATCAATTCAAACATAAATATGGAATCAAAATAAAATGACTATAATATTCTTCATCTATTTTTTTTTTTTTTTTGGTTGTATTTAAGGCGTGTCAACCGTTGAATTCTTCATCTATGATAAATAGATTATTTTATCAAATAAGTTTAATGGACAGATTTGAAAAAAAAAAATAAAATAAATAAATAACAAAGGGTAATTAATTATCCCTGGAAATCCTCAGTGTATTGTAAAGTGAGCCCAAACATTTTCATATGCCTGAATTCATTAAAATGTGGTAATTTCTTTTCTAATTGCAGGTTTGAAAAAATATTAAGAATTTTAACACCTTCTTAATTGGAGAGCTCAGTGCCAAAGGTGACTAAGCTACAATTAGAAATAACTGGGAAAATTGATGTTTTAGTTAAGAAGAATGTGAACAAAATTGGACCATTTAAAATCATTTCTGTCACCAACACTAATTTTTTTTCACATTCCTCCTAACTTAACACTTACTCTGCGAGTGTCATTACGGAAGGATACAAGCGATCCTACCCGCTTATGAGTGTCCCTTTGGAAGGGCACTAGTCCATTACTTTTCCCTTTAGATTCAAAAGCCTTGTAATTGGAGGGGATTCACTTATACTGCTCCAGGTAAAAACGGTTGCCTTCAGAATTTTTTGGGCTTTCCAACAGTGTTTTCACACAACAAAAAATGTACCCGATACTGAGGTATTCCCAAACAATGACAGCCGTAGTGAAAGTGTTAAACTTCAATTTTCTTAGTCATTTCTAATTGTAGGTTTGTCACATTTGGCACTGAGCCCTTCAATTGATATATAAAATGAATTTATTAACTAAAAACCCCAAAATTTGGCAATATTTATTTTTTACTCTATAAAAAAAAATTATTCAAATGAACTCAAGCAAACAGTTTTGTAGACCATAAATTATCTTCTTCAATCCCTTAAGTCAATCACCTTCAGGATCTATTAGTTTTTAATTCCACCTCTTAGTTCTCAGCAAGTGCTTTATAAGTAGTCATGTTTTAATATCTCGTAAGGAGTTTTACATAAAGAGTATATGATTGATAATTATTTTTTGGTGATAATTAAAAATCATCATATTTTAGAGGATTCATTAGCTGTATGAAAAGGTTTGCTGCTCGGCATATCTTTATTTTTACTAGACAATCAAATGAATATAATTTTATGAAATTTTAACATATCGTCCCTACCATGTCAAACTATCGAATATGCAAAATCTCGTTTTTAGATTCGAGACTTTGCTCTTGGATTGTGGGCTATACAGCTTGCCGCAAATTGTCGCAACTTTAACCCCTTTATAGAATAGCCTTTAATGCTTTAAATAAAGTATCAAATAAGACCACTTTTCAATGTGTTACTTCATCAGTGGATATAATATGTTCGGTCCTATTTTATTCCGATTTGCATATTTGATAGTTTGACATGGTAGGGACGATATGTAAGGTCTGCAAATATGAATAGACCCTTTTTTTTTCTAAACAAATAAAAAAGTGAAAGTAAATGTGCCTTTGGCCTATCTTTAAGGAGATGTATATTCTAAATATGTTATGTCTTCTTTAAGATATGATATATGACACATTTTTTTATACAAAGCTTTGTAATGCAACTGCCCCAATGATGTTTCATCATTGTCAATAAATAAGTATGGAAAGTATAAAAGCCAAAAACGTTTGGGTTTTGACATTATTTAAGTAAATGAGAAATGAGAACATAGACTCTATTTAGTTTACGAGTGATACCATAATAACAAATAGTTACAAGTAAAACAATTCTGACTGGTAACTTTAATTCTTTTGACATATTTATTTCTACATTAGTGTTCTCGTTTCTCCGCATATTTAATTATTTCATTTAAATAAAAAGCAACAATGGCATGAATAAAACATAACTTTCCAAAAAGCATTAAAACTATTTTTGTATAAGTTAATAAGATCTTGGCCCTTTTCGTACATTAAGGGTGTAACTAAAATAAAATGAAAAATTAGTTAGTTTATTATTACACCATAATTTAAATGTTAATTTTATTAAATTAGGTATCATGCTTCTACTTAGTAACTACGTTGAAAGTTGAATTGTGTACATTTTAGATTATTAAAATTTTGTATTTAAAGAGAAAAATGTTTTGAAAAAAGGATTAAATTCTTTTGTAGTGCTATTTTTTAATGCTGTGAAAAATAGTTTAAAGCTTAAAGATTCTAACAGTTGTGTACTGTGGCCAAAATTCATTTTTATGCAGATCCTGAAATCTAAAATCACTAGTGCCAAGCTGTAGCAAGTGTTCGATTTATAAGCGAGTAAATAAATCTCCTCTCACTAAATCCAACTGACCTCATCAGTATCCGAGCTCAACTGAAAATATGCGAAACATATTTTGACATTGTCTTCAGCCCGCAGCAATAATGAAGCTACGCCAGTTTCAACAATTTCTTAAAGCTATTTACACTTATGTTTCATAATAGTAAATTATAATCTATATAAACTGTATTTTTTTCTTGATGTACCTTTGACATAAGACTGAGCAAATCTTTTTCAATAAACAGTCAATATAATGTGAATTTTGGTTCAGAACTATTTATTTCCCTGAAAATCTTATAATCTACTTTAAAAATATAATAAATACCTAGTTCTTAAAAAGAATTATAAGATTTTGACCCCTTTTTATTAATAATTTATTTTCAAAAATAGCGGAAGGTCATATACTTCTTACTAATATCTTTTATTATGTGCATGTTTCATGTCCACTAATGCCTCTTCAGGAGCAATTTTAATGTGTACATAGCAATTAAGCCTTAACCTAGGAAGACCTTCCACAGGAAGGGCCATGCTCAGACTAAAAATATAAATATGGCCATAATTAAAGTGCTTTAAAATCGATAGTTTCATGGTTTTTATCTCATGAGGAAGCTTTTCCTCTTAAAGAAATATTAAAAAATATATATTGATATCAAATTCAACTGGTTTCATTATTCTTAAATTTTAAATATTTCACTGGAAAATATAATAATATTTTCTTTTTTCTTTTCTTTGTTGTTTTCTCCTCTTTTAACTGTCCTGATTCTACATATACTTTTATACACATGGTATTGATGTATATTACATTTGTTTTTTTCCTGTCAATTTATCTTTTATTTAACTGTAGGTGTTTTAAATTTCATTTTTGTTAAGTTCAAGATATCTTAACACTTTCAGTACCGATGGCTTAGAACAATATTTCCATCAGGGCCCAAGTCTTCCTTTTGTATAGTTATTTCGGCAAACATATATTAAAAAAAATAAATAAAAAATGAAGAGGCTTTTAAAATCACGTATTTTTATTGGATTAATTACAATTAAGTGAAATGTCAAATACGCCACAACAGCGGGCCAGCTGAAGGAATTGTTCTGGAGGATTCAGTATCATACGATACCAGACCCGCAAATGTAACTGGGATTTACGAAATGAGGTCCCAAACCAAATAAAAAGGTTATAGGACAAGGCCCAGAGTAGTGGGGATAGAAAGAAAGGCAAGCTAGCTGCTGATGCATATGCCACGACGTTGGGCCTGCAGAACACATCCCTCTGGCGCATATGCCACGACGCTGGGCTGATTGGTAATGGTGGTATTTATTTTATTTTAGTCTGGGCATGGCCCTAACCGTCAAAGGTCTTCCTAGGTTAAAGCGAAAATGTACATACAAAAATTGCTCCTGAAGAGTCATAAGTGATGAGTTAAAGTATTTTTAATATATCACCTTCTGCCATTTTTAAAAATTAAAAATAATAATTTTAAGGGGGGAAAGGTTCACAAAAATAAATAAAAATGAAATGAAACTGTTAATGGACAAAATTAATGAAAAGATAAGTTCTTTATTGATAATTACTTATTCTTTGCAGAACTAATTTATATTGTGTGAGTGATTTACTGATTGTGCAACAATTGTGAATAATGGTTGCACGGTTTCTTATTATAGTTATTTTAAAGATGAATGCGAAGCGACTGTAATACAGCCAAGCCTATCTAGATTCACCTGTGTTCTTTCACCTACAATGCATTAAATGTTTTTATATAATTGTGAATTTACAAATTAACTTTACACTTCTACAATGGTTGAAATTAACATAGCTCCATCATGCAATAATCATACATAGCATCCTATTTTTTTTTTTTTATATTTTATAAATAACCACAAATATAATATAATCTCAAATGACAGACAAAAAAGTCTGGCTTAAATAATGCCACGTATAAATGGAAATGTAGTTCAAATATAAGAATATGAAGAATCCAGAAGTCATAAACTGTTTTATTGTTGAGCTGTAGGTCTATTGTTAGTACTCATTGTAAAAAGCCAGAAATGCTGTTTTGATTATTTTTTAGAGAAAATCGAAGATGGCTCAGTAGCTCTACTGGTTGAAAAAACTATATGGTTGAATCAGAATAGTCTGGAGCAAAAGAAACAAGATGGGACTGTCTAGCATTTTTATTTTTTTTATGACTAAATATCATAAATTAATTATGACTATGAAATTATTTCAATAATGCATATTAGAAGTAATGTAATTTAATAATTATTGCAAAACTATAAAGAAGTATACTTTTGGAGCTAGCTAGAGAGAGAAACTTTATTAGAAACAAATAAAATGGGCTGCCCAATTACATTGGGTTGCTAGGTACACAGTGTGCTTATCATCCATTCGGAAATAGGGTTAATTTGCAGGCTGAAGATGTGAGGAGTTCGAAACAAGGAATAGAGAATAAAGAAGATGAAGACTAAAGAAGGCTATAGTGATACAAGAGAAGGAATTTATGATATTGAGGATGAATTTATAGAATTGAAAATATAGTCTAAAGTATATAAAGAAACAGTGTGAATAGATGATAAGCACTCAGTGCCCGTAAATGTGGTTGCTAATTATGCCGAGTGTGTCCACTAATATGGACTCGGCTAATGCTGCCAGGTGATCTGTGGTCAGGCCAAGATCTTCAAGGAAGAGTGCTGTGCTAGCGTTTTAAGATCATATGACTTATAAATTCCAACTTTTCCTAAAGCAAAATAAAACTCCTTTCCACAGATTGGCTAAATCAATAGGCTATGGGCCCAGATTTTCTGCAAGTTGAAAATTCCTAATTGTGCATAAATGCCGAAAATTTGTTGGATCGAGTTGCAGTTTCACATTTTTTGGCAATCAGGATAGTTCGATTTGAATGCTTCTTTGGAGAAACTGGTGGATGAAGGTCTTTGATCTCGCTGAAAGAGATAACTGATGACTGGTAGGGAGTATTGGGACACATAATCATTCTTTACCTATATTATCAGGAAGATGTGAACCATTTGCACGACTTCAGGGTGATTTCAATAAGATGAATGTGGAATTGAAAAGGCTCCCCAAGGCTGACCTTCCAGATATAAAACTGATGGGACGAGGCATGACAACACTCCCCCCACATTATTTTGAATTTAAAAGTGTATGGAAAAGTGCACTCATTACTGAAAGAACCCTTAGGAGTCTGTCTGGACGATTGAGATTATTAGAAATGCGTTCACCCACAAAAGGCAGTCAGGATGAACAATTTGCATTGATAATTAAAATGGCCTTATTTCAAAAGAGTGATAAGGTAGTTGGGAGCGGTGAAGGATCTTGTGCAGAGAAAGTTGTTACTACTCGGTGTGTTACTACTCAGTCCCACATTGGGGTGAGAACCCCTTTCTGCCTATTTGTTAAAACAGAAAGTATGACATCAATTGGGCTTGAGACTGCCCCAGCCAAAAGAAGAATAAAGAAGATACTCGACTCAAGGGCTCAAAAGGATATGCCTTTATAGGTAGTGGTCATCTCAGATTCCTTCGATATGAAGATTTGTGTGAAGTGAGCTACTAATCATCTGAAGGACGTTTGGTATGTGCCTAATATGAGTTAGAATTTCTTTTTTTCTGTGAACGGCTCTTTCGAATGGATTGATGCTACCACAGATGGTTGTAAGCTAACCAAAGAAGGCCAGACACACTTTACTGGTACAAAAATGACGAATTGATTACATGTTCTTGACATGATATTCCTTGCTTCACAGTTGTCAGCGTAGACAACTGGTTCAGATCCTTTGTAGTTGTGGCATTAACATCTGTGCCATCAGAACAAGGCTCACGTGAAATCTACCTTCAAGCATCTGGGGCTCACAGTGACAGATAAAGTGGGCCTTTGTATCTTTGAGAAGCACCGCATAGATCTATTCCATGATCGAAAGGCTCACAAGTGTGGTGAATGGATTCACGCTGATGTCTGTGGACCTTTCCAGGAAGAAACAATTGGAGGGTCTCTATATGTCCTTTATCGAAGGATGACTTCTCCAAATTCAAGAGAATTTTCTTCTTGAAGCAAAAATCAGAAGTTGCTACTAGCTTGGCTACATTAATCAATGAAGTGAATTCTCCGGGTCACACCATCAAGGAAGTTTTCAATGAAGTGAATTCATCAATGCATGTGCCAAGAAACTGCTAGATGATAATGGTGGGCACATACGCAGAACAATTACTTACACAATGTTTTATAAATCCCAACTTTTGCTTGAACAAAATAAAACTGCTTTTCAAAAATCTACTTAATCAATAATTTATCAATCAAACTGTATTATTTTAGTACAAATATGTAAAGCATGTTTATGTATGTTCTCAATAAACTGTGTTTTGTTAATGAGAAAAAGTTTTTAATAAATGATTTTTAAATAAATATTTAATTTTTATTTAAATAAACAGCAAATAGAAAAAAATATGGGCAATTTCAAAAAGGGATACTTTTGCAACAACATTTGTTAAAGTTACAAATACAAAATATCTTCAGAGGAGTTTAGCAAAAAAGATTCTCTAATTCTACAATAAGCCTGGTTTTTCCTTTGTTAATTTCTCTCATGCAATACTTTCTCTAGTGCTCCAGATACTGAGGCAACTATAAAATTTTAAAAAACCAATGATAGCTATTTTTTCTCTATAAGTTTGGAGTTATAAATAGCCATTTATTGTTTGTATTTTATATTCATTTCTATTACTTTTGTGCAACTAATCTTACTTTCAAATTGTTGTAACAAAATTTTAGCAGTACACAGTAAACCCTCGGTATCACAATACCAGTAGGTGTGACGGATTATGAGAAGAAAAGAGTAGATATGAAGTGTTTTACTCTTCTCGGCTCATACATTGGCATCTACTAAAACTTTTATTTATTTGCTGTTTCTACCACTAATAGCAATTTAACATGAAAGGAAAATCTAATGAAAAAATAACAAATCAAGGACAAACAAATTACATGCAGACATTAGCACGGAGCAAAAATATATTTGATGATATGTGTACTGTAGTTTTATATGTGTACTTACTGACTTTATAAATTACCCCGAGAGCACAAAATGATCAGAGTCTTTACACACATTTACCAATCTATAATAATCTAAATCATTTATTATAATTTATATTATAAAAATCTTCAATTTCATCTGTCTTTAAGAGTTGGCTGCATGAATTCCCCATTAATTTAAACAACAAATAAAATATAGCATTATAAAACAGTTTTTTTGTATCAAACTTGTCAATAACTCTTTAGGTAGCTAATAAAAAGCAAACAGTAACAAAATATACTTAAAACTGAGCGCGAAGAAGCTTCATTTCCTTAAATATTTTAAAGGTAAACATACAATATCATAAAAATGTTTTCCTTAAATCATTTAATAAAGGAGATCTTCATTACTATGTTGTCTCTGCAAATAAAAGCCAAGAAAATATGTTTTTGCCTTTGAAAGGCATGATCCCACCTCTACTGTAAAATTATAAACCATTTGTCTAAAGAAATTTGGAAGTACGCCGGTGAGGATGGTTGGACCAAGTCACAATGGATGCTAGTCAGGTTGATGGAAGAAAAAGAGGTCAGGAAGGACAGAGAAAAATGGTAGAAGTGAGTTTGTGACGGAGGCCGGAGGCCGAGGTTCATGACAGGGTTTAGAGCCAAGGAAGAATATTGTCTTCATGGACGTGTTATATTTGACTGAATCAACACTATAACGTTTTTAGGCTAATAAACATAGGGCACAAAATAGTAAACTGAATATCCATTGTTCTATTGCCTTCCTTTAAGACAACTAAGGTCAAATAAATGAATAACGTTCAATATTTGTAATAACGAGGGTTTACTGTCTCTGAAATATTGTATAATAAAACATGTTTTATGCTTCAATGAATTGATTAGAAATGAAAGGAAAGTACAATTGTTATATTATAGAATTTTTGAAAAAAAGCATAAAATAAAATAGTATTAATCTTTTGCAAAGCATAGAATTTAAAGGGTTAAAGTTCATTTAAATGTCTTTGGCAATGTCTAGCTCAATTTTAAAAATTCATTCTCTTGGTTTTTCATAGCATTATGCAGGACGTCAGAAAAACACAACTACTCATGAATCAAAAGTTTATTGAAGTCAAATTTATCAGTTAGGCACTTCATTTATTTGTCTAAAAGGGGAAATTTCTACCTACTTCCCAAATTTATTTCTGCTTCAGTGGCCAAAAAAATTAAGAAGTCGGAACAAGGTGCAATCCAATCAATTATTGAAAAATTGATAGTCCACACAAAATCATCAATCATTGAGAGCTCATTATAAAATTGAATAAAAGTATATTGAAACATCTACATTTATATAGTTTTCATTTCTGGTTTTAATGGTGTCCAAAGGCTTGTTTCTATTGGGGTTGCATTCGGTAATTGTGAAGCTTAGGGGCCTCACCACCGATTTTTTTTACTGATTGTTCTATAAGGTATTTTGATGCACTAAACTCGAATCCGTTAAAAAAAAAAAAAAAAGTGGCTCTCAACTTGGAAAAAAGATACTGTCATTTGGGATGAGTTCGGACACATTTTCGAGGTTTTCTCGTAATTAAAAAGTACAGAATTTTTGTAAAAATCTGGAAAAATTAATTTATGAACCCTTAACCGTCCTCTATCGAATAGTGTATTTTGTTTTTTTTATATCTCAAAAATTTTCAATTTCTTCATAGCTAAAATGTGTCCGAACTCACCCCTACGTGTGGGGTGAGTTCGGACAGCCTTTAATTTCTGTAAAAATCTTAACCTAACCTATAGTTGGAGTGAGCTCGGTCCTAATTGACGATATTCTTAAGAGGAATATTTTCTATAACATTTTTTAGATTAACAAAATATTCTTTCACTTTTTCCTTATCAACTTCTGCTGTACACCTTTTGATGCATTGTGTAAGACGTTCCATTAATGTATGATTCCTTTACATAAAGCCTTAAAACCATTCCAGTCTGAGCTTGCTTTAAATCCCGCGAATTTTTCCCTGACCATCCCAATATGTTTCAACGATTTAGCTAATATCTTAATCGAGTTAATGGAAATTCCCATTCAGCTGCAGCTTAAATTCCCTTTGATATATTTTTTTTCTTCTTGACTTAATTTTAGCACTTTCCTCCGAAGGAAAGTAGCTATTGAGGTTGGACTCATGACGGAATTTTTGAAAAATTTCTTCAAATCTTTATCGATCCTACCTAGTAGACACCGAAAATGACCCCCGTTAAAATTTATATATATCTATATATATATATATATATATATATATGCATATATATATATATATATATATATATATATATATATATATATATATATATATATATATATATATATATATGTGTCTGTTAACACGATAGCGGCCAGAGTTTTTGTTTTTTCTTCACGAAACTTGGTATATAGCATTCAATTAGCAAACGATTGAACGAGTTCGTTAACCACCAAAGTTGGTCCACCGGAAGGGGGGGTTTACCCCGAACCCAAAACACTAATTTGACTATGTCAGCCGTAATATTTGTTATATTTCAACGAAACTTGGTATTCGTAGTGGTAATATAGAGAGAAAAGTGAGATATAAAAATGAACTAAATCGGTTCATTAGAAGGGGGGGTTTACTCCGGACCCACAATACCAATTCGCCACTACCAGCCGTGATTTTTGGTATATTTCGACGAAACTCGGTATTCGTAGTGGTAATCTACAGGTAAATATGTGTTGTAAAAATAAACTAAATCGGTTCATTAGAAGGGGGGGTTTACTCTTGACCCAAATTCTTAATATACTCATACCGGTCGTAATTTCTGCTGTATTGTAACGAAACGCGGTATACGTCGTGGGTAACTCATGAGAAAGAAGTGTTGTAAAAATGAGCTGAATCGGTCAATCGGAAAGCGGGGGTTTAATTTGTAATATATTTCAATAGAAAAGCCCGTCAGACGTAGGTTCACAAAGCCGCCGCAAGGAGCGCTTTCTACCACTAGAGTGACTGTATCCTGTTCCTGCGTTAGATCAAAATACGATAATATGAGGTTTTTTGTATTTATTACGTAGTGTAATAGGTACCATGTGTAAACATAACTCTGGAAGCAAATTATTAATTGATCAGTTACTCATTACAAATTTAAAAGAGAACTATTCATGTTTTTATTTTATTTATGTAGGATATATTAAGCAAATTGTTCTGGAAAGCAATCTACACTACCCAAATTCTGAGGAAAGTGCTTAGTTATGCAGCTCCTGCGTGACGGACTTTTGTTGTTATGTACCTGCGCTGATGATGTAGTTTTTTTAATGAAACCCAGATCTGTCCATTTATTAATAATAATCCATTTATTAATGATCTAGATTCCTATCTTTGGCAAATTAAAAATATGTAAGAGCAAAACTATTCATGTTCATTTTGTATTTATGTAGGTTAAGTTAAGCACCTTCTACCGGGATGCAGCAAAGGACTAACCGCCATGATGAGGACTGTGCTCATTTATTTATTTTATAGGCAAATGACCCTTTATTAATATGTAATATTAATATTTTATATCAGAGCTTCTGCTCTAAACATAGCATACTTTTTAATTTATTATATAAATCAATTTGACTGGCTGATTCGATTGCACCATTGCTGCATTGACTTTTTCAGGACAATCAATTATTCACTCATAATTTCAATACATCTTTTGCTTTCTTTTTTATTTGAAGGCAAAAACACAAACAAAAATTTGATAAATATAATTCCCCTTAAGGAAAAGAGATAACTCAATGTCTAGGTGAGATCAAATAGGCAACAAATTTTAATCTTCTCTAAATCTATAAGGTACTGTTATATCATTCAACATTAAAATAGTTTGCATGATTTAATATAACAGCGTTTCAAAATAAATAAACAGACAGTTTGAAGAGTCTACTAAATTAGTTTTCTTGAATCATATTTAACCCCTTAACGGGCAAGAGCCGCTTAAGTGGCCGCTGCTCGCTGAAATTAAAAAATGACGTGAGTGAGGCAGAATTGGTTCCAATGCTTCCTGCTAGATGCTGGGGTATGCCAAAAAATAGTATTTGGAGGTCTCAGGCCCGAGGAGCCGAGATATGACGAAGTTGACCGATAAAGCGGTCCTTGCCCATTCCCGCACCCATCTTGTGTCAGTGTTGGCCGTGCATTATTGGCTCTCTGGATCACTCATCTTATCCGGAAATCATTTCAAAGTATGTAATAATTCTTTTATACATTCTAGATTAGGAATTAATTGATTTTAATTGAAATGAGTATATCGCTTACATGTTATTCATTGATTCGTCTCATAAGTACCTTACTCTCGTGAGACTGGAAGGAAAAAAGTACTTTTTTTTGGCATTCCTAATGAAATGTTTTTCTCAATTCTGTCTAAAATGATTTTTTTTTTTTTTTTTTTTTTTTTAAAAGCCTGCCAATCTTAGGGTAACGCCATCGAATGAACCATTTTCATTTTCGGCATCTTTGTGACTTGGAAGCGGCTTTACAACGGATCGCGGCATTTCGTATCGGGGATTCTTGATGCCTGGAGTGGGCAAGGGCCGCAATTTTTTTTTTAACATCCTCGGTTCATATTTAGTAAATAGATGCCCCCAGACTCCCAAATATAAATTAAAAAAATTTGAACTTAGCTAGCGAAATGTGCCTGTTAAAGGGTTAATCATTTATGAGTTGGTTATTATGGCCTGGGATAATTAAATATTATTATTTATTACACAATGAACGTCAGGATACCAAAAATGTTACAAAATCAAAACATGGTATTATATTTTATGTTTTTACTACATTAGAAGAAAGACGTTTATTCGGTAGTGTGGTTTTATAACTACTACGTTCATAATAAAAGTTTGAAGTCTGTAGGCATAAAAGCGTGGAGATAAAGGATTTATAATCAGAATTATTTAAACTCTGTGAGGTTTAGTCATAAACAAAGTCTTAGCTATAAAAGTTCTCTGCAGCCCACACATCAATTTTATGGACACTAAAATTATTATTAAAATACATTTAAGCAGTATTTTAACAATCATAATGAATTCATACAGTACTAAACAATTAAATCAAAATTAAATGAGCCTCCTTCAAATAAATGAACTTAAAATAGGGATATTTTGTCTTAAGCTGCTTTGCTGGATTTCGTTATTTCTGTTTTTAGGTTCTGCTTCTCTCCCCAGCAGCTTTGTTATTTTGTGCATGATATTTCACTTGATGTTTCTCCAGCTTGAAAGAAACAACAGAAAAAAACAGAGACATTGCTCGTTTGATCATCAAACAAAACATCCACTGTCAGAAGAAGCTGAAGAGACGTCCTGCGAAATATCTAGCAAAAAATATAAATACTGTTGGGGAGGAAAGCTGACCCCAAAATACAAAAACAATTTGGGATGCACAAAAATATTTCATAAGACATTTAAAAATATATTAAGTAAATGCTATAATGGATTGGCGACATATGTATGTAGGCTAAAAATTTATATTTGGAAGTAATTATTTATTATGCTTATTAAATGTAATTTTGTTTACTTAAGAAATACAGGAAAAAACGCTTTATGATATTTTCATATATACAACCTATTAAATGATTTTTAACAAATTCCTTCAAATTTCTGGGATTCCAATAAAAGAAATAATAGCAGTTTTTAAATAATTTGTTGTGTAAAAATGCCTCAAATGTTTTATATTATTCAAGGATCAATTATTTAGTAGAAGTGACAAGTTATTTTCAGACAGACACAGAAAGAGCTCGCCACTCTGCAAATGTATTGATCCTTGAAGGAGTAGATAAAATGCGTAAAACATTTCAGATCATTTTACGAAACAAAGTTAAAAAACAAAAGCTACTATTTTCATAGGAACCCTTGTAATTTGCAGAATGATTGTAAACATTTTGTTTATTCTGTACATACTCCATATAAAAGCAGAGAAATAGAGCAATTGTCCCAAACGATAAAAATGTATGTTCTTTGATAAACTTGTTAAATAAATCAGTATGTACCTAAGATGATTGGTAATAAACGGATAAATATTGTTTATTCCTTATTAATATTTTGGCAATTTTGTTACTTTATGCTACACATTTTTATTTTTTTAATAATATAAGGTAATGATGAAAATGAAGATTTTATCTCTTAAATATCGATATTTTAAAACTTTATACAATATATTTAAAAAAAAAAAAAAAAAAAAAAAATTTGCATCACAGATAAAATATTAAATATTTTATTAGATCTCCTTTTTAAATTTATTAATACAAATTTAATCTTAAATAATTATTATAAGAGCCTTTTATTTTATTTTTCCCATTGAATAAATAACATACTCATCTTCATTTGAGAATTATTTGAAAGAAACACTTCTAAATATTTTTCAGAATATTGTAATGTTAGATAAAATATTGTAATCAATTTTTTAGCAGTTTGTTATCAAAAACCAGTAATAAGCAGAGTTATCCAGTAATATAAAAAAATGTTGTAGAAAATGAATTAGGTACCAATTTGTTTAATAATAATCTAAAAACAAAAGAAACTGCCTTGTTTATTTTAAATTAACCATTTTTGCAAATATAAAAGTTTCTAGAAAATTGAGTAAGGAAGGAGAATGAAATTACCTCATCGGTATCAGATCCAAATATTAGAAGATCGAAAGGAATTGCAGCAACAAGGTCAATGAGGAACCAGCCTCGAAGATAATGTACTGCAATCTTCCCAGGGTGTGAAACAACTTCATCATTCTTATTTACATATGTCGTCCTGAAGTTTATTAATATATCTACGATAAACGTCACATCAACTGAAAAGAAATAAAAAGTATATTGTAAGTCCTTAATAATAAATATCATTATACATGTTCATGAAAATGCAATAGGTATATAGACATAATTAAAATTATTTCAAAATGTTTAAATTGGAGAAAGTATTTCAGTAGATGAACAAGCAAAGCAGCAACTAGGAAACAGAACTTATAATACAAGACTTGTTTCATATATCATATATTCACATTTTTGATGTCTGGTTTCATTACTAGCTACATACGGACAACAAATTATTACATATTAACAATACCTAAATAACCTGAAAGAATGAAGAATTCAGATTGGCAAGAAAATGCGACCTTGTGCTGACAAGACTTCTAATTGGACATCACACATAAGTACCTGATGGGAAGGAGAGACAAACCAACGTGCAGACTTTGTAATATTACAACACAAATTCAACATATCGCACTAGTATTTCTCAACGCAACTCAAAAATCGGTTTTATTCACACTGTCATAGTTATGACTATGACATGTTAAATATATCTTTATCAACCATCAAAACTGTATGTATCTAGCTTCAGAGCCATGGGCGTATATAAGGGGGGGGGGGGCTGCAGCCCCCCCCAATTTTGATTTGATCGGTAAACATTTCATAAAACCCTTAAAATTAAATTAAATAAGATCATTTAGTTCATAAAACATATTCTATTTTGGGTGTAATAGCCTTTAAGTTGGCTAAAACTCTTTCAAGATCTAAATTGTTAGTATTCCATACACCGGAAATGGTCTCAGCCCCCCCCCCCCCCGAAATTTTACCAGCCCCCTCCGAAATTATTTTCTATATACGCCCATGTTCAGAGCTTGTAAGCCAGAGGGCACTCATGTCATCCTTCCTGTCTTAATCCTAATGCCCCTACATAGACAAGAGTGACACATTTTCAGTTGAGTTTTATTTTGAGTTGTGTCACTTTAGAAATACTAGTACGATATACTCTCATAATGCAAAAGTCATGGCACTCTAACTATCCCACATGACCTAAAACAACTGCTGACAGAGGATATAAACACTTCATAATACTCTATTTGAAACATTATTCCTCTGTTAGATTTTCAAAGTTATTTAACTTTTTTTATGCCTACAATTTTTTGTAGTTTTATATTATATATTTTACTACTAATTGCTTAAATGTCAGTCATAAGAAGGAAGCATTTTTATCAAAAAGGCGTAAGAATTTTTATCAATAATTAGTTATTTTTGGAGTAATAGGGTAAAATTAATTTTTTTGTATTAATTTTCATATTATTTGCTATTTATAATGTTCATGAAGTTATTTTTATGTAATTGACAAAACTTTATTTTTAAATTGCACATTGTCATAATTAAATTAAAGGAGAAAATCGCCAAGTTGTGAAGCTCCAAAAATAAAATGATAATAATTAAATTTCAGTGGTGATTGAAAAATGGAAGAGCTGATCATTATTGTTGCGATGGGCCATTGTATAAATAAAAATTTGCTAGGCTTAGGTGCCATAGTGTCCCAACTGAGAATATTTGATTTTCGAATTGATAAATTGCTATATCTTTACCATACTGCAGCATTTATGAGACAAAGTGCTTATAAATACTGGAGGCGACAGCATTAATGGCAATAAGTTGAGTTTGGCGTGAAGGAACGACATGCCCTACAGGCCTTCTAGACAAGGTCGAGGCCTCTCCTGGCATTCAGCCATCTTTGACAATTATTATCGCTCCCATAATCCTCACTCCCAAAATAAGTCTATGAACTCGCCAGTCGCTTTAGCTTCCTTAAGGGGTGAATTCTACCTTGTTTGATCAAAATCAAAGTTATTTTCTTGAATTTATAAATAAAACATAAATCAATATTTTTCAATTCTTTGTGTCAAACGAGTTGGATTGACTTGAGCGTTGAAAGTTACTTTACTACCAAAACAACCAATAGAAATGCGAATGAGTTATGCGCATGCGCTGAATCACTTGTAATCACTACAGATAATTCACAAGTAACTGGAGAAGTAACTGGATATGCTCTTCGCAAAACGGGTCTGTTTTCGAAGACCCAAAGTTTTTTTTGGGTCTTTTTGCGAAGACCACATCCAGTTACTTTTGAAATAGCAGTAGTGATTGTATCAGTGATTTAGCGCATGCGCATAACTCCTTTGCCTTCCTATTGGAGGATTCCGATGACCAATTGCATTCGTTCTTGCTGGGAGAAAGTAACCTTCAACAGTGAATTAGCTTTTGTTTATGAAAAAGCTCTGCTTATGTTAGTGAGAAAAATGAGTCTATTACAATTAGTTCGCGATGTTCCTGACAAAGTAAAAGGGATTGGTTTCTTACTGGGAAAAATTAATGGAATCCTATTAATTTTAGCGAGTTGGATAGACTAGAGTCGCTACAATTAATATAATTCTATTAATTGCGAGTTGGATTGACTAGGGTTTTGATATCTTCTTGAGCGAGCGGAGCGTAGCGTAGCGAGCGGAAACGCATAGCATGTAATGCCTAATAAATGTAAAATATCCAAAAAAGAGAGAGAGAAAAGGAATAAAATATGTTTGTTTACATATAACATTGTTTATTATCCTTCATAACCTGCAAAACAGTCAACTTTAAAGCTTAATAACTTATTTCATAGTTGAGAGAATTGATTTTGATCATATTAACCTTTTTATTAATAAATATTGTTTGCCATTATCTAATATGAATTATAACCGTAGATAACGAGTCAAGAAGTAGTAGAAAACCAGCAAAGAATCTGTAAGCTAATCAGTAAGCTTATCAGCGAGTACGAGTAACTGTTATAAATCACTACTGCTACTTCAAAAGTAACTGGATGTGGTCTTCGCAAAAAGACCCTTTTTTTTTATATGGGATGTTAAAGTATCCAAAATAAATAAGTTTCAATTCTTCAAAAAAAAAATGGCGGCTCTGTGTCTGACGAACGGAAATCCTTAATTTTCACGGGCGATAGTCTGCAGGCGGCAATTTTTAATCTAGAACGAAAAACTAAAATTATTTCGAAATAAGAAGGTCAAATCTAGTAAAATACGTCGGATTTTATTGGTACTTGTGTATTCAACGCAGGTTAAAGATGTGGGTCTCGTTCAGAGATCTGGATCATGGATAACCGTCTTGTTCCCTTTTTATTTCGAAAGGAATTCATTCCGTGTTTTTTACGCGATTGGTGCTTCTTTGTTTGTTATTGCGCGATTTCCTAGTTTGTTGTTTATTTTTCCGAAACAGAGGAAGCACTGTTAAATTGCATATCGGTCCATTATCCACCGAACAACCATCCTTGATCTATATTATCAACGAGTTGGATTGACTAGAGGGTACTTACGTACTAGCGTCAATACAGGTTAAAGAGGTGGGTCTAAGAGAACTGGATCATCACCCGGTCAGAGAGCTGGATCAAGGAGTCAATTCAGTTTTTAACAATATGGCGACGGGACAATCAACGATTTGGGTCAACGATATCCTTGAACGAGCGAAAACGCGAAGCACTTATATTAATAGCATAATTGCTACGCGTTTCCCCTCGCTACGCTCGCTCAAGGTTATGTCGAAACTCTAGTCAATCCAACTCGTTGATAATATAGATCAACGCGATAATACAGGTCATTTCCTTTGCTTCGGTAAAATATTGAGTTCGTTTAAAAATGCAATAACATCTTTTTCAGTCTTAGGCAAATCCCAAAGAAGCATTTTCGCAGGATTACCGTGAAAAAGCGCACAAACACGAAGAAAACGTGAATAGAACACAAACAAAAAACTCGCGTAACAAACAAAAACTGAAATCGCGTAACAAACAAAAACTGAAATCGCGTAACAAACAAAAAAAAACAAAACAAAAAACAATTGCATGGGTTACCAATGTACAAATGAATCGTATACCAAATACAAAGGGAACAAGATGGTTACTATAAACACAATAGCCAATGAAATTGCTGATAGGAATTGTCCAATAAGTACCGACTAGAGTTTCGATATAAACTTGAGCGAGTGGAAACACAAAGCAATTGTGCCATTAACATAAGTGCTACGCGTTTTCGCTCGCTCAAGGTTATATTGAAACTCTAGGCAACCCAAATCGTTGATAATCCCGTCGCCATATTGGTAAAAACTCAATTGACGCCTTCCTGATCTCTGACCCGGTGATGATCCAGATCTCTGAGAGCCAGGACCATTAATTTTTTCAAAAATTGTGAACAATTATTCATTTTCCTTTATTCTGCACGTCGGAAATCGGCCATAAAAATCTTTAAAATTTAATGAATACAAAAAATCCTACGTTCATTACTAACAAATATTACTGGGAAGGTGCAGTTAAAATTTGAAGCTGATCGGGCAAAAATTGAAGACGCCAGAGTATCGCCCGATTTGAAAAACATAGTTTTGAGAAAATTATTTTAAAGTTTAATGTTCTGAAATGTTTTTTCCAACTTCATTTTTTTTCATACTTTCTTGTAATAAAGGTAAAAAATGGGGTTTAATTTTAAGATGTATTGAAGGAGGACCAAAAAAAAAAACTTAACAATTAAAAAGGGACCAATCGAAGCTCGCTCAAAATATTATCTTCAAATTCAGTTTTGCTGAATTGAAATGTACATACTTCAGCCCCCCGAAGAGGCGTCTAGTGGTGCGAAACGTGAAGAGCGCAGTATAAAAATAAATTAATGAGAACTTTAAGTTTTTATAATATATGACTTTCTGACATTTCAAAAGACTTTCTTTTCATTGTTTATACTTGAGGTGAGTTATGCTATCACCTGCACCTCTATAAACGCACAAGAAGGCTATATAAATGGCTTCTTTAGTATTCAACTCTACCAAACCAGGAATTATCTAATGAATACAACTTTTTTGAGACTGTTAGGCCAACAATTTAATCTAAGGAAAAGGGATAAGTCAGCTCTTCCTTGGGCTCGTTAGACTGTGTTCGTGGTTTATCGAGCCTTGTTGAACGATCATCTCATGTGATAGGGGCGTTACAGAAGCAATGGAGTCATGCCACACAATTCATACAAATATGTTTTTAACGCTATTTAAGAACATATTTTTGGCCACCAATAACGCCATTCTTGAACTTTAGATAATTGAAATAGGAAACATTAAAATTTCACTTGAAATAATATAATAAATGAAGTTTGGATTATTTAAGATTTCATCGAGTTGTTCGTTGATATACTCGTGACGTCAGAGCTAAAAATTGAGTTCATTCGTCGGATATTCAGGTGGTTACGTGATAAAGCGAGTAAACTCCACATGTAAAACATTTTGAAGGTTTTACCGAGGAGTCTCAAGCCTACTTTCTTAGATGGCTTGATTTTTTTTGAAAATAAAATTAGAAATGAGCGATAAGAAAATATTAATGAATCTAATACTTGGATTTAAAAATCGTATAGTGTAATCAACAAACGCAATACTATTCTTTGTTAAAATATTGTCTGCTTCACAGAAGAATGTGACAGATCTGTACGCCGCAGAAGATGGAAACAGCAAGGGGATGTGCCAAGCAATTAGCCTAAAATCTACCCCCACCTATAACCACCCTCCTTCGACTCTACGAAAGGTATGAATATCCTCGTGAGCCCCGGGGTTTCGCAAGACCGTGGGCTCACGAGACGATCCACGGGAAGAGGGCTCACTATGATAGCTTCCGCTCCGGAGCAGAGTGCTATGAGTTAAGCTCCAAACAGAACCCCACCAAGTTCTGGTTACTCCAATGCAGTGCTTCCAACACATTACCACAACGCTGTCAGGCGAAGCACAACGTGGCCCCTACCACCAACACCACCCTCAGTACCACTACTGAGCACCCATAGTGCTTAGCACCCTGGGTCTCCGGAAGCCAGGAATTGTCACCGTCCCGGAGGAAGAATCTCACACGGTCCCCCTAACCAAGGAGAAGAGGCGGGGACTTACCTGGACTCCAGAGAGAGCATCCCGTGCCCGACAAGCACTCCCAGCTGATGTGGGCCCCGTACCTGTCACCCCTGACGTGGTGGGGGGGGGTCTCCCCGTTGCCGAAGCAAGGTTGGGTCCCAGCCTCCTCTGCGAGCCAAGAAGAATATAACACTAAGAATTTTATATTTCACAAGCTTCTTGTGGGGTCATTGTGATCACAAAAAAAAAAAAAAAATAAAAAAATACAGTCACCAGTAATAATCTTATGGCCTAACAAGAATATTGTAAATAACAGCCGTTAGTTTAATTTCAAAAATAATACGTAATGACAACATTTTTGCACTCTCTTATTTATCTGCTTAAGAGGAAAGTAGGATAGTTAGCAGTAGATAAATTAATTAAAAGAAATACAGCCAGAGGGCATTCAAAAGACAATACATATAGCAGGGACTAGTGGAGTTGAATATAAAATAATGCTCTGAAACGAGAAAAAAGTGCAAATTAAATGGGCTATCTTGAATGTCTTGGAATTCACTACTAATAAAGAAAACGAGTTTGCATTTTATAGTAGTAAATTAGAAGAAAGCTTTAATCCATAATGCACTGCATCCCTTTTCTCGTTTTATTTTTGCAGGTTCGAAGAGAAATTTCTAAGGGGTCACATACTGAAGCGGCAGTACTGTTTCAATTAGAAGAATTCCGCTCTTAGTTCCTATTAGCAACAGACAAGGTTCAAGTGGTTGAACGAGAAACAATTGCATTTCATAGCTTAGCCTAGGACGTTCAATTTAATGATTCGAAATGAAGTTGTTTAATTTAGCAACATCCTTGTAATAAATTAATTAATCAGAAATTGCTGGTTTGAATAGTTGTATATTGAGTCTATAAGGAAGGGATGTTATCTATATTTTACATAAGTAAAGCAAAGGTTCTGCCATGGTTGTTATGGCCACACAGAATTAAGGGGAAGACATCTCAAACTGGTAGAGTCTTGTTTTAAGTCACCGGTTCTGGCTTCGTTGGATGTTCTTTCTTACAAGTACAGCCGATGTAATGCATTGAAATTACCTTCATGTAAAGGTTTAAGCGAGCAACGCTCAGGCCTGTGTAAATCAGCTCGTTCATTATGAACCAAGGTGCTTTATCTGTCATTCTGTTTCTGGAATCTTTTGAGTTGGAGTATTAAACGGATATCAGCCACAATTGATCTTCCCAAACAAATTTGGCTTATACAATTCCCAAAACGACGAGTTTATGCTTGATAATTGAAACAATCAAACGTCAAACAAATATTTTTGTATTTTAAGGGAGGTAGTTTTAATTTATGGTTCCCTGTGAAAAAAGATATATTCCTATTTGACGCAAGAAGCGGGCCAAAAGGAACCTCTTTTCAATTTCATGAAGGTCAATAGAGTCCATTGACCAACCTGGGTTGAGATTGACTCTCTTGACGTCACGGAAACAGATGGTCAGTCACTCCATCACTTAGAAAATTGATATATCGACTCCCCACTCCATATTAAATCCGATTCTAGCTCTTCAGGGTATAAGCTAAAGGAAATAGAATACCATCTAATATTTCACAACGAGTTGGTACTTAAAGTATAAGCTATAGAGATTTAGAAATGTGTTGTAGAGCTTCATAATATGAAAACATTTTATATTATGTAAATATTCAAAGTTATTTCAGAATTTAAGGATACAATTTGTGGACTTTTTGTATGCTCGTTTATGAAATTAAATTCCCAAAACTTCTTCACCCGGGCTTGACGACAAAATATTGTTGGTGACTTGAGTTATTCTGTTAAAAAGTTAACAAATTTCAATCAATGTTGAAAGCTCACTTTGAAAACATTATTTATCCTCATATAGTAGCATTTAACAAGTTTTCTTAATATTTTCCTTTCGTAAATACTACTTATACATGTAAAGTTAGGATCTCAACCATATGCCAAAGTAAACTTGTTCGTTAACTTTCTTTAATATTTGTCCGTTTGAAAAATCAGAATTTTTTTTGCTATCAAAGTGATAAAATAATTATAAGCCTTTCTGTTCAATTTTGAATTTTCTATGTTTAGGTTTAAAAGTTGGAAATATTTATCCTATTATACAATTAATGGAAACTTGACTATCTGAGTTGCCGACTAGAATATTTTCATATATATTTATTTCTGATCGATCTCTCACAGGCTCAAAAATGAACCGATTTTGATGACATTTTGTACAAAAATATTTTGTCTAATTTAAAAGATTACGTTTTGTAACCAGGAGAATCCGCCAACCGGAACACTGTTTTATACGCGAAATTCTCGCGAAAAAAATCGTTGCGCTTGTGCTTTTCGTTTGTTGGTTTCAAGGTACACTTTGGAGAAAAGTGGATACAACTAGTTTTTCTACAACTAATTTTCCGTTTGGGTATCTGTTTGAAATTTATCCAAACTAAGATATTGAAATTTTGGTTAAATTTGTAAAAAGTATTCGGAAAAAAGTAGTTTTGTTAACAGAAATGAGCACTACGATATATTTGCTAATACTGTACTGCTGTCAGCTTCGTTCTTTTAAACGGGTTTTCCCTGTTTACCTTTTATTTGGTTGTTTTTCGGAATTGACTTTAACAGTAAAATGAGTATTTTAGTAAAACAAGGCAAGAAAATGCGACACGTTTTTGCAATTTATCCTGAAAGATAAAGAAAACCACATAACTGTTTCTAGTAGTTTTAAAATGTCACTAGGGATAAGAAAGGAAACTTTTTTTGTTAGTTCTACTCTGAAATTTATATATATATATATATATATATATATATATATATATATATATATATATATATATATATCAGACCCTCATTGTCTGGCTTCAAATAATGCTTTTGGGAGATTTAACATGTCATGCTGTGATGTGTAGCCCGGTTTCGTAATTAGCAACGCACTAGTGTGGAAACTTGGAGATTAAAATCCCAGCCTGAAGCGTTAATTTCTTCTGATAAATAACAATTTCAAAATCACACGTAATGCTGCTACATAAACTCCTCTCATAATGATTATAATGAAAAGAATTCCTAGCTTGATAAATATAAGTAATTTGTTACCTATGAGGTCGATAATGACGAGGGGATCATCACCATACTTCTTTGACTTGCGGTTCATGTAATCTGTTTCATTGAGGAGGAAGGCTGCAACATACGGCGTGAAGATGGCCGTGTACATGACGAGAAGGAGTATGATCCAGTCCCAAGCCGCTTTGAAAGGGCTGTAATGTAGGACGGTCCACTTGTGGATTCTCGGCGACTGGAGTTTGTACTCGGGCAACACATCGGCTCCCAGTGAAAGTACCTGGAACAGTACAGTTATTAAAATAGAGCAATTTTTACATATGAGCCATGCCCATGAAAGCTAATTGTTAAGGAAATGAAGAAAACTGTTGTAGGATCTAATGCTTTTAATTTCCGTTGAAAGTTTTGTTTTTTTAAAGGGTGTTGATTTATACACAGGGTTTCATGACCCTTCATGGGTTTTTTCTTAAAACCTATTGTAGTAAAAGGTTACAACCTTTTACTACAATAGTTTTTAAGAAAAAGTAAATGATATTTTGGACATGGGCCGTTTGGAACTATATGCTGGTCAAGGGTCACTTAGGAACTGTATAAAATGGACAAGGTGCATTTTAATTTTGTACAATGCTTTATTAACTTGGTTTAACAATGAATTGTGTATTTGCGAATTTATCATTATTCTTATTTACTGTTAAAACAAAATAAGTTGTAAAAGGTGGTAAAAATATAGGCTTAGATGCTATTTAATCAACAATTTTTAAGTTACTTTACACAACTTCAATATTTTCCATCTCACAGCCTGATCTTCTGAATCGCTCCTGAATCTATATTCTGGAAAAGTAATTTGTAGAACTGTAACTTTGGGAGATTCTGCCAGGATGATCCAAATGCAGAGTAAATAGTTTCGCTAAATATGCTTTTTTCTTCTTCCTTACTGGTATACCAAACAATATTATAAATACCAACAATATTATTATAAAAATTGGTTTTTTAAAATATTGTGTCCGCCAAATTTGTGAAAAGGACAAGGATGGCTTTGGAATTGTATTTTGTTTACATGGTACTTCCAACTTAGGACAAGAAGCTCTTTGTTCCTGTTTAGGCATATCAAGCAACAGTCGGACATTTTTTAATTCACCTGAAGGACATGGTGCGTTTTGTTTCTGTTCATGATTTTCAAAAGTGTTTTTCATAGGATAGTTGTCTTTTTAAGGCATTAATATTTTATTCACAGGAAAGAGCAGAAAAATCTTAATCCAGTGGTTCCAAAATATCATTTTCGAAATTTTGTGGACATGGGTCCTTTTGGAAATGGATTACGCATATATTATCTATATACAGGATGAGTCACACTGCAAGAGGAAACATGTTAATCCTCAGTTCGGCCGCAACATTTTTTGGACAGACAGTCCGTTAGGGGGTTGAAGAAAAAAATTCGAGAGAAAACAGACGTCCACTCGGTTATTGGACGTCCAGAAAGTATCTTTTATCAATGTTTTTCGTGAATTAAGAAAATGTTGTCTATTTCACGATGGCATAATTATAAATTAATTGTCTTTTGAGCAATCCTTTCTTAATGTGACAGCTGGTTTTCTTATATTTTATAAGAAAATATAAGAAATTTATAAGAGTACATAACGTAATCTTACTTGGATGTTGAGAGAAGGCACGATAATGATTGCGAGACCATCATCGGTATGCATGAATCGAAAAATTCCAGGAACGTATTTTGTTTTAAATATATATATATATATATATATATATATATATATATATATATATATATATTCAAAACAAAATACGTTCCTAGAATTTTTCGATTCATGGATACCGATGATGGTCTCGCAATCATTATCGTGCCTTCTCTCAACATCCAAGTAAGATTACGTTATGTACTCTTAAAAATATAAGAAAACCAGCATGCATCGGTATGCATGAATCGAAAAATTCCAGGAACATATTTTGTTTTAAATATATATATATATATATATATATATATATATATATACACGAAGAAATTACCGTTTGTTTGTACTTTTCTTACTCATAGCTCCAAATGTATTCACACTGGACCCCTTCCCAAGGAGTCAAATGATGCGTTATGCTATTTCCCATAATGTGACATTATTTAGAAATGTTTAAATGTATTCGCTGCTTTTTCATTCATACGATTTTTTCTCATTCGGTAAACATTTACAGTGATTAATGTATTTATATCCTTATTTATCCTGTGAAAAATAATACCTAATATGGTTTGATTTTATTAAAAATAAAAATGTATACAGGTAGAAATGTCATTATTTAATATTTTTTCCCCCGTTTCCATTTTATGTGATGAATTACCTCTGCTCAAAGAAAAACGCAAAAACAGTTCGATTGGCTTCAGTTATAATATTATATATATATATATATATATATATATATATATATATATATATATATACACACACATATATACACACACACACCCTCATACAAATTTATATGGACAAATAAATTGTTCAATCATTTTTTTTATATATATAAAATTAATGTCCCGGGGCCCGGTGGCCGTGCCAAGGGTCGTGGGTTCGATTCCCAGGGAGTAGTGGCTTTTCTTTGGAAAGACGAAAAGGCATCAGCCCTATCCTGGCTAGAAAAGGGTGGTAACCTGTAGATAACCCGTCCTAAAATTCTAAGCTAATTATAATGGGCGTTAAGATTTAAATAAATAAAAATTAATTCCATATATAGTTTATTTATTGATCCTCAACCTCAGCCAAATATATTGATGAACTAGTTACAATTCCTCATTTTTATAGTTCATCAATATATTTGGCTGAGGTTGAGGATCAATAAATAAACTATATATGGAAATAATTTATACCTCAGAAAATTTTTGTGGATAATTTCCTAACATGTCAATAAAAATTAATGTAATTTTTCAAAAAATAATAAGAATATATCGCAATGGCACTAGAGAAGTGACAGAACTCCAAAATCAGTAATTTTGAGTTATGATCTCGAACGGACTCCTCAAATGTCACTCCATTAGTCAACAAACCTGTACGAATGCAAGTCTATTAGTCAGCCACCAGAAGGAGTTGGGCCCTTTTATAAGAATTAAATCTGCTCTGTTCAAAATTTGAAAGAATGGCACATCTTCAGTTAAGTATAGCCAGTCGGCGGAAGTGTGTGTGATTCTTAAAATACAAATATTCTGAGATAATAATTCGATTACTGTTTTGTTTTCCATTTCATATTTTTGTGAAACTGTGTGAACTGAAGAAAATGTTTTCGGCCTCTCTTGAAAAAGTGTTTCTTGAATAGCAACGGTGCAATGTTTTTCTCCCAACTCCAAATAAGACTATTATAAAAGGGATAAAGATAATATAAAGGTGTTTTGCATTGAATACGAATTTCATTAGCAAATTTGCGGAAGGATATTGTTTCCATTTGATTTCCCCCATCATTTGAAAGCTGATGAATGATAAATTAAAACTTTCAACAAGTTATTTTGTATTAACACTCTTGGCAATTAGCAGGAACATTGCGGAAGGAAAACCTTAACTGCTCGATTAAAAATCTCACCTTTTACAAGTAGCAAGAGAGAAGGATTTCACTAACCACTTGTTGAATAAAGAAACTAGAGTAAACACTAAATTCTCTGTTGAGTCATTATTTCCTTCTTGTTTTCAGGATTTATTTTTCTCTTATAAATTATTTTTTATTTCTATATGATTTATCACTGGGATGACAATTTATCTTATTTCTTTTTCCTTCTTTTCGAATTTTCTCGATTTCTTGCTCCATTAAGTAATAAGAAAAGAAGAATTCTTAGATATATTTTAGAAACAACACAGTTAATTTACAACTATTGTGACTCAAAATAAATTTCTATTCCATAATAAAATATTTTCTGTTTATTCAAGCTAAATTGCTTTTATCATTGTTTATGTGCACTGCATTGTTACCTTATTGATGATTCTTCTTTCCTTGCTTGTCTTCCCACAAATCATTTTTCCCAAGAACTATAACTGGTATAGGTTTTAGCGCGGTTCCTCCCTCCCCATATTTTTCCCCACCTTAAATCAACAAAACCTTTCATAGAAGAAAACAAACAAGAAAGCAAACGAAGAGAAAGAGAGAACTGACCACGGGTACAAAACAATGAAAGTGTAATAACTTATAATGAGTTAAAAGCACATGCGAAGGAAGGCAGTTAATATGTTATACTATGTGTTGTAAACCAGTCAAAAGAAACAAAAAGAAAAAAAAAATACGAATAATTAAATAGTCAGTATGATAGTGCATGATGTGTATGTGTTTGATATCCCAGTTTAGAGCATATTTGAGTGAGTGCATAAGTAATTGTGAATGGATGTGGGTTTGCGTGTGTCCGCTCATGTGTTTGTGGTTGTATCTATACACGTGAACATTATGTTGCAAGTCGTCTATAAACTCAGGTCTTAGGAGGAGCTAAGATGGCGAGGAATCATAAAGACTGGGGATCGTGAGTTTCGTGGACAATCTACAACTACCGACACTTCTAGGCACAAAAAGTCTCCCTACACCTCCTGAGTGAACGTTTACCAAACCGTGGAGACTCTATTATCCTGACGTAACTTTTTAAGACCCATTATATATCTACCTCTTATTCAAAAATAAATAAACATCACTTCATTCTATAAAGAATAAACCTAAAGGGTCACCCCTTGGTCCAATGGCTAACGCCATGGATTCTCATGCGGGATATGCGGGTTGGAGTCCCGTCTGCAGCAGATTGGGTCTTTTCATTTCAAGGCCAGTTGAAAATATTCTCTGCTCCGCCATCCATGTTTACAAAGGAAACAGAAAGCTCACCGCTAATAACTTATAGTCTGCCCGCACACACACACAAAAAAAAAAAAAGGTAGTACGCACGCGCTGCAACCAGCCCATGAGTGGGAAGGCCTTGTTCCCCTCCGGCCGCGCCCCTCCTGGTTCTTTAGTTTGCGGGCGGACTATGGATGACAATGCACCGTAAAAAAAAAAAACCTAAATTACTTTTTGAGTTCTTTAATTTATATTTAAGTTTCTTATTTATTTCAATTCTCAATGCTGTATTGGAACATTTCGTAAGAATGTACTAATTTCGGTTACACTCACTGAAAGTTTTTATCATTTCTTCAAAGCTTCATCGATTTAATCCCGGTTAAAATTTATTTAATCTTTATATGTTCTATTTAGAATAATTCTTGAAGGTTTTAGATAGAAAATTCAATAATGTTTACAATTCTTTATAAATTTTCGACACACTCATTTCGTGTGCATATTGAGACGAGTACTAAGAAAATGGCGCAGACATTCTTTTCAATGTAATTAGATTCTTCTAATAGTCATTTTTTTAATTAGCCTTATATTTGTCGCCCATGATACATTTTTCGTTTTTGGCAGCATCCCTAGAAGAGATGAAAATGGAACGAAAGAAACAAACGGAGCCATTTTTAATAGATTGTTAAAAATCATCAAAATACGAAGCCTTTCTTGATCGACTTCAGCATTCTGATCTTGGAAGTAGTTAACGATAGGTAATGTTCAACCGAATCCCACTGGATTGGGCAAGGACCAATCTCATGACTACCTGTTGACACGCCCTACTAATAAAACATTAATCCATACAGCACTCGGAGAAGCCCTACAAGCGCCCAGCTTCAATTCCCGGCATAGGCAATTGCATAACATTCTAAACGCTCACCTTAGTCGAACTAATGCAATTTAAAAAAAAAAAAATATTCTGCGTGAAAATTATATTAAATTCATAAAGACTTTTGTCGGGTACAAATGAAACACATATAACGATGTATGTATGTTGCATGAGTGTGTATAAAATTGCAGGTCGTCCTGAAAGTTACCAGCATAATTTAAAGGGTCCTTAACTCAAATGTTGACAAAATCGTATTGATGTTTTCTAGCCAAATCCCGACTGTTCCCTGATTGCTTATCACCTCGACGGCCAACTAACTACATCTCATTAACAATTTTATGAAAACTTTCAACTTTATGATGTCCTAGCAAAGAAAAAGGAATCGAAAAGCTCCCAAAAAAAAAGGTCGGTAAAAGACAAATTTGAAGTATAGAATGTGTAGCTCTTTATTTACATCGATCTGATTTCTTTTTATATTATTGATGGTATAAAGAGAAATCAGATCGATATATTATATTTTCATATTATTGGTGATAGTATTCATACTTGTTATAACTAAAGTACTAACCTCACTAATAATAATTATAACTTAATTAACATTTTATTATAAGTAAATTGCTATGAAAAGAATTTTTTGTAAGTAATAAGTAAATAAATACTAAATAGTATATTACTGATGGTTTTAAAACCTTTTAGAAAAAAAAATTTATTTACATTTAAACACAAACGAAATTTGAAATTATTATTTAAAAAAAGAAATATTGTTTGTAATATAAAATATGTGATTATGTTTATAATGGTTTATATTAAGTTGAAGGAAGCCTAGGCCTGGATAGCGTCAGTAAAATTAATAAGGCCATCTGCAATGCAAACTATTTGCCTTGTTTCATTAAAACTATTATCTTATTATAAACACAGGAAGGCAAATTCCTTACTCTAATACAGGAAGTATAAATATAATTGGAGCATACAATGTTAAAATGGAATATGAACATTCCATTGATAGTAGAAATAAATTTCATCTTAAACATTTTTATAAGTTATAACAATGTTTCTTTTAACGATTCTTTAATAACATTAGGCAAATATTATATGCAGAATGAAACACAGTACTTAAGTGAGGAAGAAATATGCTATCATCACTCATTATTGAATATTGATAAGCTTGTTTGTGTTTAAAGAGCTCCATTTTATATTTAAAAAAATGTTAAATAATTATACAATATAATATATTTATAAGCGGCAGAAGGTCAAATTTCAAACAAACACACACTTTCTTCACTACTCATTTTTTCTGTTCTACATGTTTCTTGTCTTTATGACGATCCTTCAGGAGCACTTAAAGTAATACATAATTACAGCCTACACCACCGAGAACCTTCCGCAGGTAGGGCCACGTCTAGACAGATAAGATCAATCATGTCTACTACGTATCAGCTGTTTAAAATCGATAGTTTTAGGGTAAATGTCGATCTTCAAAAAATAGGTGTTTGTCATTTTATAAAATAATTCATTTTATGTTGTCTTGTTTATTATATTAAGTTAAACAAATATTTGAGGCGTCTAGAATCAAAACAAGACCAAATTGTTCAGAAAACACCAAAAACAGAACAAGTCTTAGGTTTAATTTTGTACATGTGCATAATTTTCTTAGAAGTTGTAAGCATCAAAGACGATTGTTTTTGAGGAATTTGAGAAGATAATCTGTTATATTATCTATTTTGAAGGCATTTTTATTTTTGAAGCGTCTTACTTAGTTTGAAACTTCACTAATGTATGTCTTATCTTGAAACCACCTTATCACTTTAACATTAAAAAACAGCATCATCTATTGTGTTTTGAAAATCCTTTTCTTTACCAATATATAGAGGACATTTTGAACTCATAAAATCAACTGTTATCTCAATATCTTACAAATAATGATGTGTCTTGTTTTGAATCTAGACGCCTCATAGTATCTATCATTTTTTAAAAACAAAAAAAAATCCACATATTTTTTATTTGATTGCCCAGTGGGTTTAATAATTAAATGCTAACCTATTTTAAAACGCCAATTTTTATTCAAGTTGCATCTCAGAACCCCAATGTTGGCAAATCCCTTCAAAGTTATCCACAGAAGATTGAACAGTATTTTAATTAGACCGTTGACAAATATACGGAACTTTCCTAGAGTATATAATATATATTACCTTGTGTAAATAGTGTTTATTTTGTTATCGGTTTTGTTGATTCAGTGGACCACCATTCAAAGGCTTGCACTCACGAATCTATAAAGGCTTACAATTCCTCCCGTCTTGTATTTTCAACGGAGGCAGGCGTAAAATATTTAGTGATTTCCATATGGCCATGTTTTTATCGATTTATGTATCTTACAGCCGTTTTTAGTATACACATATATGTATGTATATATGTGGGTGTGTGTGTTTGTGTTATTTATACGATCATGTTAGTAGTTCGTGTAATTTATTGGCTTATAATTTGGTCCGAGCAATCCGAAAATGTCCTGTAATTTGGCTTGCTAATCCGAAAACGGTTGCAAAAATAAAAACCATTTTAGAGGGGTTTAGTATATATTTCTTTCCCATAGAAAAATACTTTAGGTGAATGGAAAGTCTATACGAGGATAGGGGAAGGTGTTGTACCTCTGACCGTCTTGTACCTTTGACCACCGAGGCTGTGGCGGCATGTAGCAAGATTTTATAAATTTTGGTGTAATTAGTGTTTAGCTCCTTCACTAGAGGGCTTGTGTAACCTACTTTGGATTATTCAAGTCAAAAAGGATTCTTGCAAAAAATACTTAACCATTTCTATCATAAAAATGTAAGTTATTTATTGATGACGTTTTGCCTAATAATATTTTTTGTATCAAGTCTTTTTAGATGGAAATCATTTGACAAAGTAGCTATTAAAATAAGAAACATAGTGTAGCTTCTGAAATTGATTTATCTTAACCCTAAAATTTTTAGCATGCATTTTAATTTACACTACCAGGGTGTTGTACCTCTTTGACCAGGTCAAAGGTACAACACACCTGAGTAATTTTTACATAATTCAACTTTTATGTTCTCCTGCTACAATTTTTTTAAATTAATATTGGTTACTTCAATTGTTCAATGAATTTAAAAAATAATAAATTAAATAAGTTCAAACTGACTTTATTAATCCTCAGTGTAGCACTTCGAACCTATCGCCCCTTATCATTCCATTTGAAGTTGTAAGACCTCATCGAAAAGCGGAGGCAAGGAAAATGTCAAATAGGGGCCGTCCTAAAGTGAAACCTCGTCCTGAAAGATATTTCTGAAAAGCTAATTACTGAAGGTGAAAAAAAGAGAAAGCACCACCCTAAACGTAAGACACCACATACAAATAAACCCCTTCCTAAAAATGTGGTAAATAAAAAGAAAAGTATTCTCATGAAAGTTCAGATTCTAATACTGACACAGAAATTTCTTCAAGAGAAAGGGACGTTGATCTGTCTAATGAATGTCGTGAGTTAAGTCAATAACCAGCAACAATTTGAAAAATATGATTTTGAAAAAGGAAATTTTATACTAGTTAAACATAAAAGTAAAAAGACTATTACATATTTAGTCGCATAGATCTGTGGTATTAAATGTCCAATGTTTAAGATCCAATAATTGAAAAAACCAACTTTAAGTGACAAGTTTACGAGAGAAGATGAAAATTTGTATGATATAGATGTTGAAGACATTGTGCCCACTAAACAAAACTTGAAGACAATACCCTAATATTGCTAGTGGATCTGCTTGACAGTTAAAACGTTAACGATTGCACTGGATTTTTCAGCATATTAAGCATAACATAATATCAATAATAGCTTTTTATTATGTGCATGCTTATATCCATGTCCTGTATTCATTAAACTTACAATTAATTATAGTATTACTCAATACAATTTGTTTTCTGCACTGCTGTGTTGTTTTTACATGGTCAGAGGTACAACACCCCATAGTCAAAGGTACAACCACATGTTGTACCTTTGACCACTTTACGATTATTTTTTTCAAAATTAATAAAAAATATTAAATGTAAAGTTAGAACCTTGAAAAAATTTCATATGATAAACAATAGAATACTAATTGCAATAAAATAAAAAAAATGAATTTAGCCTTAATATTCAAGGTAAAAAAAAAAAACAGTTTTGCAAAGTTGTCAAAGGTACAACACCTTATATATATATATATATATATATATATATATATATATATATATTTTTTTTTTTTTTTTTTTTTTTTTTTTTTTACGGTGCATCTACATCTAGGTCATTAGCGCCGACATCCAGGGTGTAGCGAGGAATTTTACCAGCGAGCCGTGGGATGATAAAATTCCTGCCGGAAGTTGGGAATCGAACCCACCATCTCCCGCTTATGAATCCAAGGCGCTAGCCATTAGACCACGGGAGACCCCCTATATATATATATATATATATATATATATATATATATATATATACATATATATATATATATACATATATATACATTTTTTTTTTTAAGGCATATCCATTTCTGTTCTATTATCGGCAGGCTATCTTGAGGTAAGCCACCTTTAATTATATCAACGGCACGTGGTTCTCTCTGGCGTCCAACCATTTAAATCACCAATGTTCCTTAACTTCTGTGATCTACGGGAAACTCTATATTAAACGTGGCTATGGCCGAGGGCACTTCGTTTGTTACTACATTAATAGTTAATTCAAACTGCCTTAAAACTTTTAATAAAAATACGGAGTTTAGGGGGAGGAGAAGTAAAAAAAAAAAGAAAAAAAAAAAAGGAAATTATCAAATTGAAGCAACCACAGATGTAGTTCAGCTACAAATAATACAATAATTCAGCTGGAGACATATAGTTCAGATTTCATATTAGTTCAAAGCTCCTGATCACTGCTAGTCTAGCGAAATAAAGAATTATGAAGAAGTTATAAATAGATATGTAAACTGTATTCACCTAAGGATGCGTTTACATCTGATAGTTATTGCAGGATATTTATGTCAGACAGAAATTATGACTAATGTAAACTGTACTGTAATTTATGTCTGAGATATTAATTTCCAGCAGGAGCAGTAAGGTTGCGTTTACATCTGACACTTCTCGCAGAAAATATATCTCAGATGTCGGAAATAATAATTATGATAATTATCTATCAGACACATGAGATATATTTCCTGCGAGAAGTGTCAATTGTAAACGCACCCTAAGACATGACCTGTACAAAACTGATTGAGTATAATTCGAATATTAGGCTTTCTGCATTCGGTTATAAAGGAAAATCAGTGGGAGGGAAGCAGAATGAACTTACAGAGGATATTTAAATGTTATCCCACTTTGGCAATGGATTATTGAATATTACTCTTGTATGAGGAGCTGAATAAATATGATTTTCTATACTAGTAATATTAATATAAAGGAGAACACTATTTCTAAGTATTTTTAAATTGAACAGTCAACCATTTGATAGATTTCATATATTTTCTTATATTACCTGAAAACCATTTCAGGTCATCAATCAGATAAAAACTTGACATATTCGATACTAGCTGAATACCCGTGCTTCGTCACGGCAGATACATAGTTATTTTATTGCGTTAAATACTGAATCATCAAAATGAACGCTACTATATAATTTTGTCCAGTTTATTATAGCACAGTTCCCGTCATACTATATATTGTTCTTCCATTTATAAGTATTCAAAGTATAAAGTTTTTTTGACATTGGGTCGCTCCGGACCAGTAGTGACAAGAGTTTAAACAGTACTGGAATTTTCGGCGCTAATAGCTTAAACAGTTGACGCGCCGTTAAAAACGAAAAAAAAAAAAAAAGTACTGGAATTTTAAAATTTGTTGTCAATAATAAATGTACGTTAAAATTTAAAAAGTTATGTTTACAAGATGTCGTGTCAATGTAATTTTCATTAGTTATCCAAAGAATAGAATAAAATATGTTATACATAATTGAAAATATTGGTCACATGTTCATTTTATAAGAATTCGATTTAAAATTGAAACATTTAAATGCATATAAATAACAAAATACTTGATAAAAAAATAATCAAGTGTTTTAATTTTTCTAAATGTCTATCACCTTTTTAGGGAAATATATTAATCATAAATAAATATTATATTTTTGAGCATAGAAATATAATTTTCTATTATCTATATAAATAACACAGGTATGCAAAAAATGATTTCATCAGCTGCCTCAAATCTTCTAAATGAAATTTGAGTATTTTTTCTAGCTTTCAGCTTGCAAAACTCCACGAGAAACATTAAAAAATTTCATGCAGCTCTTTTGGACGCATGCTTATGATAGAGCAAACCCATATTTTCCTCCGATGTGCATATGTTTATAAGGAGTTTTCATATGGTACTGTCTCGAATAAAGCAATGAGATTATTCATAATGGAGAATAAAATAACATTATGTTAAAGATTTATTATTAATTAATAATAAATATTGAAATACTGGTAAATATATTTGATAATTATTCCCTTCCGAATTGTATTCTCTTAAGTAGAACAAAGAAAATAACTTTGGTTGTTTGAGAACACTATATTTCACTTGTAGATTCTAGAGCGAATTTGCATTGTATTTTAACGGCATCGGTGCATATTATAACTAAAATGCATTATTCATGTAGATTGCATTAAAATGTAGTTCAATGTGCAACTAGGTGGAAGACTAGTCTATATAATTATCATTATACATATTCAACGCCTTGTTAGAGTAACTGAGTTAAATAAATAGAGATAAAATTTATAAGGAAAACTTATAAAGGTTAGATTGGCTGGTTTTTTGTTATATGCCCTATTCCATATACGAATTAAATTTATTTCAAGGTCGTATGCTACCTTCACTGTTTATCCTAATCAAAACTATATTTTAACTTATTGGAGTTCAGTGTATTTTTTTATTTTCATTTTTACTGGCATATGCTTCTATGGTCATTTACCTTAAATTGATAAAGATAGTGGCTTCGTTTGAACTCTTTTGAATTAGGCGTTTAGAATTTTCTCTCTCTCTCTCTCTCTCTCATATATATATATATATATATATATATATATATATATATATATATATATATATGTATATATACCACGATTCCCCAACCGCAAGAAAAAAAATTCATGAGGTCAACCTCATAAGCAGTAAAAACATCACCTTATTCTCTCCCTCTCTTCCTCTGTCCCTTTCTGTCTCTCCTCCTATATATATATTTATATATATATATATATATATATATATATATATATATATTATATATATACCTTTTGGTCGAAAACTCTGAACGTGACGGAACAAAGTTTCGAGATTACCATGTTTATAAAATTAATGAAAGCTGGTATCTTATTCAGCATGATTGAAAGATACACTATAAGAGCTATGCAATATATCACTCATGAATAGCTCCCATGCTGTAGAGTTTGGTATTTGACACGACCGAAATAAACGACTATACTTAGAGAGGGTTGTGAATGCGAACCAAGTTCAACAATTACGTCAGTAACAATGCTCTAACTGTCAGCTGTTCATTCTCTTTGACAGTAAATAGTTACTATAAGAGCAAATATTCAAGAAAACGTGCTGAGTCGGGAATTTTTTAACGTTTTATACGGTTTTACGTTTTATAGCCCGGTTATTTGTTTAGCGCGTTTCCTCCTTCCCTTCAAAGTAAGGAATCCCGTTTATGAGGTTGATCTCGTGACACAATCCGAAAGTGCCGACTAGAACATTACCCGTTTCAGAACCCATAGATCACGAAATAATGATGGTTCAAATTTGTGTCTGTGTGTGTATGCTCTCCAACTGTTCAAGAATGGACAGATTTTAATAAAATTTGATACAACAATACTATGTGGGTCTCCCCGTGGTTAGTGTCTAACGACTTGGATTCTCTTGCGGGAGATGGGGGGGGGGCGAATCCCACCTGTAGTAGGAATTTTCTCTTCTCACGGCTCGTTGTCGCGCTGTAACAGAACCCCCCCCCCCAAAAAAAAAACAATACTTGTGTTTAATAGGTCAAGTTCGTTAACCAACAGAATCCGTGCACGGGATCATGTTTTCTTGGGCAAATCATGCGGAAAAAATGTAACTCTTAAGTTTGTGTCTCACTAGACTTCTATGTATACGTTTTATAGGTAATGGGACACGAGGATTCTAATGAATCCAACTCGAAGGCCATATCTATAACCATAATAATGTATATATTTATTTATATTTGTATTTTTTTCTCATTACTTTTTACCATGTTTATTAATTTTTTTTTTGTTAATATTTAATAGCGATTATACTTTCAAACCAAATTAACAATTTGACCTTTGGATATTACTTGTACTTCGTTGGAACGAAACTTAGTAGACAAGATGCCCCACGAATGAAGATCACGTATTGTAAAAAACATGGAATTGGTCCTTCAAAAGTTAGGGTTTACTCAGACAAAAAATTAAATAAAAATTAATTATTCTGTCAGCTGTTCATTACGAATGACCGAAACCACTTATGTTTATTTTGAATTTATATAGGTTATTATAAGCAAATTATTCAGGTGTACGCGGTAAACTACCACCATTCTGAGGACATTTATGGTTAGTAATCCTGCGTGACGGTCATTTTATTTATTTAATTAGTACGATTTTTCCCCGTTTAAGTTTTTGATTTAATACGTATAGAGAGAGTGGTGCTCTCTCTATACGAGAAACTCTTGGATTTTGCCAGCCAGCAGCGAAGAAAACTGATTACTATCCGAGTTAATGTGATTGACCTTAGCAGTCGGAGAACCTATAATTAAAAAAAAAAAAAAAAAAAAACTCTATCTGAATGATGTTTGCGAGTGGTCTGTTCATTAGAAGGCTATTGTAAACTCACAGTTACTAGACGTGCGATGTAAACGAATGCCCCAGCAGTATCCAGATTAAAACCGTTCAACGCACTAATAAGCGTAATTCACGACCCCGTAGAGACCATCACTTTCAGAAAGAGCACACAGATAAAACGCACCAGACTGACTGAGTAATAGCACTAGTTTGCAAAGGCCTGCCAACAGAGCGCTCTGTAAGCGCATCTTATCTATAGATTTGCAGAATGTACTCACAAGAACAACGCTGCTGAGCCATAGCGATCCTGGGAAAGGAGGCTTGGTGGTTCCTTGCCACTCCATCCTTCGAGTGATCCTCCCTAGAGCTCCAAACTCTCTATAGCTCTTGTGTATTTATAGAGACCTTCCAGCCGGAATCTCATAGAATCCCCACTCTAAGCTTCTGGCTCTACTCGATATCCACTTACAAAGGAAAAGGAATTGATTATCGGAAAGAGGATTAGTCTCTGTGAAATTGGAGGAAATAAAATTCTCTTTCAATATATTATTTAAATAGGCGGAAGCTCATCCATATATAAAACTTTTTTAATTTTACATTATATGCTTTACTTATCGCTCTACATGTTTCATGTTCCGCAACGCTTCTTCAGGAGCAACTTAATTATATATAAATAAATTTAGCCTTAGCTAAGGAAGACGTTCCACAGGTAGGGCCACGTCCATACTAATACTATAAAGCTAATATGTCTTTATTGTAGATTGTAACTAAACTCTTAACGACAAAAGCATTCTATGGAGTCGATATAAGCCGAGAAACTTAATTAGCTTAATTGTATTAGTATGGACATGACCCTATCTGTGGAAGGTCTTCCTTAGCTAAGGCTAAATTTATTTATATATAAGTAAGTTGTTCCTGAAGAGACGTCAAGGGACGTGAAACATGTAGAGCGATATATGCATGACCTTCCGCCGATTTAAGTAATACATTAAAAGAAAAAGTGGTCACAATTTTTTAATATAAAATTCTCTTTAGCCTGCAATTTATTTCATCAATAAATTCAGAATCATTTTTGCACTGACCGCAAAAAATAACTTAATTTTTTTAAAAAATCCGACAGGAACCACATCATCTTTGCGCGTTTCCATTCGAATACCAAGTGGCATTTGAAAAGAGATAGAAACAGTTGTACGTATCCTAAATACATTTTACTACTATAAGCTGTAACAAAAATAACAAGCAATAATAAAATAAGGGAAAAAGAAACGAACTAACAACTTCAAAGTTGATGCATTCAAACATGAATTCCCCGAATGTGGTCGTTCGATCGAAAATTATATCAAAAACGTTTTAGTCGGACTTTTATTAAGCTTTCGAATGATTACTGTCTACCAGGATTTCCAAACCGTTTTAAAGATATATAAGGAAATATACAAAAGTCCTAAAACTGCTCATGACTCAATACAATTTTCTCCCCCGAATACTTACCAAATGTAACCAAAATTTAAATATCTGATTTTCGATGAATTTCAAGCATATAGAAAATATTTCAACTGAATCTAACGATTCTTCTAGAAGTAGAAAACCCGAAAATTAGTTAGAAAAACCTACTTTAAAACTTTTCTCTCAAACGGTTACATATATCTTATTGAAAATGGTTTCATTCGTTTCCCCACTTTAGAGAACATATTAAAGTGTATCTGGAACCCTAACGACGAAATGACTTAAGTCCAACGTTTTTTGGGCAAGTTTGCACTCAAAACAGTGTTACTGCAGTAGGCGGATTCTGCTGGTTAACGAACTTGACAAAGTATTTCTGTATAATTGTTATAAACTGACACAAGTACTTACCGGCCAAAGAACAACAAAAACTTATTTACACAGCTTTAAAAGCATGTTATCCCTATAAATGTGTCTCTCCTACTGAACAAACTAACTTTATACTATACTGCAGACTACTGGAGAAAATAATTAAAAAGCGGGAGATTCTATCATATTTGAATATATTAGTTTTTAGTATTATATTATTAAAATTTTCCAATTATTATTTTCATATTTTACATTTATTATTAATAAATTTTAATAATTAGAGAACAATAAGATATAGGCTTACTAAATTTTATTTATTGGGTGGTAAAAAGTATTTCTGTACTAACATTTGAACGATATCCGCCAATTGAACCCTTGCGAATGAACATAGAAATGCTTTTATCGTAATTACTACACCCACATTAAGGGGAAGAAGCTATGGCGAGGAAGAAAACCCGCTAAATGTGGGGATAATGGGGGAGAAGAGTGAGGCTTGTTGAACAATTTTTTCAGCTTTATGACGTTGACAACTATGCAGAAGTATGGGCGGAATTCTTGGCATCATCTGACCGAGAGATTTGCAGGAATCTCAAACCACCCAGTAAAAAAACCTTTTACTGACAACTAGGAATTTTCCTATTCACACACCATTGAATACTCTCTGCAAATTAGCCAAGACACAGAACAAAAATAAAACTTCACTACCAGGTTGGTTAGTTGGGCTGGGTTCTACAGCAACCAAATACTTGGTTATCACCTCCAAAATTAACAATTTATATATATATATATATATATATATATATATATATATATATATATTAGTTATGTCATATTTGAGCATTAGTAGTATTGTGGTATTGATTGTGGTGTGATGTTCGTATATTTGTGACAATTGTCTTCTCTTTTTTTTGGAGGATATCAACAAATCTTACCAGAACTATACGTTAAATTATAATTTATCTTAAAATAATATGTAACATAATGAATATGATCATAATTAAATAAACAAGAATCATAAATTATCTTGGCAATTATTTCTTCACTAGGAAATATTTTTTATACTTGCATTATTATTTTTATATTCTCGTTGCAACATCTTTATTAATATATATATATATATATATATATATATATATATATATAAAAGGCACATACAAAAACAAAAGGACATAATATGAAAAAGCAGGGTGTTTTTTCCCTTTTCTATTTTAGTTTAATATTATCCAATTATAGTTTATTATTATCGTAACTACCCACTTATTAGCGTATTATTGTAAATAAGTTAAAAAATTAATTTTATTTAAACTCATAAAATTTAAATTAGTTTTGTAAAATTATCTTATCGAAGTTTGTATCTCAATATAATATATGTAACCAAAACACATAATCACAACATGTAATATGGCAAATAAGGCAATGGCACATGTGTTCAAAATAAATGCACTCTTCATAGGGATACTAAGAAGAGAAAAAAAAAATATCCCTTTTCTAGCCACGATAAGGCTGATGCCTTTTCTTTTTTCTAAAGAAAAGTCAACACCCCTTAGTGGGAATCGAACCCACGACCCTTAGCACGGACCTGCTCACACCTTAACAGTCGCGGCCACCGAACCTCCAAAAATATTTATTCTTATTTTTTATTGATACGCATTGCTTTAATCTGGTAACAAACCAGTAACCTAACCACTTTGCTATGAAAAGTGCTTAGTTATGAAGTTTTTGCGTAATTTCGTCTACCTAAATAAAACTTTTCCAATTTTTGTTTCGCTGTTGCTTTTATTTTGTTAGGGTAATTGTCCTTTATAGAAACCCAAGACACACTCTCCAACAGTCTAGACGCTAGCTAAGCAGGTTCTTCAGCTTCCCCTATATAAACCCAACCCTCTAGAATACACTTCAGGTCGTTCCAACAGTATCTTTTGTATCCCGTAATCAAGTTCTAGTAAACTTAACAATAGAAATTGTCATTGTATTGTTTTTCTTAGAAATGCGAGTGTTTTATTCTATTACGAATTACCCAGAGTTAATTGACTAATATCATTAGAAAAATACGGTAAGGCAGGAACTGCGTGCCAAAGCACATTCCTAAGAAAGGTCGCTGATCTACACCGCATTCCTCAAGAACGCGCTTAAAATAACCTACATGAATATAATATAAACGCAAATAGTTTTGGTCTTTTATATTTGTTACTAGCTGTTACCCGGCGTGCTATGCTACACCTACTTTCTGCATCTATAAAAGCAAAAATAAATTAGAAACCAAATAATTAATTTTAAAATCTGTAACAATTTGAGTTCATTGTTTCAAACTCGTGATCTACGAACTGTGAGTCATAGGCGATTTTAACCTAGCCTTTGACTCTACCTGTGTGCCACGTTTGGTCAAAATCGGTCAAACGGTGTGGATTTGCATAAGGAATAAACATACTGCCAGACAGCTCGCAGAAATTTTTGACTTAGTCCACGAGACTTCCTGTATCAAGACCTACCATTATTCCAAGTTTGGTCAAAATCGGTCAAACGGTGTGGATTTGCATAAGGAATAAATATACTGCCAGGCAGATCGTAGAAATTTTTGACTTAGCCCACGAGACTTCCTGTATCAAGACCTACCATTATTCCAAGTTTGGTCAAAATCGGTCAAACGGTGTGGATTTGTATAAGGAACAAACATACTGACAGACAGCTGGTAGACGTTTTTGACCAGCCTATGACACTCCCCGTATAACGACCTACCTGTGTGCCAAGTTTGGTCAAAATCGGAAGAAGGGTGTGGATTTGTATAAGGAACAAACATACAGACAGACAGCTCGTAGAAATTTTGGCTTAGCCTACGAGACTTCCTGTATCAAGATCTACCATTATTCCAAGTTTGGTAAAAATCGGTCAAACTGTGTGGATTTGTATAAGGAACAACACACAGACAGACAGAAATTTTTGACTTAGCCTACGAGACTTCCTGTATAAAGAACTACCATTATTCCCAGTTTGGTCAAAATCTGTCAAACAGTATGGATTTGTATAAGGAACAAACAAATAAACAGAAAAACAGATAGGCATATATATATAGATTGACAGCTGACGTAATTAACATTTTTAACTGGACGCCTTTAAACGGAAAGGAACCAAGCTCCATTTTTAACGAAATTGAGTTTTTGGTGCTTTCTTGTAGAGAATTAGAGAATTTATATAGTAATAAAAAAGTCCGACTCGCAGGAACTGCAGCATCTTAGCGCGGTTCCGTTCATTTCCCTAGTGCCATTTGATAAGCTTAGAAAAGAAATAAACTTATTTTTTTTTATATATCTCGTGAAAATTGTCAAAATCCTCTCGAATATCTCGAATAAAAGTGATATTAAGGCGTCAGGGACACCGACAGTAACTAACTTTTACACAGATGCGGAAATTGCACAATCCGACTCTCATTCTAAAGCAAAGCTCTATAAATCAATACAAAATATGCCTAATAAAGCCTTTCTAGAGGGTACAGAAGCATGGGCATATATGAGGGGGGGGCTGAGGGGGCTGCAGCCCCGTCCCGAAATTTTGAATTAATGATGAAAACTTCTCGTAAAACCCTTAAAAATAAATTAAATAAGATCACTTAGTTCATAAAACATATTTTATTTTACGTGTAATAGCGTTTTAGTTGCCTAAAACTATTCCAAGCTCTAAATATTTAGTATTCCATACCCTGGAAATGGTCTCAGCCCCCCCCCGAAATTGTTTTTATATACCTCCATGTACAGAACCTTTTTTGTAGAGCATTTAGTAAGCCTTCGAATGGTAATCTTCCGCTTCACAAGATTGTCAACGGTTTTCGAGATACTAACGAAAGTTTACAAAGTTACCAAAACTTTTTTTGTCTGTTAATAAAATATTTTATTCTAACACTTCCTTTACCCTAAACGTAACAACAATTTCAACATATTAGTGTTGATGAAATTCGAACACGCAGAAAATGTTTCAACTGTATCCCATAATTCTAAGTACCAAAATCAAAGACAAACAACCCTCCCTAGGAAGGACGCTAGGCAGTTGAAAAGCTAAATCTTGGAAATCCATATCTCTAACATTAAATTGATTTCTTATTTTTCTTAACCTGTTTTATTTTCAAATACATTATCCAACTCTAAGCAATTAAAAAATAACAAGGAATAAAAATATAAAATTTTAGGCACTTTCAACACTTGTTCACACTGAGTAAAACAATATAAACAGATCTAAGGTGTTACACGGTAGCTGGTGTAAGAATGAATGAGGTCTCGTATTGCAATTCTCTGTATGCAGGGTCTACTTCCAGGTAGTCATATACTTTTACTGCCCTTTACCGTTACTCAGAAAGCTCTTTGTGTTTACAAACAAAGGACTCGGTATAGACCACCCGTATTAACCCAAAAGTGATTATGTCAAGCTTGATAAACTTCCTGAATTAAATAAGGGAATTTAAGAGTGCTTAAAATAGGTTCTTGATCTAGTCAAAAAATTCAAGGAGAATTACACCACGAATAGAAAATTTCGGCCAAACAGAAGGAAAATAACAATAACAAGGATAGTTAAACTTCGTTTTCAAAGATTGTTAGTTGTAACACAAAAACGGTCACTCATGATTCTAATAAATTAACTGTGAAGGGTGATTACACAAATATTCCTGTTGAGGCTTTAAAGCTTCAACTCAAAAAACATATTAACCCACAGGTAATATCTAGATATTCGTACGGCATCTTCGAATTCTAACAAACAAAATATTGCTTCTAATTATACGTATCCTGTTTACTGACAAATACATTTGACTACTACAAGAAATTACAAACAAAAATGACGAGCAGTGAAAAAAAAACACACAAATAGATCCGTTTAAATAAACGAAACTAACTAAGTTTTAAGCACTTATTTCTCCTAATGTGACGACCCCATCAAACATTTCTTCAAAACATTTTTCCACGATTTCCGAACCCTTTTTGAGATATTAATGAAAATATACGAAGAGGGCCTAATAGATATTCATACGGGATCTGAGAATCTCAAGATTCCGCAAAAATAAAATATTCTAATTATACGTATCCTGTTTTTTTTTTTTTTTTTTTTTTTTTACGGCGCATCTACTTCTAGGTCATTAGCGCCCGTATCCTGTGTTATTGGCAAATACATTTGACTACTATAAGCAATAGCAAACAATAGGGAATATGCCAAAGAACTCGGATTAGGAGCCTCGACAGTTTCAAGACATTTGAAGGAAATCGGCAAATCCAAAACTGACATTTCATACGGTACAGCCTGATATATTTCTAACAATGAATTGTTTTTCTTATTTTAATTAATCTGTTTTATTGTCAAATACATTATCCAACTATAAGAAATGAAAAAAATAGGAATAAAAACAGACCAAAAGAACCGTATGAAATAAACGAAATCAATTACTTCAAAGTTTAAGCACTTATTTCATCCGATTGACATCGCTTATTCAAAACTTTCCTCAAAACCTTTTTTGTAGACCATTTAGTAAGCTTTCGAATGGTAACCTTTCGCTTCCCAAGATTTTCAATCGTTTTCAAGATATTAATGGAAGTATACGAAGTTCCCAAAATTTTCATTATTTCTAGCAACAGAAAATTGGTCTCATTTTTCCTATCCTGTTTTACATACAAATACATTTTCCCAACATAAGAAATTACAAAAATAAAAAGCAATAAAAAACCAAGGGAAAGAGACAAAAATTACAAAAAGAACGACAAAAACCCGTTCATAAGAAAAAAACAGACGTATTTGAAGATTTAAGCACTTATTTCTCCGATTGACATAACCTAATCAAAAATAGTTTTAGAATCTTTTTTGTAGAAAATTTAGTAAGCTTTCAAATAGTTTCTATCTACTTACCACGATTTCCCAACCGTGTTCGAGATATTAATGAAAGTATACAAAGTTCCCAAAACTTTTCATGTCTGTTAATAAAATATTTTATTCTAACCCTTCCTTAACTCCAAACGTAACAAAACTTTCAACATATTAGTTTTAATGAAAGAAGAACATGCAGATAATGTTTCAACTGAATCCCGTGATTCTAAGTACCCAAACCAAAAACGGTATTCAAAAACTATTTTTCCAATTTTCTCGAAAACGGTTAAAGCTATCGCCTTGAAAATGGTTTCATTCGTTTTCCTAGCCCAAGAAGCATATAAAAAGAGTCCTTACAAGCTTATGAACTCAAAAACGTAAGCGTTACGATTTTTGCGTTTTTTGCGCGAATTTCGCCCCAAACGCCATCTTCCAGTGGGCGGATTTTGCTGGTTAACGAACTTGACCTTTCAAATTGGACGCCAGATTTTTGTACCAAATTTCATCAAAATCGGACCATCAGGGAAGCCAGAAATGAGCGAACAGACAAATATATATATATATATATATATATATATATATATATATATATATATATATATAAATAAATATATACATATATATATATAAAAATTTGAACCACCATTATTTTCGGTCTCTAGGGGTTCTGAAACGCGAAATTTTCTTGTCGGCACTTCCGGATTGTTTCATTGTATCAACCTTATAAGCGGGGTTCCTCCCTATGGGGGAGGGAGGAACCGCGCTAAAAACTGGTCAAAATATAATTTAAGCACCATGTTTATCAATAACTATAAAAATAAAACCCCATTACCAAAACATCAGTTTATTTTAATGAGAGAAAATGAATGCAACATTTGAGATAGAAAGGAATTTTAGGCCCACAAAAAAGTTTAAACCCAATTCTCTAAAGAATGAACAGATAGCACTTGGTTCCTTTCCGTTTAAAGGCGCCCAACTGTCTTTTTTATTTTTTTTTCTTCGTTTTTTTTTTTACAGGATAAGCCCTGATACCGAGTTTTGTTGCAAGGAGTAACAACTCATACCTAATGGATGAATTTAGTTTATTTTTACAATACATTTTCCTTTGTAGATGAACTAGTTGTATGCCGAATATCGATGTAATTAAAATGTCGGACTTTAAGGGCGTATTCATATTTTGTGTCCGGGGTAAACGCCAGATGGGCCGATTCTGATTGGCAAAAAAACAATAATTGTGACCGCGATCGTGATAAAATAACATACACGCACAGTCACATGTTGCATTCCTACAAGAAACGATTAGGCTAGATCGTAAACCAGCGGAATTTATTCCGAATACGTCCACCTTTGACTGGATAACTACCGTTTCAGTGTTCTTTCTTGGTGTAAATTAATGCCAACAATTAAAAGTCTGAATAAGGAAAAACTTCCTGAGTATGCCCAACAGTCTTTGCGTGTTTGCAAGACTAACTGACAGACACGAATACTTAATTCACACGGATCGTTATCAGAAACTGGTAATTGTTGTGTAATTACTCGAAAATAATGGAACACCCAAATCATCTGTAACTTTCCTTATATATATATATATATATATATATATATATATATATATATATATATATATATATAGATGTACATATATAGGGTTAAGTTGGCGTATTCTGTTGGTTATTAGACTTTCTTTATCTAAGACAAACAATTTCACACACACACACACTCACACATACCGCTTACTCACCGTATACGCTTACACATACAGGAAACACTTTTGGAAATCGTCGGTTGACGATAGGAAAAAGCAAATGGGGCAGATATTTTTATTTTGAAAATTTTAAGGAACTTTGAGAAGAATTTTCTGAAGCGCAAATACAATAATTCAAAGGAAAATGAAACCCACTCTGAAAAAGATGAAAGAGGACTTTAAATGTACCTACACTTGAGAATTTCTTTTGTTCATGAATATGGTAGAATTTCAAAGCCATCAAAAGTTATTTTCAAAACTCCTTTCGTAAATCTCACCCATCAAAAAATTGATTAAAAGCATTGGATTTAAATAATATCGAACTTTTAAAAATATTCATAATTTGTACTTAAGAATGAATATGCAGAAGTTTTTGAGTATGTTTTCTACTATAAAAGTTATAAAACTAATGAAAAAATTAATTAGTTCTATGAGGAACATTATTAACAAAATATACTTAATAGAACATTCTATAGTTGACAAGCAGCGAATTAAGTTTTACATCATGACATAACCATCCGTGGAACACCTCAGTCACGCGGTAAAGCCGAATTGTAAGTGCTCTTCTTATACTTAGCTCTTATTGCCAATATAAACATCGATGAACTCATTAAATACCTAATAAACACACAGTTAAACAAGAATATTTAAAAACGAAATGAGGAGGCTCGGTTGCCGTGAGTATTAAGGCGTGAGCCCTTAAAAGTTCGTGCCAAGGATCGTGGGTTCGATTCTCTCTAGGGGTGGTGGCTTTTCTTGGAAAAAAAAGAAAAGGCATCAGCCCTATCCTGGATTGAAAAGAGTGGTAACCTATAGGTAACCCCCCCCCCCCAAAAAAAATCGTCAATAAATGGACATTAAAATTTAAATAATAAAAAAGAAATGATTATTACCACAGCCAAAAAGGTTTTTCGTTAATTTACTTAGCAAGAAGATATTCTCTAGTTGTTGGGTTATTGGAACAGAATATAAGGAACATTGGACACTAACTAAAGAATTGGTAGATAGCTAGTTTTCCGAAGTAACCAAATATTATCTAATTCCTAACGGATTAAGGAAAAACGTATAGTTGTTCGCCATATTGTAGAAAAAAACTATAACAAAATAAAGTAAATATTGTGAATATACCTGTACCTTGGAACAATAAGGGTCAATGTCGAAAACTCAGAAGTTTGAGAGAATTTCACAAGTGACATCTGGGTGGGATGAATTGTTAATAGTGCCAATGTCTTCCCATTGTTAATTAATGAGAAAAAGAATATTTTCCTTTAACAATTGGTCCTTTTAAGAATTTTGTTTATCCCACCCTGATGTCACTCGTGCAGTTCACTCAAACTTCTGAGGTTTGGAGGCCCTTTTTGTTCCAAGGTACATATATATCGCCCATTACTTGGGATAGAATTACAGTTCTGATTGAAATTATCTCATAGTAAAGAAAATGCATGTTTTTTTTATCAACGTAAAAAACTGTCTAACTTGAAGACAAACGAATGGGCGGCAAGTAAGTTTCGTCCCGTAGGATTTCTCAAAATAAATAGAATGTAGAATATGTGGTCAAATTCCTAAAAAAATAATACTTCAAAAAAAAAAAATTAAATTAAGTAACTATTCATAGGAGTTGATACCCAATATACATATGAGTAATTCAATTTAAGTTACTGGATAATGTAACGTATTTCTGTTCTTAAATTTGAACGATTACCGCCAACGGAACTCTTGGGGATGAACATTGAAATGCACTTAAGTAATTAAGCTGCTCACATTAGGGGGAAGAAACCAGACATTTATTCATTAAGATTTCTAAAGGTCAGTATTAAAGTAGTTTGGAGTCCACGTACATTACATACAAGGCATCATTTTCTTATTGAGTACACCGAAAATAAAACATTAATCCCAGGACACATCGATATTTCAGCGTGTTTTCATATGATGCTTTTATTTGGTGTTATTTGGATAGCTAGAATCTAACGCAACCAAGACCTCCGAAACTTATAGCACCGTTTTGTCCCACTTCATGAACGAAAACACTAGAAGATAAAAATCGTTAGTGCTTATTCGGGATTTGAACTTGAGGTCCTCCAGCATATTAGTCCAATCCTCTACCACTGAGCTACCCTCGCCCTCTCCGGAAGTTCTACATTAATAAAAATAAAATTCCGTCACACAGGAGCTGCATAACTAAGCACTTTCCTCAGAATTTGGGCAGTGAAGATTGCATTCCTGAATAATTTTCTTAAAATATCCTATATAAATAAAATAAAAACATGAACTCATATGAATACACAAAAATTTCATATTTTCGTCTTTTGAACTGACGCAGGAAGAGGATACAGGACTGTTGGGGGACATTCCCCTAGTGCTAGAAAGCGCTCCTAGCGGCGGCTTTATGAACCTAGTTCTGGCGGGCTAATTCTATTGAAATATAGTACAAAGTAAACACCCCTTTCCGATAGACCAATTTAGCTCATTTTTACAACACTTATTTCTTATGAATTGTCCCCGACGTATACCGAGTTTCGTTACAATACCGCAGAAATTACGGCCTGTATGAGTATATTAGTAATTTGGGTCCGGAGTAAACTTTTAATGAACCGATTTAGTTTATTTTTATAACACATTTTTCTCTGTGGCATGGTCAAATGGATCGATAAAGATTTGAAGAAATTTTTCAAAAATTCCGTCATGAGTGCAACCTCGCTACTAGCTAGTGCTAAAATTACTAAACCTTATACCTTTCCATTCAACGGCGTATTGTCATCCATCTCCATTGAAGCCTTCCAACCCATGAGTTATTGCTTATTCTAGACATTGAAAGCATAGAGTAGGAACGCGAGCCAATCTCCGAAAAGGCTGAATTCGAACAAGCAACTTTACAACGACTCCCCGCATACTAACCTTTCAGTCCACGGTAGAACCTTAATATACCTTCTCGCTAATTTAATGTTGATTTTGGCAATGGATGAAATTCAATTTCAACAGCCTGTTTGTCCAAACACAATCTAATTTTATTGGCTATTAAAAGCAAACAAACTTGGATCTAATTCATTCAGTTTAAGTTGACGATTGTAAATGGAGTCGTTAATATCTAAATTGGATTGTGTAAGTCTGTTGAGGTTAGCTGGTACACAGCTTGGAAACTCCGGGTGTTTGCTTAAATACCGCTTTCATTTTACATCTCTGTATATACTCGCAACTTATTAATGAAGCAAAGGAAGCTTGTAGGAACATTGCATCTTTTTTATACATAGCGAGAGGTTTAAAAATGTATTCGATTAACTTCTATATTATAGGGCGGACAACTTCAACTTTAAGGAAAATCAATTTTGTACTTACATCCTAATCCATGTCCCCATTGTATTTACCTGTAACAAAAATAAAATAAATAATTAACAATCCTACTTATAAGCACAAATGATGTTTCCAACGTTTAGGGAATAATTAATTGATTTGGGTATAAAATTGACAAAATCTTAATTTTTTAAGTTATTTCTGAATAACAGACACTCTAGAAATGGAAATTTTCTAGAAATTAATACATTTACGGCTTACCAGTTGATATCGTATCCTTATGGTAGGGGATAGTATTTTAACAGAAACAAGAATTCTCCAGAAGATTGAGTGAAAAACAAGATTTGATCGAACCTAAATAACTAAAGCAGTTAGTGGTACGGGTAGGAAACCCAGCCAAAATAAAGAAGAAGCCAGATAGAGGGCGACTGATGAAATACCAACAAACATGAAGAAGGCTGTAACTTTCTTCTTACATTGTACAGAAACTGTGATAGTGTAAGTGTGATATGATGAATGAGATAGGGCAATAATTATCAAGAAGTTTTCTTGACATTGATTTGGTTGGACGGTGGTGGTACTGCATCCAAATAGGAAAACCAACAAACTCCAAGGTCTCCACCACAAATGATTTATTTTATTCACCAACAAAGCATGCTTTCGGAGTCTACAGCTCCATCCTCAGTGCTTCTACAGCATAGAAAAACAAAAAATATATAATCTTTAACACCGGAGAACAAGCTTATCAAATAAATTTGAATTGTCAGAAACCATTTAAAAAAAATCAATGCAATCATAAAAACAATTAAATCCTAAAACACAAAACACGTAATCAACCACACAAGCATTCATACTCAAATATACATTAAAAACAGCAAAATACACACATTCTGTCCAAGCACACGTAAGAAAAATAAATAAATAAGTACATAAATAAAAAACACACCAGTATATCACAAGTTAAAAATAAAAATAAAGCCTAATGCTGAGGTACCCACCCAGTTCTTCACTGCAGGCGGTTCACCCGTAGACTGAGGTCTCTTCTTGGGAACTCTCCGAGCCGGGATAATCCTTCTTCAGTCCCGTATTTCAAACGCCATGTATCCGTCCTAGTATTGAGATTTTTACCTTTATTTATTAGTTTATCTAATTTAATCTCAATCCCTTCTAGGACGTTCATCTTATACCCCTTTTTAACATTGTGCAACAAAGTTACATCTAGGGCCTCTTTATTGTGGTCTTTTTTTTGCAAATGAGTGAACATTTCAGAAGAGTTATACGTCATATGCTCATAACACCTCTTCTTCAATTTTCGACCACACTGTCCAATATAAGACGCCTCACACGATGTACATTTCATCTTGTAAATCCCAGACCTCTCCACTAAGGGTACTTTTTCCTTGGCATTACACAGTAGAGACTATTAAGAGCCAAGGTTTTTGAATGCCACTTTTATTCCTTGGCTACCTAACTGTTGCCCCAACTTGTCTGAAAGACCTTCTATATATGGCATAGAACACCATTTGATCGATGTTTTATGCGACTCTTCTTTGTCCCCATCTTTCCCATATATTTTTTTTGAGACGTCTCTTTACCAGTTTATCCACTAACGTTTTTCCATAACCATTCACCTGTGCTAGGTGTTTTATGGTATTTACTTCATTTTGATAGTCTCCTTTACTAAGTGGGATCCTCAGCATTCGGTCAACTAAATATATAAAACTAGACAATTTGTGCCTATAACTATGACTCGAGTCAGATGGATTCATGGTATCTGTGAAAGTGGGCTTCCTATATATGCCAAATGAGTGAGCCTTCTTCCCTCTCGTTATCTGTAAGTCTAAAAAACATAACACTCCCTCAACTTCCAATTCAGACGTGAATCGAATAGACCGATGACATCCATTGGCGTACTTTAACAATCCAGTCAATTCCTCACGCGTCCGGGAAAACCCCAACAATACGTCATCTACATACCTGTACCAAAATTTGATCCGACCATAGAATGGATTTTTCTTAGTATATATGAAACATGCCTCAAACCAGTCCATAAACATGTCAGCTGCTAAAGGGCTAATGGGAGAACCCATAACAAGGCCTGTGTTTTGTTTGAAAAATTTTCCCTGATATTTACAATAATTTTGGCGTAAGCATATTTTAAGTAATTGTATGAATTCTGAAATAACTACAGGATTGATTTTTCAGTTATTTAATACTTTTTTAAATAGGCTGACTGCGTGATCTGGCGGTATGTTTGAGAACATGTTAGTCACATCAAAAGATACAAGGAGCCTGTTCTCCGGCAACGCGCCAGGATTGATGTCATTCAATTTCTCGATGAGGTCCAAATTATTTAAAACAGTGTTAGCCGGTTTAAAATTTGTCAGGTTATTAAAAGTTTGAATTAATTTCTTAGCCCTTTAGCAGCTGACATGTTTATGGACTGGTTTAAGGCATGTTTCATATATACTAAGAAAAATCCATTCTATGGTCGGATCAAATTTTGGTACAGGTATGTAGATGACGTATTGTTGGGGTTTTCCGGGTCGCGTGAGGAATTGACTGGATTGTTAAAGTACGCCAATGGATGTCATCGGTCTATTCGATTCACGTCTGAATTGGAAGTTGAGGGAGTGTTATGTTTTTTAGACTTACAGATAACGAGAGAGAAGAAGGCTCACTCATTTGGCATATATAGGAAGCCCACTTTCACAGATACCATGATTCCATCTGACTCGAGTCATAGTTATAGGCACAAATTGTCTAGTTTTATATATTTAGTTGACCGAATGCTGAGGATCCCACTTAGTAAAGGAGACTATCAAAATGAAGTAAATACCATAAAACACCTAGCACAGGTGAATGGTTATGGAAAAACGTTAGTGGATAAACTGGTAAAGAGACGTCTCAAAAAAAATATATGGGAAAGATGGGGACAAAGAAGAGTCGCATAAAACATCGATCAAATGGTGTTCTATGCCATATATAGAAGGTCTTTCAGACAAGTTGGGGCAACAGTTAGGTAGCCAAGGAATAAAAGTGGCATTCAAAAACCTTGGCTCTTTAAAGTCTCTACTGTGTAATGCCAAGAAAAAAGTACCCTTAGTGGAGAAGTCTGGGATTTACAAGATGAAATGTACATCGTGTGAGGCGTCTTATATTGGACAGTGTGGTCGAAAATTGAAGAAAAGGTGTTATGAGCATATGACGTATAACTCTTCTGAAATGTTCACTCATTTGCAAAAAGAAGACCACAATAAAGAGGCCCTAGATGTAACTTTGTTGCACAATGTTAAAAAGGGGTATAAGATGAACATCCTAGAAGGGATTGAGATTAAATTAGATAAACTAATAAATAAAGGTAAAAATCTCAATACGAGGACGGATACATGGCGTTTGAAATACGGGACTGAAGAAGGATTATCCCGGCTCGGAGAGTTCCCAAGAAGAGACCTCAGTCTACGGGTGAACCGCCTGCAGTGAAGAACTGGGTGGGTACCTCAGCATTAGGCTTTATTTTTATTTTTAACTTGTGATATACTGGTGTGTTTTTTATTTATGTACTTATTTATTTATTTTTCTTACGTGTGCTTGGACAGAATGTGTGTATTTTGCTGTTTTTAATGTATATTTGAGTATGAATGCTTGTGTGGTTGATTACGTGTTTTGTGTTTTAGGATTTAATTGTTGTTATGATTGCATTGATTGTTTTTAAATGGTTTCTGACAATTCAAATTTATTTGATAAGCTTGTTCTCCGGTGTTAAAGATTATATATTTTTTGTTTTTCTATGCTGTAGAAGCACTGAGGATGGAGCTGTAGACTCCGAAAGCATGCTTTGTTGGTGAATAAAATAAATCATTTGTGGTGGAGACCTTGGAGTTTGTTGGTTTTCCTATTTGGATCTAGAAGTTGTTCGACCTGAAGCCCAATCCAACCAACCAGCCAACCACACTGTATAGAGCGCTTCAAAGAGGTATTTATGATGATGTTAATCAATGAATGGTTGCTATTTAGTAAATGCTAAAGGGTACCAACTTACAGATAACCCGTCCTAAAATTATTTGTCAATAATAAATCGACGTAGGAATTTCAAGAAATAATAAATGTTAATTTGTTTGGAAAAAAACTAGGAGGGTCCTAGTGTGGACAAAACATTAAAATTTTGCGAGTCATCCTAATGTCCTCATTTATAATTCCATAATACCTACTTCCATAATATAAATAGGTAGTAAAAAAGAAAGATATTTATTTGCTTCCGTTTTCGGGCCAAAAAACAATAAGAAAACACGAAAAAAAAAAGACTTACCGTTTTAGGGATTGACGCACAATCCAGAACTGCTGAATTCACTCGGGATAAAACCATTCAGTCTCCTTTATTAATTCAGAATATCAATTATTGCAACAGTTTATATTTTTAGAAATGTAAGAGTTATTATTTAGTTTTAAGCTGGAACTTAGCGTACCAGTAAAAAATTTAAACGTTCTCTAAAAATTAATTACGGGGAGAATATTAAGGATTGAAGTTAATTTAGTGAAAAGTAAAAATAAACCATAAAATTTGTAGGGTATTGTGAAAACCCGTAGGTTGTATGACAGACCTCCGTCAAACCATCCAGCGGACTGAATAGATGGAGACGGTTTTCCTTTTAACTTGATTAATCTTGTTTTGTTTTTTATTCTTTTAATCCTGAGCCAGACAACTTCTATTCCTGTAATTTTCATTTATTAACTCATTTTGTAATGCGAATGAAATTTCCAACTAAATTAAATGTTACTCACTTTTAACATTTTTATTCTTGTGCTATTTTAACTGTTCTTGGAAACATGATGTCCGCGATTGCTAAGGAGTAAACAAAACGTGTCTAAGGTTCTGGGTTCGATTCCCTCAAAGGGAAACATGAAAAGGCGATATATTATTAATTAGGGTTGGTTATTCCGAAATGATGAATTAATTTGAAACTTTTTATACCTGTGATATAAAATTTTTCGTTACTTTAGGACGAGAGAATGTATTACACAAAATATTTTATTAACAGACATTTTAATTTTGGAGTATTCCTAACTTTTCCATAATATATCGTAAACAGTTGTGGTATCGTGGTAAGTATATGGTGACCATTTAAAAGTTTTACAAATTTTCTACGAAAAAACGACATATGCAATTTTTGTTAAGACTTTCTCAGACTGAGAAAGTTGTGCCTAATATTTCTTAAATTTATCTTTTATTGCCTTAAATATCGTTGGTTATTCCTTTTTTTTATTTATTGTTGTTGGCTTTTACTTCTTTTTTATAAGTAAATGACTAGTCAAAACTAAGGGGATTAAATGGGCTTATACTGTTTTGAGTTTGTCACAAAGCTTATCATGGTCACTTCCGCTTCTAATTGGTGTCTGTAAATTTCTGTAACCCGCGGACATGGCTTGGGCACTACCTTGCTTCGGCAAGGTGGGGGACATCCAGGATACGAGGCTATTTCTCCACGTCCGAGGTGTTCCTTCGGGGTCAACTACACGTGCGGGCTGGTATCTTTGGTAGCCTCCTAGGCCTCAGTTCGACTGGCATGGCTAAGGGTGGAGGCTACACCACGGGCACGGGACCGGTCCTCACTTGAGAGTTGTGGTATGTCGCCGCCTGCTTTCCTTGGGTAGGGGGAGCGTAGCGGGTTCTTCGTTGTAGTTTTCCTGTCACAGGAGATATGTGAGGAAAACACCGCAGTAGAGTGGCCAGAACTTATTGGGGCTCTGAACTGGGCAATGTCCCATAACACTCCACTCCCGGGTGGAAAGTGAATACGTGGCTTCCTCTCCGTGGATGATCCGAGGTATCGCTAAGCCGGGGGCTCGCGGAAATAACCAAATCTTTCGGGGGCTGATTATAGGGAGGTAGTTTAAAGTACTAATGAACCGGGCACAACCCCTTGCCGGTTACACCTGTCATTTTTCTGAGCGTTGTGCCTATGTAGTAGTATAAAGCTCGATTTTCTTTGATATTTTATTGGACTAGGTCTTGAATTTCGTTAAACTTAAATTTAGTTAATAATTTAATAGCAAAAATAGCAAGACTTTTGTGGGAAATAAGCAAAAATTAACAAATAAAACGCGATAAGATGACTCTTTTTATTTTATGAGTTTGCTTGACCTTTAACGTCCCAAAAGAAATACATAATTTCTTTTTTAAAAGGCTTTTACAGTGACAGGTTCGTTATTTTCTCGGGAAATTGTCGGTTGGAAAATGTCAGAATGTGATTGACACCAAAGGAGCAATCCTAAAATCGATATGCCAGTATAGAGAATTATTATTGTTGGATGAATCAGGAACGGCTTTTACCTCTTTACCTAATACAACCTTTGCTTGCTAAATTAAAAATAGATATATCCAAAAATACTAGAATTATGAAGTTGTTTTTAGCACTTTCCTCCGAAGGAAAGTAGCTATTGAGGTTGGACTCATGACGGAATTTTTGAAAAATTTCTTCAAATCTTTATCGATCCTACCTAGTAGACACCGAAAATGACCCCCGTTAAAATTTATATATATCTATATATATATATATATATATATATATATATATATATATATATATATATGCATATATATATATATGTGTCTGTTAACACGATAGCGGCCAGAGTTTTTGTTTTTTCGTCACGAAACTTGGTATATAGCATTCAATTAGCAAACGATTGAACGAGTTCGTTAACCACCAAAGTCGGTCCACCGGAAGGGGGGGTTTACCCCGAACCCAAAACACTAATTTGACTATGTCAGCCGTAATATTTGTTATATTTCAACGAAACTTGGTATTCGTAGTGGTAATATAGAGAGAAAAGTGAGATATAAAAATGAACTAAATCGGTTCATTAGAAGGGGGGGGGGTTTACTCCGGACCCACAATACCAATTCGCCACTACCAGCCGTGATTTTTGGTATATTTCGACGAAACTCGGTATTCGTAGTGCTAATCCACAGGTAAATATGTGTTGTAAAAATAAACTAAATCGGTTCATTAGAAGGGGGGGGGGGTTTACTCTTGACCCAAATTCTTAATATACTCATACCGGTCGTAATTTCTGCTGTATTGTAACGAAACGCGGTATACGTCGTGGGTAACTCATGAGAAAGAAGTGTTGTAAAAATGAGCTGAATCGGTCAATCGGAAAGCGGGGGTTTAATTTGTAATATATTTCAATAGAAAAGCCCGTCAGACGTAGGTTCACAAAGCCGCCGCAAGGAGCGCTTTCTACCACTAGGGTGACTGTATCCTGTTCCTGCGTTAGATCAAAATACGATAATATGAGGTTTTTTGTATTTATTACGTAGTGTAATAGGTACCATTTGTAAACATAACTCTGGAAGCAAATTATTAATTGATCAGTTACTCATTACAAATTTAAAAGAGAACTATTCATGTTATTATTTTATTTATGTAGGATATTTTAAGCAAATTGTTCTGGAAAGCAATCTACACTACCCAAATTCTGAGGAAAGTGCTTAGTTATGCAGCTCCTGCGTGACGGACTTTTTTATTTGTCAACGTTGCATGAGCTCTCGTGGGAATTTATTTTTAACAATGTGTTTATTTTTAACCATGCGCACGTAAATGCATCGCGTATCTCGTTTATGTACGATAAAATATTTGATTTCAATATAATCGCTAAGATAAATAGAAGAAAGGGAAAGCAAAATTATACATCTGGAAAAAGGAGTACTTATGTACAAAATAGATGAATTACACAAAATATTTCAATAAATGTAGCAAAATGCTTAATGTAATTGAAGAGTTGGATTTGTCTGCATGCCAAATAAAGTCTTGTAAAGTGATGTCCTTAATGAGTTTTGTCCGTGGTCTATTCAGTAATGTACAGTCATAATATAGCTGGTCATACTTCTGTTCAGTTACGTTAACATGTGTTATATATACAAAAATGGAGGCCCGGTGGCCGTGAGTGTTAAGGCGTGAGCACTTAACACTCCGTGCCAAGGGTCGTGGGTTCGATTCCCACAGTGGGGTGGTGGCTTTTCTTTAGAAAAAGAAGAAGGGTGGTAACATACAATGCAAACATACAAATATATATCACGGGTGTTGTGCGGTGTAATATTTATTTTCGAAACTAAGCTGGAAGATACCTCAAGATCTGCACTTACTGCGGTAAAAGCCCACTTGAAGATGCGTAGTTAATATATTATTGCTTGGAAGATAAACCAGCCGAAACTGGTAATAGTGGCTTACACGTTGTTACTACGGACGGGAAAATGGTGCTGTTCGTGGAAAACTGGCTTCCAGTAATAGCCTATTTCTTCTATCTTTTAGCACTTTCCTCCGAAGGAAAGTAGCTATTGAGGTTGCACTCATGACGGAATTTTTGAAAAATTTCTTCAAATCTTTATCGATCCTACCTAGTAGACACCGAAAATGACACCCGTCAAAATTTCTCTCTCTCTCTCTCTCTCTCTCTCTCTCTCTATATATATATATATATATATATATATATATATATATATATATATGTGTCTGTTAACACGATAGCGGCCAGAGTTTTTGTTTTTTCTTCACGAAAAGTGGTATACAGCGTTCAATTAGCAAAGAATTGAACGAGTTCGTTAACCACCAACATCGGTCCACCGAGAGGGGGGTTTTCCCCGGACCCAAAATACTAATTTGACCATGCCAGCCGTAGTTTTTGTTATATTTTAACGAAACTCGGTATTCTTTATGTTGATCTAAAGAGAGAAATACGTTGTAAAAATAAACTAAATCGGTTCACTAGAAGGAGGGGGTTTACTCCGGACCCACATTACCAATTTGCCACTACCAGCCGTAATTTTTGTTACATTTCAACGAAACTCGGTATTCGTGGTGGTAATCAACAAAGAAAAATGGGTTGTAAAAATAAAATAAATCGGGTTATTTGGAGGGGGGGGGGGGTTTACTCCGGACCTAAAGTACTAATATACTCATACCGGTCGTAATTTCTGCTGTATTGTAACGAAACGCGGTATAGGTCGTGGGTATCTCATGAGAAAGAAGTGTTGTAAAAATGAAGTACATCGGTCTATTGGAAAGAAGGGTTTACTATAAACTCTGTTCAATTAGAATTAGCCCGCTAGACGTAGGTTCCCAAAGCCGTCGCGAGGAGCGCTATCTCCCACTAGGGGGACTGTATCCTGTTCCTGCGTCAGATCAAAATACGGAATATGAAGTTTTTGTGTATTTATTAAGTAGTACAGTATCATGTATTAACATAACTCTGGAAGCAAATTATTTACAGAATTAATAATTGAACAGTTCTCATAAGAAATGTAAATGCGCAGAACTATTCAAGTTTTTATTTTATTTATATAGGTTATTTACAGCAAATTATTCAGTAATGTAGTCTACACTACAAAAATTCTAAGGAAAGTGCTTAGTTATGCAGCTACTCCGTGACGGACTTTTTCGTACCGTTTTTCTGGAATCTAAAGCACGCTAGACTCTCTCTCTCTCTCTCTCTCTCTCTCTGAGAGAGAGAGAGAGAGAGTTTAAGAAATTTTGGTGAATGATATCATTAAGTTGCTCTCTGTACTCTGGCTAGGCTTTGTATTTGTGTCGGCAGATACCTGGGGTATATTTACAACTCTTGAGGATTAACTCCTAGCAGGTAAATTTCCTGCGGACCTTCTGTTCCTATGGGCACTGAACCGACTCTCTATTCGCTCATAGTATTTAACCGTTGTGAAGTTTATTTTTTGGATTTAGGACTTAATATAAATATGTAGACTAAATCATAGCAAGAAGTCTACCTCCGTCGTCGGTTTTTAACTATGTAGACTCGCTAATGTTACCCAATCTTAGACACATCGTAATTAAAATCTACAGCAAAAACACGACATTTCATCAGAATCCCTTCACATAAGCTTAATAAAACATGTATAGAATAATATGCCAAATAAAGCTTAGCTAGTGGATAAAAATAGAGGAAAAACGCCGTTCGTGGCGGTAGAAAATCTTACAAGGCATTTCGCTCAGAAATCTCCGAAATATTGTTACTAATTTTACGTATCCTGTTTTATAGCCAAATTGATTTATATTCTATAATCAATAAGAAAAAACTACTAGCAATAAAGAACTATGGGTAACAGATGATAATAGGGAATACCAAGAACAATTCTAAAGAACGAAATCAATACCAGTACTGTAATCTAGATATTCATACGGCATCTTCGAATTCTAACAAACAAAATATCGCTTCTAATTATACGTATCCTGTTTACTGACAAATACATTTGACTGCTATAAGCAAGTACAAAAATAACGAGCAGTAAAAAAAAAAAAACTGCGGGAAACACACAAATAGACCCGTTTAAATAAAGGAAACTAACTAAGTTTTAAGCACTTATTTCTCCTAATCTGACGACCCCATCATAAATTTCTTCAAAACATTTTTTGTAGAGAATTCAGTAAGCTTTCGAACTGTTACATTTCACTTTCCACGATTTCCTAACCCTTTTCGAGATATTGAGGAAATTATACGAAGGGGGCCTAATAGATATTCATACAGTATCTGAGAATCCCAAGATTCCGCAAAAATAAAATATTGTTTCTAATTATACGTATCCTGTTTTATTGGCAAATACATTTGACTACTATAAGCAATTGCAAACACTAGGGAATATGCCAAAGAACTCGGAGTAGGAGCCACGGCAGTTTCAAGACATTTGAAGGAAATCAGCAAATCCACAACTGACATTTCATACGGTACAGCCTGATATATTTCTAACAATGAATTGTTTTTCTTATTTTAATTAATCTGTTTTATTGTCAAATACATTATCCAACTTTAAGCAATTAAAAAATAACAAGGAATAAAAACAGACAAAAAGAACCGTTCGAATAAACGAAATCAATTACTTCAAAGTTTAAGCGCTTATTTCTCCGATTGAAATCGCTTATTCAAAACTTTCTTTAGAACCTTTTTTGTAGACCATTTAGTAAGCTTTCGAATGGTAACCTTTCGCTTCTCAAGATTTTCAACCGTTTTCAATATTAATGAAAATATACGAAGTTACCAAAACTTTTCATTATTTCTAGCAACAGAAAATTGGCTACACACAAATACATTTTCCTTACAAATACAACATAAGAAATTACATATATATATATATATATATATATATATATATATATATATATATATTTATATATATATATATATATATTTATTTATATATATATATATATATATATATATATATATATATATAAATATATATATACAAATTTAAACCACCGTTATTTTCGGTCTCTAGGGGTTCTGATCAAAACTAAAATATTTTTTTAACTTTAACTACTTTACTAACAATTGTTTCATTTATTTTTGAATCTGATAATGAGATTGAGTTTAAGCTCCCATACAACTTAATGTCATTAAATATATCTATGATTAATTACTGAAGTTGTATTGTAAGTTTCCTAGTAGGATAACAAAAATGAGCACCATTTGGGGCTAATAATCAAAAGTAGAGGGGAATTTCAGTTTTTTTTTTTTTTTTTTAATAATATATTTAGTATAGTTTGTAGTAATGAATTTGGTTCTATAATACAAATTAATGTCCATATTTATATTGACACAATTTTTTTTAATCAAATATATTGGAAAGTCAATAAAAAATAATAATAAAGCCAATTCATTGATTCAATTCTGCCATACGATTCGGCACTAGGTGCCTCTTATGGAGCTAAAACCTTAATACAATAAAAATGACTATACAATCGTCGAAACTGAGGTTACTTTGTATAAATTAATGACTAGGTACTTGAAAAAACATTAAGGCAAATTAAGTTGGAAAATATCCAAGGAAGTATTTATTGAAGCTACAAATTGGTGAATTAGAAGTAGTTGAAGTAAAGTTTTCCCTTTAAGTGGATAGGCAATCAAGATAAGAGTAAGATTTTGTTACTGTGGAAAGTCGGAAGAGATCGGATGTCCTGGAGAGGTGTTATCGACGTACTTTACTCCCGACTCCGCTCTGATAGTGTGGGCTTACATGGCTTTGCTCCAACTACAAGGCTTCTTTACTTCTCACATTCACTTAATCAAAACTTATTTTTAGACAGTTATGGATTGTTTTAGCACTTTCCGAAAGAATGTTGGAATTGAGTTCGCATTCATGAAAGACATTTTGAATAATCCTGATTTCGTCATCAAGTCAATAGCCGGTTTTCCTCTTTTCTGGAAGGGAGTGAACACGTTAAACATTTTTTAAAGCTACAGTGACATTGGGGATCCATAAAGCCCTCCAACTCCTACACAATTCAATCGTAACAGTAAACAATCCTCCATAAAATAACCGACGCTCCATCCTTTGTGTCTCTACAATGACCCCAATATTCCATTTATCCAACTCTTAAAACATTCTAGCAAAAAAATCATTCAAAATTACGCGGCCACCCTAATCCCCTCATCAACTCCATATTATATCATCATACCAAATCCCTAATAACCCCGTCCGTCGACTGAAGCATAACTGGTCTAGTGACCAAATCCAGTAATAGTCCTTCATCCCGATTGTAATCATGCTGCACTGTGGGCTGAGGTTATATAAATATATATATAACAGCTAGGGTACCTAAGGGGTAGCTAGGGTGTCTCAGTGGTAGAGCACTGGGCTTATATACTGGCGGAACTGAGTTCAAATCCCGAGCAAGCACTAAAGATTTTTATCTTCTAGTGTCTTCGTTCATGGGTTGTATTCGGCCTCCCTGACTGTCCCTAGGCCAACCCAGCCATTCATAAATTTTTTAACGGGTACCATGGTGATGATGATCTTAGCAGTCAAAGCAGCAAAGGGGAAATCAAGCGGCCGGAGTATAGTACTGACTACACTATCTCCCTAGTGTGAGTAAGCTACCTCTATAGTATCTGCCCCTCAAGGCCCTCGTGGTCTGTTACGGAACTGATATATATATATATATATATATATATATATATATATATATATATATATATATAATAGCTACAATTTACTTTTTAGTAATTACATTACACTGTAACTTCTACAACTGAAACCTTCAATACTGTGGGAAAATTAGAAAATAATGCTGTCATTCGAAAATATAGAAGACCTTCCTAGAACCTGATATATCATTGTATTATTTTTATAAAATTAATAGGAGCTATTATGGAAGAAATGAGTGTGAGCGTTCAAATTTCCCGCTGAGTTTGCGCAGTCTTGCACATATTGATTTTTAAGAGTGAATTCTCCCTCTTGTCTCCCGAGGCGTACTATGTATCCAGCTGCGGGTGTCGCCTAGGGCATCCTTTACACCTTTTATTTATAACCGTCATACGCTCACCCCAATAAAGGGGTGGTTTGTCGGCTCTTTACTATTCACTCGAGAATTCTCACCGGTGGAGATAGATTTTGTCCCTTCTTAGGGAGCAAACCAGCGTACGACGCAATCCATAATTGCCGTCTAGAACATTTCAAATTTTCAACTATTAGATAAAGAAAATAACGGTGGTTCATTTACATACTGCGCAAAAATAAATTGAATATTTATAATTCATTCGTTATCTGTTTACTTTCATTAAACAGATAACGAGATTAATTTTAAATTAGCCAATATATTTAATATTGCTAGGATAAAAACAAATAGGAAATACAAACCAAAATATAACAATTGTTAATTCTTTTCTTAGTAACATATCGTAAGCAAACAACTTTTGCCTTATTTTCTCTATCCAGTTATACTTTCACTGACTATGGAAAGACATATTCTTGAAGCCGATTTTCGCAATATTATTCTGAGAATGAGCAATCAGGTCACCGGCAAGTTGATAGTTCAGAGATAAAATTTTACAGTTTTATGGCAACAAATCATAATAATTTCTAATAACAATTAATGTAGTTTATGCTAAAAATACTAGGCAAAGTAAATACTACAAAATTAGCAATAGGTTATTCATTTTTTCGCAGTATATATATATATATATATATATATATATATATATATATATATATATATATATATGTGTGTGTGTGTTTGCTTCCATAGCACTATCTAAAATGACCCTTGATGAAATTCAGTCCCAAAATGCTTTGCATCAAACAAAAGGTCAAGTTCGTGTTCGTTAACCAACAGAATCCAGCTATCGGAAAACTGTTATTCGGCAAAATTCCCTCTAAAAATATCTTAGCTTACGGCTTTTATAAACGCTAAGATTTTGTTAGACACACTTTTTGTAGATAATTTATGTGGGGAGTTGAATGAATTATTTTTATTTGTATACCTCATTGTTCTATTATTAATTATGTAAATAAATCTGCTGGCTCTTGTGAAGTTCAATGAATAAATAAATGAATAATAATACAAAAGCGATGGCATTAGCCATTAGTGGTTTGCCTTTATTTTAATCCCGGTAATTGAGTGAATTCGTTTAGATAATTCCTTTAGTCAATGGTTGAACGTAGAATAATCCTGGTTAAGCTACAGATTAAACACAATACCCTGAAATTGTGTGCAAAATGTTGTATAACAACAGAACATAATATAAAATAAAAGTATTCGAAATTGGTATGTCGTTTGGGTTATATAAATTCTCAGAATTAAAGTATACTGAGTTCAGACGATATTAAATTACGTTGGTATAAATGTATCATTATTATTATATAAATGTAAATTTTACGCGGTGCCAAAGCTAGTTTTTTTCTGCTTATTCGTGGAATGAGAACGTTGATTCATTGAATTGTCATCGAGACATTCATGGTCCTATAATATTATTATTCATAGATATGGTATAATATTGTCAACGTATGAACCATAACTCTGTCGTCCCTCTGAAAAAGAAATGACATGTTCATAGTAGAGCAAGGTGTAAACAGGAGTTTTGTTGTCATGAACTAAAACGTACGGCTACTTAAGCGTGTTAATGTATATATATATATATATATATATATATATATATATATATATATATATATATATATATTATATTGTTTGAAGACTTTTTTCATGAGTGCTTTATATGCACTATATGAATGTATTCTACATTCATTAAGAAAGAAAAATTAAAAATAGTGTTATTCGCCATATTTTCTTTGTTTGAACTAAATATAGAAGTTTTACGCTAAATTAATGCACAACACATTAGTACAGCAAATTGACCAGAAGACTTGTAGAAGAAAACTACCTGTACATGGTCAATAGAATCGACCTTATAAAATTCTTTTAGCTTTAGGAAACTTTAAATGGAATTTCTCTGACCAACCTCCGTACTTGGCATATTTTACTTTCATTTTTTCCGTTCCTCTTCATAACCATGAGTCAGAAAGAGTTCCCTTAGTACTAATTCATTAGCTGAGAATATTGGAAGCGTCACAAGGGCTTGAGAATTAATGATTTCTAGTCGTGAAAAATAATATTCGGCTAAATACTTTTCAATATTGCAAGAGCTGTAACGAATAATGTTTCTGACGCGACCAAAAAAACAAAACAAAATATTCAACTACTATTTGACACAAGATAGTAACGCCAACAGTAATTTTCAAATCATTATCTTTTATTAGAAATAGTAACTCGCCACGCTATCATATGGCCCAAGATAGTCCCCTTTAATGCTCCATTGCTTTGCAAATGATACTACCTTGCCTTGCATCATAGCCTTCCAACCTATTCATACTACCTTGCCTTGCATCATAGCCTTCCGAAAGAGGGCGTAAGAACCGAAAAGTTACTCGCCCTAAAACCCGATCCTAATCCTAATCATAGCCTTCCAACCTATTCATACTCATTGAAAAGTGAGTAGAAACCAACATGTGTAAGTTGTAATGGAACTCTGTCAATAAGGCTTTCGGATTGTAGGCATTGACAGATTGTGACCAAGTATTTATTCACGACCTTCCCAATATACTGACAGAGGTTGTTTCATACATCGACACAAATCTCAACCATTTCATGACTCTGGACATATATAACACACGAAATATTAACTAAGTGTACGATATAATAAAAGTCCATTTTTTTCGTTTTCCGTTTTCTTCCGTTAAAGAGATCCAATCAGTTTTGATGAAAACCTTGCGAGAGATCCCGAAAACGTCCTCTGGGCGAGTACAGGAGATGGCGGAGTCGTTGAAAAAAATATGTAAGGTGAAGGTGAGGGTGGGGAAGAATCAGTCTCCTCAAAATTGTTTAAAACATTGACTTCTATTAGTGGGGATTCCAACCTGTTCCTGTTATATTAAGTTGTGTTAAGGTCTATTGTAATTTTATATTTCATTTTAAGGTCCATAAATATTAAATTTTGAGTGGACTAGTTAAATTCAACACTGAAAATTACAATTACTATTAAAATTACAATGGACACAACTTAATATAAGATATAAGATGAACCTGAACTTGTTCGAAACGTCGCTAATATAAGTTAATGTTTTAAACAATTTTGGGGAGCAACTACTCCCAGTTTCTTCAAGCAAAAAATATGTTGAGACCCAAGTACAGTGCCTTGAAATTTTAAATCTGCTCGATTAGAGGGCTGAACTTTTCACGCTGTGAAGTTTGGTAAGCGATTTGGTAATGGTAGAGCAAAGGAACAGGATTACAATCTAATTCAGGTCGATTAGTTTTTCTAATGTTCAACATTTTATTTGATACTTAATTTGTTGGCATTTTTTGCTGTAAAATAACAGAAACTCGTTTATTTATATTCTACAAGCGGAATATGTACAATTTTTTTATATAAAATATCAAATTTGAACTTGGTTCTTCTTTTGTAATTGTTGTGTATTTATTACGTTAAATACAGAGTACGGACTTCGGTTCTGCTGTCCAGATGAGTTAATCGCTACAGTCGCGGAACTCATAATAATAAAATAAATAAATACAGAGTATTACTTACCTTGTTAATTGTTTTTTATAGGTGTAATGAATGCTGAGAAAGTAAGCCAAAAGCATGACAAACATCTGTGTTTTTTTAAACACTCTTTCTCCTTGTCGGTAATTTCGACGGTCAACCATCTCATCTGACGTATGGTTAAATCATATCCCGAGAAACATCTTCTGAATAATATTATCAAGGAAGAAAAGGAGCCCTAAGGTAGCAGAACATTTGCAGGCTTAGGAGAGAGAAGAGATACAAGGGGATGAGCAAGAATTCTAAATGAGCTGCTTCTCTCAGAAATTCTTTCCTGGGAGATAGATTTCTCTGGCTCCCATTGAAGACAAGAATTATTTACACAGAGAACACTAGGGCTTAAAGACATGTATAATATATGTATTTAGCAATGAATAAATCCTGTATAGTTTCCATATGTAACGTACGGCAGAAAGATAAATCTGTTTTACTTGTTGACTTCACAATAAGATTGTGTAAGCATTAGCTACACCTAATAGGGAAAGGCTGTATCAGAATATCCGATTCGAGACTTTGCTCTTAGATTGTGGACGATACGGCTCGTCGAAAATTGTCGCAACTCTAACCCCTTTAGAATAGCCTTTAATGTCTTAAATAAAGTATCGATTAAGACTATTTGTTAGCTAGTTTGCTCCGATTTTCATATTGGATAGTTTGACATGGTAAGGACGATTTCGTCGTTGCAAATGCAAAGTATGGAATGTTAAAATCACCACCTTTAATAGTAAAAACACCATAGTGAAAAGGGCGTAAGAGGAAGGATAGTGAAGGGCATATAAGGATCGAAAAAAGGAAATTTAGGAATGATATAGGACATATCAGGAAAGGTGCAAAAGGGCACATTAGGATGGACATAGAAGGAAATATCGGGAATGACTCAGAAGTGCATATTAAGAATTATGTATTAGGAAGGATTGAGAAGGGTATATTAAAAAGAAATGAGAAGGGGAATTTAGGGAGGATAAAGAAGAGTATATTAAGAAGGATTGAGAAGGGCATATTAGGAGGGAGCATAATAGGCAAGATATTGAAGAATCTACGAAATTGGATAATGTCCTGAAAACGTTATGAGGTACCGGAGTGTTAAAGTTAATGGACAATATCCAATTACATTTGTATACAGTCATGATGTGGCTTTATTAACACTCATTACAGAACCCCGGCAATCTTCATCCTATCAATATTAATTAAATTTCTAAGCGATGCCCGGGGATTGATTCAAGTTTTTATTTAAAATAAACATTTATGGAGGGTTATATAGCATATTTTTATCATCTCAGAACTTTGAACATGTTAAAGATAAACTTATGGACATTTTACACAGGTATTATACTAATAGATGAGTAAAAGTGCTAAGTTTCATAATTCTATGTTGAACTGTTTCTCAGACTGACTCACTCACTCATCAAAATTAGACACTTCCCGAAGCTAGAGACTTGAAATTTTGCAGGATTATAGACATTAGGGAGTTATTAAATGCAAAAATCCATGAAACGTTGTGTTTGAATCTACTCCCAGGAGTGGGGGGGGGTGCCCATTTTACACTTATTGTTCCTTCGGAACCCCATCATTACTTCCGAAACCCATCTTGTGTGGTATCAAATGAAAAGTATCGGTAAGAAGAACCTCCTAAATTCAAACGGAAAAATCCAAAAATACAGAAAATTTGAGTTGAGGCATTTCCCCTGGGCTCTTTCGTATACACGCAAAAATACCCGACAAACATCTCGGCAACCTAATAAGCGTCATGACCCCGCGTCATCCTCGTTAAACCAAACGTCGACGGCGCTAAATCAAAATTCACATACAAAAAGTCTTGATATCCTCCTCCCCCATAAAAACTATCCTAGTTGAAGGCCCTTAATACCTTGTCAAGGACCAAATAATACCCTCTCACTTATTTGTGCATTTCAAACTTGGCCAGTTTTCGAAATGCACAAATAAGTAAGAGGGTATTATTAGGTTCTTGACAAGGTAATATTGGGCCTAAAACTTGGCCCAATACTACGATATCATAACTTTAATAAGCAAGCTGTTTGGGAGGGGCCTGGAATTTTTTCTCTTTTTTTCAACGTTAGTTTTTTTTGGGGCCATTCTCACATCGAAGCATATGCGCATTTAAAAAAAAATCGACGTCGATAATTAAAATTTTTTCCTAAAATGAAATAAGTACGCTGGCAATGGATATTGGCTTTTATCTTAAATTAAAACTTGGCGAAATAGGTGAAAGGTCAATTCGTTTTCTTTCCAGCTTTTAAATTGTGGTGCGATTTCAGGGGAATATTTTATTAATAAAGAGCCGTAAAGTCTCAAATTTAGCTGTAGAACGTTCTACCATAGTTGTGGCTCTGCCATTATGATCACAAGACCAAGTAGATAAGTACTTAATAATTCAACCCTTCTTCAGGATTTGTATTACCTTATTTTTTTGCATTGAATAAGTTCACGGTTGAAGCTTAAATTATAAAACATTTGTGATCTGAATCATTTGAGAATGTGATAGGAGATCTGAAAGTGTTGTTTACCACCAAGCCCGAGCTAGGATTGTTCCATAAATCTAGACAACGAATTGCCGCCCAATTCGACCTCAATATCCCTCTATTAAACCAATCTACTGGGATAAAATGTCCATTCTCCAAACCGTGTTCTCTGCATAGGCTATTATTTATTCAACTGCACACAGAGATTGATTGTAAGAAAAAAATCGTATTTATTAAATAGGGGGAAGGTCTATCATTAAAAAAAAAAAATCGTTTACTAGTCATTTTAATATTATTGCACTGCCGGTCTCAAATCTACTGAGGCTACTAGATGGGCACCAAGATTAGCTAATAATAATTTCTTTGTATTTAAAAATTGTTTCAACAAATATAGATATCTAAATTTCAGAAAAGTGATAACATAAAGTAGAAGAAAGTAAACTTTCGTAATATAAAGTAACTAATAAATATTTGTTTGGTCCAGCCTTCTAGACCCTGAGTTGTCTCTTTTCTTCATCACCTTTTCTCAAGAGGCGCATAAAGCATTAATATCTATTATGTTTGAGGTGGTTAAGAAATCTGGTAATTTCTTTTTTGTATCTTTGGCGGCAGATGCTGTGGTAAAGGATCTTCTTATTTACTAATCTTATTTAAGTTATGTATCTGTGTCTATTTATGTCCATATTTATTTTGTAGATACCTAATAAAGGCATGTATTGCATCATAAATGTATGGTGCTGTAGGGCGTTGTGTTGATGTGGTCTAAATCTTTTTTAATCGCCTATACTCTTATTTTTGGGGCTATTTCAAAGAGTACTTTGAATTTTCCTTGTTAGATTAGATAACTAAGTATACAATCTAACTACAGGAAGTCAACCCTTCCGCTACAAAAGCCATGTCCGAAGCGAGATCCTATAAATCATAAAGGAACATCAGCTTTTACGTTATCGATGTGAGATATGCTAAGATATGGTAATTGTTTGCTTTTTCTTGTCGATTAAGCGATAATATTTTACTTGTATCAGCACATTTCTTCATACGAAGAAAGAATGGTATGATTTGTAGGATTCTAAGCAATTGTTAAAACCCTTGTAGATTGAATATTGATGCCATTCTTGGAAGGCTCATCCATGCATAGACATTAGTAGAGGTAATTGATGGAAGGGAATCGAAATTAGTTTGGTCAAGTTAGGAAATTAGTTCTGCCTACGTAAACCGAAGCAATTAACATGTTGGGTCGTAAACACATATGCGGTCTTTCCAGGAACTGTTCTCCGGGTGTATTATATGTACGTCTGTGGGGAAAATGTCATCATAGAACTACCTTATTTATTTTAATTGACTTCTAACTGTTGAACTTTTGTTTTATTGAAACATAACATACGACACATAGTGCCAATTCAAAGTGAAAGATTCCCTTAAAAATAAAGTAAATCGGTCAATTAGGAATGGGCGTTAAGGGACGGTTAGGGAAATTTTGAATTTACCCGTGGAGACCCACGGGTGTTAGGCTTAGATATTTAAGGATTGTTCTTTTAAAGAAGCCACTACCCCTATCCTGACTAGAAAATAAAATTTACCTGTACCTGCCGTGCTATGAACTAAAAACCTTGCAACGAAACTCGGTAGGTATCATGCCTGACTAATGAGGAACATGTAATCTAAAAAAAGAAACCAAGCAAATCAAACCATTAAAAGTTGGGGTTTAATTCTGTACCCCGGAGGTAAAGGACACCATGTCACATATTTGTAATTGTTCAGGAGAGCTAATTTCCCATAACTTTGAACTATTAACGTTTGTTTCTTCGTTCCTTATATATACATTTCAAAGAAGAATGTCGAAAAGAAAAAAATTTTATTGGCATTGATAGGTAATTGGAAGTATTGATCATAGTCAAACAAAACCATGTCCTCCACACGGTGTCTTTTACCTCTAAAGAAAACGGACATGGGACTCGACGTAGTGCCCTATACCATTATATTGCTTGAAAAAGCCACATTAAGGACACGTTAATTGAATTTAATAAAAAATTTAACACGATGTCCTTTACCTCTGGGGTACAGTATTTTACTTTTACTTTCGACGGCTCTACTTGTAGAACCTTGGCCTCCTCCACAATTCTCCTTCATTTCTCCCTAAGTATTGCAGCTCTTCTCCAGTTTCGGAATCCAAAAGCCTTGAGGTCCTCTTCCACGTCTTCCAGCCACCGCAATCTTGGCCGCCCTCTTCCTCATCCTCCACTAGGGTGTACTTTCAGAAGCTTCTGCCCTTCTTGATACAAGTGACAATATCCAGGGGCTTGTATAAATCACGGAGCTCCTAGTTACTTCTTTGCCTCCACTCATCTCCCTCCTTCAGGAGACCATAAATCCTTCTCAGGACATTCCCCTTCAAGTCTCAATGGGAACTCACTTCCGTATGTTGGGGTTTAATGCAAGTCAAAATAAAATGTGAAATTAATTGAGGAGTCAACTGTTCATTACCAATATAAAAGAGAAAAACTATTTATTTTTATTTTGTATTTATCTAGATAGCTTAAGCGCATTCTTTAGGAATACAACAAAAACTATCCACATTGTTGAGGTAAAAATTGACCATTTTTTTATTGCGTTTTATTGAATATGTAATTTTGTTTTTTATTATTTTTATGTTGTGATTAATGTAGAATTACAAGACATTTTTGACAGTAATTACTGTTTTCCAAGTAGCGACTTATTTAAGGTATCTAATTAAGATGATTACAAAAGGAGGTCAATCGATGGAAGGCCAGAGATAATTTAATTCAACTTTTTACATAATATATGAATCGATTCCTACTAATGCTATTTCTCAATGAATAGCTAATACTGGAGCTCATTATAATAATTTATATCTAATCTAACAAACTAAATCGCATCCAAGACTTGAGCAGTTATTTTGAGACCCTCAATATGTTTATTATTATGAAAGGTTTAAAGAAAAAAATGTAAAAAATAATGTGTCTAAAGTTTTAACAACCAACCAACCGTCTTTATTATAACTAAGGAAAGGTTGCGAGGAAGGAACTAGTAGTTTTTTATTTATAATGTTTCTTATACAGGTGGAAGATCAATAAAACAAAATTAAAATTAAGCCGTAAATTGATTTAAACTGGTCTAAATGTTCGTATGTTTAGGTACCGCTTCAGGAGCTTAACAACAAATAAATACCAATGGAACGTATGTGGTCCTCCCATGACAAACTCAAGATCATTAAACACAACAAGTAATATTTCAAACACCTGACGTAGTTTTTAAAATTTATGTGAAAGGATGAATAATGTAATTTATTTATGAGGAGGTGGCGTACAAAAAGCACTTCGTCCAGAAAATTGTTTAAAAAAATGAGATATTGATATATTTGTGTAGTGTCTGACGTAATGAAAAGGTTAAATAATCAAAAAACAAATCTGTCTCTTATATTGAGCATGTTCAATATTGATAGTATTATCCAAAAGAACGTATCCAGGTTTTCATTCAAAGAGAATCTTGTCCAGAGCACCAATCACAGAACAGTGACTATGGCAACCAAGACACAGGGGATGTCTTTCTACTAGCGGATGTCTTTATATCCTTTGCTTCTAACAACACAATCTTATATCTGAAAGAGAGATTGCATGCTCTTAAAAAAAATCTGTTCCCGTTAAATCTCTCTCTCTCTCTCTCTCTCTCTCTCTCTCTATCTCTCTCTCTCTCTCTCTATATATATATATATATAAAAATCACGTGTCTGTCTGTTTATTTGTTTGTTTGTTCCTTATACAAATCTACACAGTTTGACCTAAATTGACCAAACTTGGCACACAGGTAGGTCTTGATACGAGAAATCTTCTAGGCTGGGTCAAAATAGTCAAATTTCAAAATTTGGTCAAAAGGTCTAAAGTTTTGTTCAAGAAAAATTGGCTACACTGAACCATTCAGATTGTGACGGCCATTTTGAATCGACTACTACTGGCCTCTGTCGGCTGTTAGATGAAGTGCTGTTGTGCTGGCCTCTGCCGGTATCATTATGAACTAAAACAAATTCACATCGTTTGAGCGATTATCTTAACTGGGTATAGACAAGAAGGTATCAAGTAGATCTTGATACGGGGATAGTCATAGACAGAAAGAGGGTGTAGCATGGCACACTGGGTAACAGCTAGTAATGAATAAATTAAAGTTTCGTTAGTATCGGTGGTGGAAATGAAGGTCCAAGGGAAATAAATAACCCAAGAAAGAAGAAATTTCTCCATTGAGGCCTTTCGACTTGGATCTGTCCAACAATTAAACTCAATTATTTAGGAGTATACCTATTTTTAACTGCTAGTGTGTAACAATTAGTATCTAGAAAGCTTCTTAAAGGTGATAGAAGATCAATAGGTGTGGTATAATATTTTTTAGATAATTAGAACTACGTTTTTTTGCTTGTACTGAAAATTATGATCTGTGAAAAAATTCTTTTTGTTCACCACCTCCTCATATATAAAAATGAATCCCTATTTCCCGTGGTCTCCACGGATGAATTGCTGTATCAATTTCCCTTATTCTTTCATTGTTGTTTGTTATTGTCATCAGAATGTTCTTATGAATGACAAAATTAAGAAAGTTGCGCGGAACGTTAGAAAATTTAAGAAAACGATTTTCAGATGGACTTTTCTGAGTATTCTACTTTAACTTTTCTAATGTAACATAATGGTATTTGACATAGCTGTCATGTTTTTTAATATGGAACTGTCAGTTGTTTGAAGTAACTGTCAGCAATTGACAGAATATGCGCTGCAAATATCTATACAATGTTTAACACCGATGCATCAGTCGAAATGATTTAACAAATAATCAATTTATCATTTCTTAATGCACATTTCAGAGTCGCTTCCATTGTCAATAGCGATCTGACAAGAAGCTTTGCATATGAATGACCTTGTATGAGTGAAGTGCTTACATAAAGTAGATTGGTGTAAATATTTTGCATGAAGTAGTGTACCGCGGTTGAAGTGGTCTGGCAAACTGCCATGTTTGACAGGGCGCTGTTTTATCTGCATCCATTGTCTCGTCAAATAGTTCCTCTTCGCCTTCTTCTCTATTATCCGTCTACAATACTTTTCATAATATCCCCTACATATTTTCTTCAACATTTTTTTTTAGGTATTTTTGATATGCTAACCTATAGAATAATGTTTAGAATAGGCGGTTGTAAAGTCTGTGTTTGGTGGTAGCTTACAATTTGAAAATCACTATTGCTGAAAGCGTGGACGATTATTTTTTCAACTATAGCTCTTTATACCATCGAGGTGTTCACCAGATTCTTTATTATAATTCAACAGCCTAAGGCAGTAATGAGATGAGATCCATAATTAGAGCGTTTCCTCCCTTCTATCAAAGGGAAGAAACCCGCTTATGAGGTTGACCCCACGATGCAATACAGACCGACAGTACCGACTATAACATTTTACGTTTCAGAACCCATAGACACAGGCTGAAAATTGCCCAATTTCGATGAACTTTGGTAAAAATAATTCGTCTAATTTAAAAGGTCAAGTTCGTTAACCAGCTAAATTCGCCTAACAAAACACTGGTATATGGGCAAAATTGTTGCGCGTAAGGATTTTCGTTTATACGCAAGCATAAGGTGCCCTTTTTTACATGGGCGTATATAGAAAATAATTTCGGAGGGGGCTGGGAAAATTTCGGGGGGGGGGGGCTGAGACCATTTCCGGTGTATGGAATACTAACAATTTAGATCTTGGAAGAGTTTTAGCCAACTTAAACACCCAAAATAGAATATGTTTTATGAACTAAATGATCATATTTAATTTATTTTTAAGGGTTTTATGCGATTTTTACCGATGAAATCAAAATTTTGGGGGGGGGGCTGCAGCCCCCTCAGCCCCCCCCCCTTATATACGCCCATGCTTTTTTATAGGTCCTCTAACGTTTGAAAACAACTAGAACCATTTTTAAAGTAATATCAGTAACCGTCGAAATTAATTTTAAAATAACATATTTTCATATTTTATAGCATTATGTTTTGCACAGAGACCAGGGGTGTCATTATATCATTTTGAATTAAAAAAAAAAAAAAAAAAAAAATCAGTCCCGTAACAGGCCACAAGGGCCCAGAGGGGCAGATACTGTAGAGGTATCTGATTCTTGACCATACGGCACACTAGGGAGATAGTGTGGTCAATACTATGCTCCGGCCGCCTGATTTTCCCCTTGGCTGCTTCGACTGCTAGAGTCATTAGCACCCAACGTACCCATTATTAATTAAATTAATTAAAGGCTGTGTGAGCCTAGGGACGATCTGGGACCCCAAATCCAACCCTCGATCGGCAGCACTAGAAGAAAAAATCTTTAGTGCGCGCTCGGGTTTTGAACCTGGTCCTCCAGTTCATTAGTCGAGTGCTCTACCACTGAGCTAACCTCGCCCCCATCATTTTGAATTAAACGACATCGAAATTTTAAAATTATAATGAGAAGAACCATTTTGAAATTTCATTGATAATTCCAGCCGAACTAATGGTCCAGCTAATACCCCCAGAGCTCAGGTCCATACATGATTACTAAGCAGGCAACATAGGGTTATCAAGTTTCCAACCGTGGATTTCTGCGTAGGTAGAAATTGCCTAGGTGTCCCAGTAATACAACACTAGATCCGTTTTCCTCTACAATTCCAACTTGAGACATTGATTTGTGTGTTTTCGTGCTACTAATTTGCTTGGAAGTACAAATATCGGATTAAACTTTACTCATAAAATAAAAGCTCATGAGGACTAGAGTTTCCGTTAGCAACGTATTAAATATAGACGAAGCAAATTAGATACTTGCTGCGAAAAAATCGGCAGAAGTTTGAAAACGATTTTATGTATTTCCGTCACAAATCGCACTAATATTTTTAAAGTGACACAACTAAAAAGAAAACACATCTGAAAATGTGTCACCCTTCCCTATATATATCATTAAGGCAGGAAGAGTGACACAATTGCCCTCTGGTGAACAAACTCTTAAGCTGGGTAGATACAGTTTTAATAGTTGATAAAGAGATATTTACTATGTCTTTAATATTCATTACTGAAAAACACCGATTTTTGAGTTGTGTCACTTTAGAAATACTACTGCAAAATGTTTGAAAGAAATGTGATTCTTCACTATTCAATAAAACTACAGAAGATTCATAATGGTCCATCATTCAATGATCACTCTTTCTAATGGTCAGGTGTTTCACGGACAGTCAGTGGATTGCGTCGAAATCCGAATTTTGACTCAAGAACTCTGTAATTGGGGCATACATCATGTTATTGATATTTGATGCCACTTATACTACATAAAATGAATAAAAACATTTCCAGAACTTTGCCGAGTTTTTTCAGCAAACATCTAATTTCATTGTGCTATGAATATACCACGCGTAATTGCGTCAAAATTTGATTTTACGCAAACGTGGAAACAATTATTTTTTTTTCTTGAATTTTCTTTAAGACCAATCCGTCGAATTGAAAAGTTTGATACTTAATCTTCGCTTAATTAACTTTACGATTAAATGCTTTGGTTCAGAGGAAGTTTAGAAAAACCGCAAAAAGATCGATGTTTTCCCCACATTATGAGTCTAGCTCAACTCAGAAATTGGAGCAAACATAATTTAATTTATATTTATTGCCTATTTGAATAAATTAAACTGTTTCCAGACTTCCGCCGATTTTTTTTTTGTTGCAGCAACCCTATTTTCGTACCTGATTTACTGGATTATTAGATTATTTTGGCTGTCTTGTTGGTTGCGTTACTATTTATTTCCTACGTAACAAAAAAAGACTACAGATCTCGGAATGTGTACACATAAACTTAAACAAAAACAATATAAATTACAAAACTGACCAACAAGGCATTTCTCCTATGTACGCTAATATTTTCCAAATACTCGCCCGACCACCTACCTAGATTTTTACCTTGCCCCTTGGGTATCCTTCCATTAACACCTTTTTCTCCTTTCCTGTCATAAAATGTCATAAACATCTGTTTGATCCTACCGCCCGTTTCCCCCACCTCTTGCTGTTTTCCAGTTACATATACCCCTTGCAGATTCCTTTTTTCCTTAGACACTTTCACAATGGTTACTTAATTGCCAACCTTGGTCTTCCTCTGCCGCTCGGCATTTCCATTGGTATGTAGTATCTTATTTCTTTGTAAAATTAATTAATGTTACTATTAGCTACTATATTTGTCATTGATATATAGTTCTCTTATTTCTTTGTAAAATCAATTAATGTTACTAATTACTATTAAAATCAATTACTGTACCTATTTTCTTTTTCATTCTACTCATTCTAAGAATTTTAAGACGATATGTTCTGTTATAAGTTAAACTGTATCTATAGTTCTGTCACCTATCACAATTATAAATTTTTCTTGATTGTTTCTGTATTAATTTCTTTTTTTTGTCATTTTAGCTGACGAAGGCTACCAATGAGTAGCCGAAACGTCCGAAATATAGATTTTTTTAAAACAAAATCATATTGAGGTTTATTTAGCCGAATCCCAACCATTCCATCTGTACTTATTTATTTCCGTACAATTAAATTGATAAATGTATTTAACGTCAACATTAATTAGCATTAGGGAAGCCACAGCTCCGAGTAGAAATATCTAGACAGGAAGATTGGCTGGAATTCAACAATTATCTCAGAAAAATTTAAGGGAACAGAGAACGGAGGACAACGCTTCAGTGTCAAGATAGAAAAAAAAGAAGTTTAAGAATAGAAAAGACCCTCTACTCCCGACTTGTGACACGTGCCATGAAATACTGAGTATGGAACACATTCTATTCTACTGTCCCGATTTTAAAACAGAAAGAGAAGCCCATGGGATATCGAAGAGCTTTAAAGAAACTCTGAAGGTCAATTTTCATGAAATACGAAATTGACTTCTGAATGTATATAAAATTACATGTGTAAGCAAAATTCAGCACCAGGCCTATTCTTGAGTTGAGGTGAAATTTAAAAAAGTCCGTCACGAAGAAGCTGCATAACTAAGCACTTTCCTCAGAATTTGGGCAGTGTAGACTGGTTTCTAGAAAAATCTGCTTAAAATGTCCTACATAAATTAAATAAAAACATGAATAGTTCTCTTTTAATTTTGTAATGAGTAACTGTTCAATTATTAATTTTGTAATTAATTTGCTTCCAGAGTTATGTTTACACATGATACCTACTACAATACTTAATGAATACAAAAAATTTCATATTTTCGTCTTTTGATCTGACGCAGGAACAGGATACAGTCCCTCTAGTGGTGGACAGCGCTCCCAGTGTGGTAGACACACACACACACACATACACACACATACACACACATATATATATATATATATATATATATATATATATATATATAAATTTTAACGGGGGTCATTTTCGGTGACTACTAGGTAGGATCGATAAAGATTTGAAGAAATTTTTCAAAAATTCCGTCATGAGTGCAACCTCATAGCTACTTTCCTTCGGAGGAAAGTGCTAATAAAAGGAAAAAAAACTAATAATTACAAAGAGCTAGAACTGTCTAAAATTGCCGAAACTAAACCAAAGCAGCTTTCACTATTATTCCTTTTAATATAAGAATGTATAGTTATTTTCTAAAGGGTCGTTGTTATGTAGTCGCTGATATTTTAGGGTTTCTGTTATGTATAATATTTGAAATTAAATTTTTTATGTATTTTTATGCTTATCGCTTGGGTCAGTATAAAAATGGCGCAAGATTTTTCTTTTTAAACCACTTAATAGCACATTTATGTTTTTTTATGTTTGATTAAATTATTTAAAAAACTGTTCTATCGGTATTGAATTTTAATTTTATTATTCAATTAACCCCGCAATGCAATGTATTGAAAAATGTAAGCTGTCTTAATGAAAACACTGATCTGCTAAGGCAATAGCAATACTCTATTTATATAATAGAAAAAAGTCCGACTCGCAGGAACTGCGACATCTTAGCGCGGTTCCGTACTTCTCGAAGAAGTGGAGTAGATTAGGCATCACAAATAACAGGAAACTGACAGTAGCCGACTTACACAGGAGCGGATAATTCTTAATCCTCATTTTTGAGGAATGCTAAATAAGTCAATACAATTATGTACTGAAAACGTACCCACTCTTTGACTAATGCTCAGAAGGCTCTATTCCAAACAACCGAAAATTCGTTGTCATTTTAAGTAATAATGATAACTTCTTATCTTATACAACTAGTATTGTAGTAAAAGAAGCTATGAAACGGTAAAAGGTATAGGTAATACGTTTGGAATAGCTGTGGAAATCAAGATGGCTGTGGCTAACCATGATGGCGTATACATAGGTTTGTTTTGAATTCTCCTATCTATATAACCTTCCTCCTGCTACAACTGAAGTGTATCATTATTTCTTATTTTATAGAAAGATTTAACCCACGAGAGAATGAACTTTTATTTGCCATGAAGCACATATTTACAGTTGATTATTACAGTGAAACGAATTTGCTAGTAAAACAAGGAACTTAAAATTACAAAGAATTTTCGGTTGTTTGGAATAGAGCCTGCTGAGCAGTATTCGTAGAGTGAGTACGTTTTTAGTACATAATTGTATTGACTTATTCAGCCTTCCTCGAGAATGAGGATTAAGAATTATCCGCTTCTGTGTAAGTTGGCTGCTGTCAGTTTCCTGTTATTTGTGAAGCCTAATCTACTCCACTTCTTCAAGATGTACGGAATGGCGCTAAGATGACGCAGTTCCTGTGAGTCGGACTTTTGTATCTCTTAACAGCTTTTCATTTTGTTTTTAATTCGTTTAGGTATGTTAAAAAAAAATGTTTCAAATTGGAATCTCAAGTAATAATAAACGTTAAGTTAAAGCAACAAAAAACATTTTCATGAGACATTGGTAGGCCGATGGAGATCTATCAGAATAAAATAATTATATCATTTCATGGTGATCAAATTTATCAATATGTATTTTCATGAGGCGAAAGGTCGAAACTCATTTGCTACACACTATCTTCAATAATACTTTATTTATTTTCACGTTACCTTGAGTACGTTTCACGTTACAGCCATCACCTTAGACAACTTCCTGCAGATATGGCCACGTCTAGACATTACATACACAAGGCGAAGGCTATAATATATTATTAGTTTTAGTGCTCCAAAGTTGTCAAGATGACGTAAAATATATAGAATAAATTAAAAAAATTATTGAAGAATAGTGTGAAGTAAACGAGTTCCGACCTTCTGCATCGTAAAATTATTTATTTATTTATTTCATGTGAGCTCCGTAACAGTGGCGATGAGCTCATTGGGACGACAGAAGAAAGGTCCGTTAAATATTAGTCAGTTTGTCCAATAAAACAAAATAAAATATAAAGAAATCAAAGAGAAAAAACAAGATGGTGATATTAAATAAAACCAAAATAAAATATTACATATAGTTATACCTTTGAATATAAGTGTGCTGCTTTTAAGAGTGTAAGGATTATATGGATACACGGGCTACCTTCCGTAAGTAAGTCGTGTAAGTTGTAAGGAATTGTCAAGGCGCTGCGTTGTCTACAGTCTGTCAGTATATGTTTAACAGTTAGAGTTCTGTTGCACTGTCTACACGTTGGTCTTTCTTTTCAGTAAGTATGAGTGGGTAAGTCGAGTGTGGCCTATCCGAAGCCTGGATAAAATTACGTCGTCCTGACGAGAAAATTGTTCTGTTTTCCAAGTTCCTGTCGTGTTCTTAATTTCTTTTGATTTGCATGTACTCTTTGACCAATCTCTCTCCCATTCGTACAGTGTGTTAGTTCGTATTGTTTTGCTTAAATCAGATGAAGTAATTGTATTTATGTCTGGTATAGGTCGGTTCGTTGCTAGTTTTGCCTGTCGGTCTACAGCTGCACTCATGTCGATTTCTTCGTGTCCTGGTACCCATAGCAACGTAATGTGTTTGTTTTTAGCGCGGTTCCTCCCTCCCCCATAGGGAGGAACCACGCTTATAAGGTTGATACAATGAAACAATCCGGAAGTGCCGACAAGAAAATTTCGCGTTTCAGAACCCCTAGAGACCGAAAATAACGGTGGTTCAAATTTGTATATATATATATATATATATTTGTCTGTTCGCTCATTTCTGGCTTCCCTGATGGTCCGATTTTGATGAAATTTGGTACAAAAATCAGTCTTCCAATTTGAAAGGTCAAGTTCGTTAACCAGCAGAATCCGCCCACTGGAAGATGGCGTTTGGGGCGAAATTCGCGCAAAAAAATCGTAACGCTTACGTTTTTGAGTTCATAAGCTTTTAAGTACTCGTTTTATAGGCTTCTTGAGCTAGGAAAACGAATGAAACCATTTTCAAGGCGATAGCTTTAACCGTTTTCGAGAAAATTGGAAAAATAGTTTTTGAATACCGTTTTTGGTTTGGGTACTTAGAATCAATGGATTCAGTTGAAACATTTTGTGCATGTTCGAATTTCATCAACACTAATATGTTCAAATTTTGGTTACGTTTGGAGAAAAGAAAGGGTAAGAATAAAATATTTGATTAACAGACAAGAAAAGTTTTGGTAACTTTGTATACTTTCGTTAGTATCTCGAAAACCGTTGACAATCTTGGGAAGCAGAAGGTTACCATTCGAAAGCTTACTAAATGCTCTACAAAAAAGGTTCGAAAGAAAGTTTTAATTAGGCGATGTCAATCGGAGAAATAAGTGCTTAAAACTTTAAAGTAATTGATTTCGTTTTTTCGAACTGTTCTTTTTGTCTGTTTTATTCCTTGTTATTACTTTGTAGAATGTTAATGTGTGTTAATATGTCCTCGATAACTGGATGTGTGCTGTAAATGTTCTATATGGATATTAAAGAACTTAAGGAGTCTGTACAAACAGTGATTGCGTCAGTCTGTGCATCATGAACGTTGGTTAGTGCTAGAAGTATTCCGTAAAGGTCCGCTGTAAATATAGTCGTTGTTTCTGGTAATTTGATTAGGTAAGCAGCTTCCTTCACAATTGCAGCTGCTCCTGTGCCAAAGTCCGTCTTGGATCCGTCAGTAAGAGTATATAATGTTCTCCGGTTTTGTCTCATTATTGAATTAATTGTATTTTTATAAAATAATTTGGATGTTGGTTCAGTCTTTTTGTATTTAGTTAGTGCCAAGTCAATCCTTAACTTCCTCAATCTCCAAGGTGGTGTGTTAGTGAAATTGTGTTTAAGTATTGAAGATTCTTTTAGACTTGAATTCCTTCTATCTTCTAGTGTTCTTACGACAAAAGGTTTTCTTTTATAATATGATCCTAAATATTTATTAAAATTAGTATTTTCAAGAAAACTAAAAAACATAAAATTACATATTAGAATAAGAAAAAGTCCGACTCGCAGGATCTGCGTCATCTTAGCGCGGTTTCGTTCTTATCCCTAGTCTCATTTGGTAAGATTAAAATAGAAACAGTTAATATTTTGGTTCGATCTTTCTTGAAAATCTTTTATGGCCTTACCAGGAAGGGTCAGGCAACAACCTTCATCCACTTCTAGAGATACTAATCTTACGATTCAATGATTTGAAAAATATCAAAACGTTTACATTTTCATGTACTCTTCTACTAAAGTACTAATTATGCAAATAAATCCATTAAAAAAAAAACAATTAAAAAGTGAGCAAAACATCTACCAAAACCCGTTTAAAAGAACAAAACAAACACATTTGAAGTTTTAAGTACTTATTTCTCCGATTTACATCGCCTACTCAAAAATTGCTTGAGAATCTTTCTTGTAGACCATTTAGTAAGCTTTTGAATGGTAACCCTCCGCTTACTAAGATACCCAACCGTTTTCGAGGTATTAAGGAAAATATACGAAGTTCCCAAAACTGTTTATAACTGTTTTATGTCTATAAATAAAATATTTTATTCTAATCCTTCCATAACTCCGAACGTAACCAAAATTAAAAAATCTTTGTTAATATGAATTTCAAACATGCAGAAAATATTTTAAATTAATCCCATGATTCTAAGTACCCAAACCAAAAACTTGATTCAACAAATATTTTTCCACTTTTCTGGAAAACGGTTAAAGCTATCATTTTAAAAATGGGTTCATTCGTTTTTTTAGGCCACTAAACCTATGAAACGAGAACTTGTAAGCATATGAAGTAAGCACAACGATTTTTTTCGCGCGAATTTCGTCCCAAAAACCATGTTCCGGTGGGCGGATTCTGCTGGTTAACGAACTTGACCTTTCAAATTAGACGAAAGATTTTTTTTTGCCAAATTCCATCATAATCAGACTATTCGTCTGAGACCTAGAGAGCGAACAGACAAATATATATATATATATATATATATATATATATATATATATATATATATATATATATTCCAGCACGCTAGCCACTAGACCATAGGGAGACCCGATTTTATATAAAAGAAACTAACTATTATTACGGTATTAGAGAGGATTGTGAATCATCAAGTGGGCTTTAACCACTTGCTGTTTTCCACTTGGAATTATTACTGCAGGTTGGTAGCTCGTAAATGGCTTTAAGAGAACTATTTGCTTAAGAGATTAACCCTGAACAAGTCCAGGGATTTAAACAGGTCTAATTTGATAGTATAATAAACCTCTTGCTTGATTGTACTTGAAAATTAATGATTATTAATTCCGTGACACATTAAGTTACACACCAGGATTTGGATACTTTAGTTTGTCAAACAAGAAGGAAAGAGGTTGTGTTGGCTAGGTTTCGAATGGGGCTAAGTGCATAGCTTATAAATTTGAAAGGCATCGATTCAAAATTAATGGTATCTCTAGCCGAAATTCTAGGATATTATCCAGAAAAAAATCATTAACCTTTTGGAATTCTTAGATGCTACAAATGTTACTGATAAAACTGAACATAAAACTGTTTTTTTTTTTTTTTTATACCCAATATTCTCTAATATTATCCTATATTAATTGTAAATTATACTCTTTAAATATCTCTATATTGCAACTAACATTTTTTTATGAATAAATACTTCTTTTTATTAAAAAAACTCATGTGTTCCCCCTTAGGTCTTACTTTCACAGGGTGACCATGATATTTCCCACAGTTTTACTTTCACAGTGTAGTTGATATTTCCCTTAAAAGAAAAAAAAGGTACACGCCAGTTCTTAAGTATAAAACCAAGGATTTTATAGTTTTATTTGCGGGGCATCAACTACCGAAGAAGCACATTTTATGAACACTTATCGGAATACAAAATTCTGAAGTTCATATATTCATGGGGGTTCTCATTATGAATTTTGGTAGAACTTGAGGGTTTGTTTTTGGATTGAGGTTGAACTGATGAAAGAAGTTTTAAAAAAAGCTTTCATCATTTCATTTAAATTTTCATCTATCCATCTAGTAGATACCGAAAATAACTCCCGTTAATATTTATTGATTATACAGGGTGTCCCAGTATACGTGTCCACCCCTTTTCCTCCTAGAGTTGTTGGAATTTCGAAATGAAACTTGGTAGGTCTTAGTTATGTTGCATAAGGTTTCTTTTAAAGGTTTAGTTGACTTTGTAACATTCTCCAGTTTTTCTCCACCGCATCTAACTCTTGATTTTCTAATGGCGGCAGGTAATAATTTATGGCGAATTCTGATAGAAAATTTAATTTTAAGACTAATTTATTCCGAGACATCTTTTGATCTGACGCACCGTTTGCGTGTAAAACGGAAAAAAATGAAAAATATCGCTCTTTTGTAGACAAATTCCTATTTATCACTTTTACGTAAAAACACCTCGATACAAACGTTGTAGCCTATTAATTTTCCTTTCAGGTGATACCAAGATCAAAGTTGTAAGTTTAATATTTAACGCGATATTATGAATTTTTGATGACGTTTTACCTCATAATATTTTTTGTATTATGTCTTTTTAGATGAAAATCATTTGACAAAGTAGCTATTACAATAAGAAACATGGCGTAGCTTTTGAAATTGATTTATCTTAACCCTAAAATTTTTGGCATGCTTTTTAATTTGCACTACCAGGGTGTTGTACCTCTGACCAAGACTAGCTGTTGTTCCTTTGACCAGGTCAAAGGTACAACACACCTGAGTAATTTTTTTAGAATTTAACTTTTATGTTCTTCTGCTACAACGTTTTAAAAAATAATTAATACTGGTTGCTTCAATTGTTCAAAGAATTTAAAAAATAATAAATTAAATAAGTTCAAACTGACTTTATCAATCTTGAGTGTAACAGTTCAAACCTATCGCCCCTTATCGTTCCACTTGAAGTTGGCAGACATCATCGAAAAGTGCAGGCAAGGAAAATGTCAAATAGGGGCTGGCCTAAAGGGAAACCTCGTAAATGTCCAATGTTTAACATCCAATATTTGAAAAAACAAACTTTAAATGACAAATTTACGAGAGAAGATGAAAATTTGTATGACATAGATGTTGAAGACATTGTGGCTAAACTTCCGTACCCTACTATTGCTAGTGGATCTGCTCGACAGTTAAAACGTTTATCGATTGGGCTGGATTTTTCAGCACATTAAGGATAACATATCAATAATAGCTTTTTTATTATGCTTACATCCTTGTCCTGTATTTATTAAACTTGCAATTAATTAGAATATTACTGAATACAATTTTTTTTCTGCACTGCTGTGTTGTTTTTACGTGGTCAGAGGTACAACACCCTATGGTCAAAGGTACAACTACATGTTGTACCTTTGACCACTTTACGATTATTTTTTTCAAAATTAATAAAAAATATTAAATGTAAAGCTAGAACCTTGAAAAAATTATATATGATAAGCAATAGAATACTAATCACAATGAAATAAAAAAAAAAATGAATTTAGCCTTAATATTGAAGCTCAAAAAAATTCAATTTTGCAAAGTGGCCAAAGGTACATATAAATTTTATCTGGCCGATAGTAGCCATGGTTTTAGATTTTTTTTTTTTTTTTTTTTTTTTTTTTTTTTTTTTTTTTTTTTTTTTTTTTTTTTTTTTTTTTTTTTTGCCACGAAACTTTATACGTATATATATTAGTCCGGAGTCAAATTACTAGTTTCTAACCGGCCGCTATTTTTATTCCCTTGCAACGAAACTAGACACGGTCCCCACAAATGAGAATCGTGTATTTTTTTTTTTTTTTTTTTTTTTTTTTTTTTTTTTTTTTTTTTTTTTGCATGGTTTTTAAGGTTGGCATGCCAACCTTAGTGTCACTAAAGTCATCGAGTAAACCTTTCATAATATTTTGTGGTTGTCTGTCTGCATTTCACATTTGTTTCAAGTTGTTAATTTTAAACAAAGCTGATAAAGTCAGCTTTTCAATTTTATTGAATCATCGCCCTTTTATTGAAATTATTACTGAAGCTAGGATTTACTACAAAAAAAAAAAAAAAAAAATTAAATGAATGAAATAATGAAGTCAGATGTTTTTTTACCAGCGAGCCGTGGGATGATAAAATTCCTGCCGGAGGTTGGGAATCGAACCTACCATCTCCCGCTTATGAATCCAAGGCGCTAGCCATTAGACCACGGGAGACCCCTAAAGTCAGATGTTCACTACAATTATAAAATGATGAGACTGTTCGTTTTAGCGCGGTTTTTATCTTGAACTAGCTGAATGCCTGTGCTTCATCACGGCAGATAAGTAGTTATTTTTGTCTTGTGTAGGTTCTAAGCAAATTATTTAAGAATGCAGCTCCAGCATGGCGGAGTTTTTTCACTTGTTGGAGTGTTCAACAATTGTTTTAAATACTTTTTTAAGTATTTACTTGTCAATTACACTTTTATTATCTCCCCTCTTCTAAATTTAATTACTGAACTAGGAAGCAATTTCTTTTAATATCGCAAAACTTTGGCTCAAAATAGCGCAGTACGAATATTTTGTATTCGAACTTACTTTGGCCTAGGAACTTTAACAATGGTGGGGGGGGGAGGCCAATAACCTAATCTCGTTCTCCTCTTCCTCTTCCCGGTATGCATGCTATTAATATTAGCCTAATAATGGATCGAAATAAAGCGTAACCGTGAGAAATATTCTTGAATATGTGACAATATTAATTTGTCACATCATGATTTCAATACCCAACTGATTATTTTTTATTTTTTTTTTTTTGTAGTGGCGAAGGGCCATGTAAATTATCTGCATTATCCTAACATGATTTGAGCATTTTTTGCGCCTGTTCAGTGGAATATCTTGTATTGGTGATCTCAGCTCCAATAGCTGCAAATTTCTTGTCGAGAGGTTTTGTCATACTCCGTAGAAAAAAAAACAAAATCAAAATTTGCTGATTATTTTATTCACACTCACACATACACACATTTTATATATATACATATATATGTATATATATATACATATATATATATATATATATACATATATATATATAAATGATTTAATTTTTAGGAGACTAAGAAACTCAAAATAGGACAACTGTACATTAATACTAAAATATCGTAATAAAAATCAATTAATGTTTTAAAATACCGAAAACCAAACGTTTGTATTTTTAAAATAATGCAAAGTTTATGCTGAAACATAATGTGTTGATTCAATTTGTTTAAGTAAAACGATCTTAAATCCTGGGAGCTTTCATTGAAGAAAATAACTGGTTTAAAAGCAATTGAAGCAAACTAGAGCCCGTAATAGGCTCAGTTGAAGAGGTTTAAAAACAATCATTTATGCATTGCCGAGGCAAGGAATTCTTAAGGATTCATCCTGAAGACAGATCAATAAAGAAAACTTCCTTTTTTATTTTAGTTACTTTAAGCCTTTTCTTTTGAATAATACAGCCTGAATTTTGCTGTTTTTAAAGCTGTGTTATTTCCCAATACAATGTAAGATTATTATTAGGATTATTTTATATTTAAATAGGACTATTATTTGTAGGAAATAAAACTTATAGCAATGTATAAAACCTTCTAATTTTTTTCCTAACGTAGACTTGTAAAAGATTGAAAATGCAAAAAATTAGCGCAATTTTATTTATACCGTTTCAAAAATGGTCCGATTTACAAATTGATCAAGTTCGTTAACCAGCAGAATCTGTCCACCTGAACATGGCGTTTGGAAAGAAATTCGCCCGAGAAAAATCGTAATGTTTACGTTTTTTAGTGTATATGCTTGCAGGTACTCGTTTTATTCCTTTCTTACATAGAAAAACGAATGAAATAATTTTTAAAGCGATATCTGTAACCGTTTTTGAGAAAAGTGGAACAAATGTTTTTGTAACTCATTCTTTTGGTGGTTTTTGTAACTTATTTCGGTCTAATTCCCTTCAAGAACACCTATGTCTACTTCAACCATGGCTAACTAAATGGAAAATCAAGGTAAATGCAGGAAAATCTAGCCATGCAACATTCACACTTCGTCCCCCAAGCTGCCCACCAATGACCCTCCAAAACATTAAAATTCCACAGAAATCGCAAAAGAACAAACGTTCAATTTGGAAGCCATATATAACACAGAAAAGACAGGAACTAAACAGACGTTTTAGACTTTTATCACGCTTATTGGACAAACGCTCGAAACTTTCATTGACTAACAAACGACTTATATACAATACAATACTCCGACCAATATGGACTTATGGACTAGAACTCTGGGGTTCTACTAAACCATCCAATTCCTACAGAATACAAGCAATGCAATCCAAAATCCTTCGAAATGTATCTAATGCTCCTTTCTATGTCTCGAACCTAACCCTTCATAATGACTTCAATATCCCCTTTATCCAATCCCTGGCCAAATCAGTCTATTAAAAGTTTTTTCCAATCTCCCTGGGCATCCAAGTCCTTTGATAAATTCTCTATCCTTATTCCATAATCCACAAAATCCTCCTAGAACACTAAAGCGGCGGGGCCTAGTTGTTTGTCTTTTCAATGCCATCTGGATTGCTCAAAATTTATTGTTCTAGTGGGCGATGTAATTGTACATATTCCCACATCATGACTCACAATGATATTGTTCCAAAACCAGCAATATTACTGGAAATATGTATAACGTATTATTGTAATTATCAATAAAGGTTAAAAAAAAAAAAAAAATCTTTTGGTGGGCAGTTAGAATTTTGTGATTCAATGGAAATATTTTCTACATCTTTGAAATTCATCTGAACTAAGTTGTTTAAATTTTGGCTACATTTGGAGTTAATGAACTATTCGAGAAAAAAAAAAAAATGTATTAGTGGACATGAAACGTTCTGGGATCTTCGTATATTTTCGTAAATATCTCGAAAACGGTTGGGAAATCGTGGTTATTGGATAGTGACCATTCGAATGCTTACTAAATTCTCTTCAAAGCATGTTCTGAAGTAATTTTCGATGGGACAATGTCGATCGGAGAAATCGGTGGTTAAAACTTTAAAAGTGTTTGTTTTGTTGTTTTGAACGGGGTTTTGTTTTTGTTTAACTCAATTTTTAATAGGTCGTTTTTTGATCTAAATTGCATTTATCGGTAAAATAAATATTTTAGTAAAAGAAGGGAAGAAAGTTATTGGAAATAGTGGTTTTCTAGGGCGAACGTTGAGATGGCGGGCGAGCCACTTCCGCTTACGATAGTGTCAGTTTCCTGTTGTTGCGCATTAAACTTCCTTCTCTTTAAGATTTAATTTATATTTTTAACGAAAGATCAAACGCTACCAATAACTGCTTCTATTCCTTGTTAATAACCCTAGGGATAAGAACGGGACCGCGCTAAGATGACGCAGTTCCTGCGAGTCGGACGTTTATCTTATATATACATTTTTTTGAAAATCGTAAAGTCATAGCATTCCTGGTTTCTGAGAAGACTTATCTCATTGTTCTCGAGACGTAACAAAAAGTAAATAAATTAATACAATCATTATGAATTAGCTGATATCTTTTAATAATTTTTCTTGAGATCAATGCGAAACGACTCGAGGAATCGACAAGAGAGCTTGAACCTCTGGGGCCTCGGTCAATTCTTATATGTTGACTATTTTTATTAACGTTAATCGAAGATATATTAAAGAACTTTATTGAAACAGGCAAAAATTAAAAACATTATTTCATAATAATAAATATAGTACTTATTACAAGAAGAAGAAACGCCAAATAAACTTCTACCTACAATAGTTTGAGCATCCCTATTTTAGGTCGGTTCATCTGAGAATGAAACGGAAGATGCTATGGAGAGAGGAAATGAAATTGGAGAGAGCACCCTAAGGTCTTATATACTCATTCCCTTGGGAGTTAGATCGAGACATGCAATTCCACCTGTGTTGTCCAGAACTTCTTCTTTGGATCCAGACAAGCAATTTGACCTGTGTTCTTCAGAACGGTAGACCGAGACATTTCACAAGAATACCTGGAACAATGATATTTTCCAGCTCCAACGAGACTTCTCATATTAGACTTCTGTAGGGAAAGTTCATAACTCCTTGTTTAGTATTTTTATTAAATGAAAACCTTTATATAAATGAATGTACCCGTTGCTTATCGTCTTCGGTCAGATATACCGTGTGATCTCATTTTTAATTCACTTATTTCATTTGATTTTTATTCAATTTCAGTTCAACCCACTATGCATTATTAGCAATTTACTGTCAGTAGAAATGTTAAATAAATGGCATATCATAACTAGAACGTATGACTTCTAATTATCATCCCAATAAAATACAATACGTACATCTTGCTCTTCTTAGCGAAGTCCATAGGTGTCTTTTACAAATTCTATCCCTTTGCAGCTCTCATTCTGAAACTGCTTCGGGTAGATTACGAGAATTCATGCAAGACGCCACCTTCAAAGCTTCGCCGGTGCAAGCAGTAGATTTGTCCCTCTAAAGAGACTGAATCGTTGACGATGCCAAGCAGGGTGTTATCTGTCATCAGGGTGCTTTCCAAATTATAATTGATATTGATTAGCAGGCACCATATTCCGTTATATTCGTCTCTTCCAGTAACTGAAGCAATAACATACTCAAAAGGTCAACAGGTGTTGGTAGATGGTTAATAAAGGTTCATCATCCTATTGAGAAATGAAAAGGCCAGCCTTTACTAATTGACCTCCTATACGTCAATATTTTCCTATATGTCAATTTGCTCTGTCAGTCAATATATTTAAGTGTAACTTGTCTCCACTATGACTACTGCTCTTACACGAACTAGGTACGACGTCGGACCGGAATCAAAGAACTATTGGAGTTTGAAGACAGCGTATTTTACTCTTGCATATGCCAATAGATGGTTCAAACCGTATGGAACAGTTCGGAAAAGTTAATTTTCAAAAGGTTCTCTGAGAATAATTATTTATTTATTTATTTATATTTAATAAAGAGCTTGCGAAAGAAGCGATTCGCTCTTTTTCATATGTTGGCGGTACAAACCACTGACAAACCAATATATATATCAATAGACATAGACATATATATATATATTAGAAAAAATTTCCTAGAAACCTGGAAATTTAAAGTTTTGAAAGATTGTGCCCATTACTTTACTTCACGTTAAAACATACATGTTATTATATTTTCTACAATGTGTGTATTCTAAATGTGATTGTAGATGTTTGTATCTTTTAGGTGCATGATTATTGTGTTTATGTGTGGACTGTCATCTGTCAGGAGTTCAGTCATGTCGTATGGAAGGTTTAATCTGTCTCGTTCTTTGCAGTTAGTTAGTATGTGTTTAATAGTCAAGTTTGTGTTGCAGATGGCACAAACTGGTCCGTCTTGTCTCGTCATTAAGTGGCGATGTGTCAGTAACGTATGCCCGATCCGCAATCGAGTAAGGACAACCTCGTCTCTTCTGTTCGATCGGTTGCTCGAGGGCCAAACACAAACGGTATTCTTGATTTCCCTTAGTTTATTGTTTGTCATGTTCGTCCACGTTTTTTGCCATTCATTTTGTAAGTAAGTTTAAATAATAATTAAGGTTACATTGTGGAGTGTAGATGACCGAAAGATCTTAGCGATTCAGCGCGATTAGATCTGCGAAAACAAACTCAGTTGAAATTCTTCACGAGTTTTGTTCGCTTAGCTTTTCGGTCTTCCGCCTTTTTTGCTTTCTTGTCTACGGTCTACCCTGTTTGTAGCCTAATTCAAATTCATAGCTGAAGAGCAGTAGGCAGACGACTCAACATTATCTGTACATAGATACTATCCGTGTTATCACACTTCCGCTCATTATTCATAGACACCAAGCGATTTATAAAACTATCATATCACTTGCGAGACTCCCAAATTAGATACATAGCATTCGATACTCCTTTGGTATTAGATATATCTTCAAGTACCAGCTCTTGGTGACCTAGTTAAAATGTTTACCATCTTGTAGCTTAAGGGCTGATTTTAGGTTAGACACTAATAATAGCTGGTAGTTAATTTCATAAGACATTCGATCTGAAGAATTGATAGCGAACGATCACTAGGTTAGTAACCTTAACAGAGTAATCGATAATCGACTATATACTTTGTCAAAATTATAACGAAATTCTCTAATCATAACAATTAATGGTTTTATGATTAGGATATGCTTATTGAACAGGCGCCAAATGTGAAATATCTTTCTCATACGAATTAGGAACATCTAGAAATTAAGAACCTTACAGAATCATGGGGTTTGACAGTCGGCCGGGCTACTACTAAAAGTTGTCAACAGTTGCCTTCCAGCTAATCTAAATTTCCAATCGTTACGGAACTGGTGCAGTATCTTACGTGTGACTATATATGTATATAAATATATATATATATATATATATATATATATATATATATATATATATATATATAATTGAATGACTGTTTTCTTCGTGGCTTATTAATCGTTCTTTAATTAACACTTCGGTGACAGCAAAAGGTAGTAGAGCATATAGACTGGAGTCTCAGTTGAGTGTTGTGATTAGTGAGGGAAGACGTATTATTGAAATGGTAGCTTTATCCAATCGATTGCTTCCAGTATTCCTATTTTTTTTTATAGTTTAGTTGGCCTATCAACAACTAAGTTATTATAGCCAAACTATTTACAGGTTTTCACCCTTTTATACTACCAACATCACATGGACCGTGAGCCATTCAGGTACTAGCCACTCTTGACGTTGCTTAACTTCGGTGATGAACGGGAACCGGTGCATTCAACGTGGCTATGGCCGTTGCATTACGCCTATTATTATTAGCGGGGTGCATTATTAAACATAAATTGATCGACTGGTTTTCCAGCTAGTTTTGGTATGATCCACAATTAAAGATAGGATATTGCTAGTTACCGTTCTCTATCTGGTAGAACGGTTCTAGATGGGATTTGCTGCAGTTGACTGGGTGCGGAAGAGAGGATTTAGAACTCCTCTAGAAGTGGATCGATTCGGAGGCGGTGTTCTCCACTCTAGGCACTCCTCGCTTCTCATAATGCTATTTAGCGTGTTTCCTTTTTTCCCCGCATTTTGACTCGATCAGGAGGCACCGACAGGAAATTTGTCGGTTTGCGCTCTCACATTTATAAAAATAGTCCGCTTTCAAGAAATATTACCAAGTGAAAAATTCATCACAATTTCCTATCCATGAGCACATCTTTTTTTTTGGTTCCTTGGGCTAACAAGATATAACTTGATGTATTTTTATTCCTCCCGTTGTAAAGAAAAAATCCTTGGCCAAAGAATCTTAAGCCGAGGTTATTAATCCAAGTTCTGGTATGTTTGCTGATTGTTTCGTTCGGAAAATCGCCTCTTTTTGTAAGTATTAGCGGAGGGGTATGACTTTAGCTGAAGTTCGTGTTTTTATTATTATAACTTGTGCAAAGATAGAAAAGTCAGAAATGGTCACAAAATACATCCCTTCATCTGAATAAATGTAACTCTATGAATAAAAATATATTAGAAGCCATTAAGGGAACGGATACAGGAAGTGTATTCAAATGGGATAAACATTAAACGCCTCTGCACTCAACAAGAATGTGCAAACTTGTAACGTTATAACAAAGTTCGGGAGTAATGTGTGTAGGACAAGAACTTGGGAGTCATTTTGCATTCATGTCACAACTTAGACGAACAGCGCCTTAAGAGTGAAATCCATTATTAGAGTTGATTGTGATTTCTACATCTAATATTTGTATATGTATTTTATTGAGAACGATGGTATAAGTATGCTAATAATGATATGATAAGTGGTATAAACAGCTAACTCAATCATTAAAAAAAGAGTTTTCTTATAAATATTTACACTGATCAAATTTTGTTCCTCTTTAGATGAATTCTTTTCCGTTAGCCTCCAATGCTGTATAGATAGTTTCGTTAAAGGAAATCAAGAATTACAACTCCAAGGTTTTTTTTCTTTTTAGCACTTTCCTCCGAAGGAATGTAGCTATTGAGGTTGGACTCATGACGGAATTTTTGAAAAATTTCTTCAAATCTTTATCGATCCTACCTAGTAGACACCGAAAATGACCCCCGTTAAAATTTATATATATATATATATATATATATATGTGTCTGTTAACACACACACATATATATATATATATATATATATATATATATATATATATATATATGTGTGTGTCTGTTAACACGATAGCGGCCAGAGTTTTTGTTTTTTCGTCACGAAACTTGGTATATAGCATTCAATTAGCAAACGATTGAACGAGTTCGTTAACCACCAAAGTCGGTCCACCGGAAGGGGGGGGGGTTTACCCCGAACCCAAAACACTAATTTGACTATGTCAGCCGTAATATTTGTTAGATTTCAACGAAACTTGGTATTCGTAGTGGTAATATAGAGAGAAAAGTGATATATAAAAATGAACTAAATCGGTTCATTAGAAGGGGGGGTTTACTCCGGACCCACAATACCAATTCGCCACTACCAGCCGTGATTTTTGGTATATTTCGACGAAACTCGGTATTCGTAATGGTAATCCACAGGTAAATATGTGTTGTAAAAATAAACTAAATCGGTTCATTAGGAGGGGGGGGGGTTTACTCCGGACCCACAATACCAATTCGCCACTACCAGCCGTGATTTTTGGTATATTTCGACGAAACTCGGTATTCGTAGTGGTAATCTACAAGTAAATATGTGTTCTAAAAATAAACTAAATCGGTTCATTAGAAGGGGGGGGGGGTTTACTCCGGACCCAAATTCCTAATATACTCATACCGGTCGTAATTTCTGCTGTATTGTAACGAAACGCGGTATACGTAGTGGGTATCCCATGAGAAAGAAGTGTTGTAAAAATGAGCTGAATCGGTCAATCGGAAAGCGGGGGTTTAATTTGTAATATATTTCAATAGAAAAGCCCGCGAGACATAGATTCACAAAGCCGCCGCAAGGAGCGCTTTCTACCACTAGAGTGACTGTATCCTGTTCCTGCGTTAGATCAAAATACGATAATATGATGTTTTTTGTATTTATTACGTAGTGTAATAGGTACCATGTGTAAACATAACTCTGGAAGCAAATTAATAATTGATCAGTTACTCATTACAAATTTAAAAGAGAAGTATTCATGTTTTTATTTTATTTATGTAGGATATTTTAAGCAAATTGTTCTGGAAAGCAGTCTACACTACCCAAATTCTGAGGAAAGTGCTTAGTTATGCAGCTCCTGCGTGACGGACTTTTTCAATTTGAAACATATTCCCCGAATATACCCTATAATGAAACATGCTGGGCTACCTTAATGCATCTTATTATTTTCTGTACTTATTGATTGATACAACGCATACAATGTAAAACAAAATCTAAGGGAACCCACAGACTAATCAAACCGAAATACACAAGATACTGAATCTAAAAATTACTTATTCTCGTATGGATTCTCTACTATGGTCTTATAGAACCATTGCAAGCCCGGTTTGAAAGTACATCCCGTTAGAAGGTTGAGTGTCTTGCTATGAAATTATATTTATCATCAACGTAATCATAAAATTGTAGAAGAAACATTATTTCAACAAATAAAATAATAATTGGCTGATCGATTAGATTGGGTTTCCAGGCAGACAGCATGCTTATCATCGGTTAGGAAATAGTGGTTAATTAAAGGCTGAATGGATTATTTATAAGATGGAAGGTGTTTAAAAGATGTAATAGAGGAAGATAGATAATGATGGATGAAAAAATCACAGTGGCTGTAAATATGATTGGATATAACAATTATTTTTTTCATTCAGCTTGAATCATTAGCATCACATTTTTACTAGAGTAAAAAATATAAGAGGTTATATTAGTTATATTTAACACAAATACCAACGAAATATACTTAGAATCTCTCTGAGCCTTTTAGGTATAAGAGATACCTAAGAGGAGATAAGCTGTTTTAGGTGGATTTCTCGAAATAAATATCTAATTCTATATAATAATCTAAAATATTCAAAGCTAGAATCCTGAATGCCTATTAATCTGACAATAAAATGATATATCCTTAGCATGGATTCTTGAAAAGTTTTTTTCCAGGAAGGAGGTGTTAGGATGGATGTACCGGGATACAGAGGGCTCTTAATGTCTGCTATTGGATGCAACTGAATGGGTGAGGGCTTCTACCCAAATTTTTAAGCTTGGTATCTCAAGAACTAATTTATTAATTTGCCCCTAAATGCCGTAATGTTTGCTTCATTGTACCTAACATTGTGCTCAAGTGAATGATAAAGAAATGTTGTGAGAATAGGCAAAATATATTAGGAGTGGAGTTTTAGTCCGTAATCAAATTATATATTAATAGTCGAGTAATGTATACCAGAAATTCACTTACAATTACCTAATAATCTACAAATGTGATCCGTCATGTTGTAACTCTGAAATGGAAAACTCTATTGGTTTGCATGATTTTAGAAACTTAATCTTACAAGATCTCTATCATTATATAAGAGAGCTGAGATCTTCGTTAGGAAACATAGCAGTTAAAAGAATAAATTTAATAAAAAAAAGTGAACATAAATATTGTTTAATATTGTAAATTAAAGAGGAAGCTTCCTGAGCCATCAAGGCCCTGACGGGGTTAATGGTTAACCACGGAATTCCATCAGGTGGAAAAGGGAGATGAGATCGATTCCCCTTCACTTCATCTAGAAACTTTCCGGAGAGAAAAGTCTGACGAACTAGGGGAAATTTTAAAGGATAGAGGAGAAAACCATATTATATTTTTATGGATCTTTTTTATCTTAGAGGAGAGGGAAAACGGGTACAGATATCAGTAAAATATTTCTATATTCCGATTGTAATAAGATTAAATATGCCACGTCAGTTTACCTAAGTTTGTCAATATTGGTTGGAACGTTTCATAATGAAATGTGTGTGTCATTTTTTTAGTTATCATTAAACATGGAAATTATTATTAGCTCTCTGTTTAGTTTTCCTTATATCATTTGAAGTGGCCGGGCAAAATAGTGCCAAACAACATTTTTAACAAAACTTAACTGGAGCTGCTATATGGTGGATATTATGTGGGACTATCAGTCTATGATGCAAATGCTACTAAAATATGACTTCTAGCTCTGTGTGCTACTTAATCTTGTTGCGCCTAACCATTTCAACTGATAGTCCCACATAATATCTAACAAATATAATTATAAAATTATAAAGGCATCAGCTAATTATTAAGGCATTTCTTTCATAAAATAATTTTCAACAGCGAAAAAAACTGTGGAGAATGTTTTAAATTTAAAAAAATGTTTCTGAATAAATAATTGATGGTAAATTGAAATTAGACTTCTTTATTAAGGACTTTTACGTCCCTGCGCATGCACACTTCTAACTTGTAAAATCAGTACGCTGTCCAGCCTGTCAGGAAGTGTTCCTGTGTGGATGATTTGCCGGATTCCTTGATGAATTTATAGAATTCTTTAATGCTTGATAATTACGAAACCTGTTAATAAAAGTAAAAACTTGTACATCGCAAATCAACAGGATGTAATTATAGTGAATGGATGCGTGCAAAACTGTGACTTGTTTACTTTATATATACCAAGAGGATCACACGAGGAGAAACGTGTGGGTCCCATGTAGTCCCCAGTACAGCGTCCTTTTTTTAAGCTGATTACAAAAGTGCTAAAAATGGTCTTAGTGACTTCATTTTGACGAGTCTACCACACTGTAAACGTTTCCAAGTCTGAAGTGGGCGCTTTACTACACATGTAGGACCTAAACCTGTCGTTCTAAGGCGGTTCCCTTTTTTCATTACAAAACTCAGATTCTTTATTTTATTCAGATGATTATATATATAATCAAAGGAAAATGATTTTGTCCGACAGAAAAGAGGACACCATCATCGTGTCCGACGGCCTCAATATGTCTCTCTAGGGCGGTATGGTTTTTTTATTACAACACACCTAATTTTTACTAAAAATGGCCTAACAATGATAGTCCATTACTTGTCCGACAAATTTTCGGTCTCCTTTCTTCAGTCCGGCAACCTGAATATGTCACTCACGGGAGGTTACGTTTTTCGATTACAAAAGTTCGGACAAAACTCACATGTAATAGACTAATACATTTGTGAGCAAAATACAGCTATGTCCGACAAAATTAGTGGATCATTTTGTCAGTCCGACAAAAAATGTTAAAACGATTAATCCTTCATCGAAGTTTTAATTTCGTGTATAATTACAGCTACAAAGATTACGTTAATTAATTTTGATTTTTTCTTCAGTAAATTATTTTTTAGTTTATTTAATTCATAATCTGACAGGGGATAATTGTGAAATTTATTTTTAATTAATAAGTAATAGTAGCTTAATAATTAAATAACCTTATTGTTTTATTAGTTTACTGTGTGAGAAGAAATGATGAAAAATTATCAAATTATTCTTTACTTGAGGCGATGACTTCCAAAATGAGTTGAATACACTATTTCATGGAAATAATTTTATTTTTCAAAAACGTTATTTCTTCCACACAGCACAAACTTTTTTTTTTTTAATTCATGAAATCTCTTCAGATATAAGAAAATGAATCAACCTCGTAAAATTAATTTCCTAAAGAAACTATACTAGCTTAGACGTTTCTTGTATCCCCTGAAAAGTTGTGAAAATTGGATATATCCTGTTTTGAAAGTCGACACCATACTTACTAAATTTTATGTATGAATTATAAATACATTTATTGAAACTGACAATAGTATTATAACAAAATAAGCAAGTTAGTGATAAAACGTTATTCTCAGTCTAAACCATCAATACTCGAATTATGAGTTTTGTGAAAATGTTCTTCATCACTGTCGCCTACAGTATTTGAACTGACATCACCATCAGCAGTAGATTCTGAATGTTAATTAAAGGTATATGAAGTCATGTTTTTGAAAATTAGTTTACGATTTATTAAAAATGTCTATAGTATACCAATGTTTTCTGAGGATATCACTTGGACTTTGAGGCCCATTATAATTCACTTTAGAACGTTTTTTGTTGAGACGTTGCCAATCTTTACAATGGTCAACTTTTACTTGACGATTTTTCCCCAAAAAACATATTCCGGTGGACGGATTCTGCTGGTTAACGAATTTGACCTTTAAAATGAGACAAACGATTTTTTTTTTAGAAAATCGTAAAGACGGACAATTTTTTAGTCCGTGAAGAGCGAACAGAAATATGTAATATATATATATATATATATATATATATATATATATATATATATATATATATATATATATATATATATATACATACATATTTATACAGGGTTTCCCCCGCAAAAAAAAACTTCAGGAATCGATGTAGCATGAAAAAAGAAAAAAAAAAAGGCCTTTGGCATATATTTTGCCTTGCATAAGTTTTTTGAAGTAATAACCCGAGGGTAAGGGTTTCAACATAATTTGTTAACGATTTTTATATATGCCTTATGAAAGACGGCCTTTTCATTACCTTTTTTTTTTTTTTTTTTTTTTTCTCGGAGACGAAGAAAAATTCCGTCACGCAGAAGCTGCGTAACTAAGCACTTTCCTCAGAATTTGGGTAGTTTAGACTGGTTTCCAGAACAATTTGCTTAAAATATCCTACATAAATGAAATAAAATTTCGGCTACTCAAAAAAAAGCATCTAAAGTCAGCTCATAAAGAGATTTTCTTCGAACTTGAAAAATTATTCATGCTACTAAAGCATTGTCTGTGATCTGAAACTACAAAGGATTAAAAAGACTCAAGAATAAAAAAAAAAAAAAAAAAAAAAAAAAAAATCACTCAGTTCAAGCTATCACGGAGTTCAAGATTCACCGTTCAATATAAAACCTGGCGAATCACAGTAAGATTCCTATTGAATCCTTCCTGCTTCTTGTTCTAAACATCTATCTGTTTAATCATTAACCTACTAGTAATTCATAAATAAATTAAATAACATTTACTAGAAACATAATGAATCTTTCTCGAGAATCTATGGTCCCCGATCTCAGGGATTGTCCCAGGAACTATCCACCAACACGAACTAAGTGGAGTAAGAAGTTCTTAATAATGAACTTTTCTGAAAACCCTGAAAAGAAATCCTTTAAAGATTACAGCCCATTTCAGGTTTGCAGATTCATTAAAAACTTCGCTCCTAGAGCGAAAATTACTATCCATCAATCCGGGTCTGTCCTACTTGAAATAAATAATCAACAAGATTATACTAACCTGAAAAACATAAAAACATATGAAAACTATACAATTTACTTCAAAGACCACAACTCATTCAGCACAAGCCGTGGAATAATAACTTGTTCAGCAATCAAACACTGTTCTGATGAAGAAATACTGTCTGAACTCACGAATCAAGGAGTCACTAAGATTAAGCGAATATATAAAACAGTTGGTGGCAAAAAGATTTCGACAGCTTCCTTTATTCTGACATTTGACAAAAGTGAATTACCAGCTAAGATCGTACTAGATTTCCAAATCATAGGTGTCAATCCTTACTTTAAACCACTGCAGTGTTTTAATTGTTTCGATTATCGGCACCATGATTACAGCTGCAAGACGATCCTTTGTGGTTACTGCAACAATCCCAGGCACGAGGGAGAATGCAAGGCTGATAAAGTATGCAAATACTGTTCATCTACTCATCCTTCATGGTCCAAAAAATGCCCAAAATTTTTAAAGGAACGCCGCATCGAAGAAATTAGATTAACAAATAAAATTTCGTATAAACAGGCAGAGAGAATATTTGAAAAGTATCAACGAAATGAACAAGTTGAAAGAAACATTATTCCGTCGTACAAAAACATATTGATAAAATCGTCTTCAGAAGGCCCTCTTCTAGAAGAGATTGCCAAGCTGTCATCAGTCATAGAATCTTTAGTAACAAAAGTAAATTTACTTGAAAATCTACTGACTCCTTGTCATGAAAAATCGGTGGATTCTAAGACTAACCTAGGATTAGCGACTGAGTTAGGATTGGTGACACAAAGTACAAGCCCGCTAGTAAATGTACCGAAACACCGTAAAAGTACAGCTAACAAATCCGATAATAAAAAACAAAATTGTGAAACACCCAGAGTAAAGACACGTAGTCATAAGGAGATCATACAATATCCGAATAATGGCACTCCAAATAAAGAGGGAAAAAACGGAAGGAAGTCTAATAATGGGAACGCTCTAAAGACAATGATTTTTTGATGTTAGATAATAACAAAGAAAATGTTATCTACACATCTATAAAATTTATAAAAACCTTTCCCTATTTAATTATCGTTACATTTTGTTATCGTTCCCAATATGCCGAAAAGAAAATATTCTCTCAGAATAGACAACAAATATGTAGAATCATTTATAAAATATTTGCTTATAGAATTTTATCAATTCTTGACAAATGTTTTCCATGAACATTATACAGTGGAATATCAATGGTATAAACATGCACAGGGAATATTTTAATTTACTTCTCTCAAATACCAATCCTGACTGCTTATGCTTGCAAGAAACCCACCTTCAGCGAAGACATCAATTCAATATTAAAGGTTACAATGTTGTGAGAAAAGATAGGCCTGATGATGTGTGTGCTTGGGGAGGTGTGGCTATCGCTATCAAAGACCACTTTTATTATGAAACTATAGACTTAACGACACGACTAGAAGCTGTGGCAGTTCGCATTTGGACTTCTGAACCAATTACAATATGCAGCATTTACATTCCTCCATCAGAACCATTCACTTCGAACGACATACACGATTTGATCTGCAACTTCCAGAGACCATTCCTTTTACTTGGGGACTTCAATGGACACGATCAGTTGTGGGGGTCAACAAAACGCGATGTTGGTCATAGGGGGAAACAGATTATAAAATTAATACACGAAAATACTTTCATAAGTCTACTAAACTCAGAAGCTAGTACACATTTTTGTGCTCAGACAAATACATTTTCATCCGTAGACCTCAGTTTTTGTGATTCACGTCTCCTGCCTGTAGCTGAATGGAATGTTTTCGATAGCCTTTATGGAAGCGACCATTTCCCCATTCAAATCCAGTTGAACATAAAATGTACAAGAAATACAACGACACCACCGAAATGGAATTTTATTTATGCAAAGTGGGAATTATATGAAAAAAACATTTCAGAAAGGCTAAAGGAAACTCCAAAATTTCAAATTGAAGAACTTGTTTCACATTTCACTGACGCTGTACTCGAATCCGCATATACTTCGATTCCCCAATACAATACCAAAGTCCACCGAAAGGTCCCTTGGTGGAATGAAAGCTGCAAAATAGCGATAACAGCCAAAAAGAAGGCTCTCAACAAGATGAGGAGAACTGGAAAGCTAGAAGACTCTATTGAATTTAAGAAACTCAGAGCTATAGCAAATAGAACTATTAAATCAGCTAAAAGGCAATCGTGGAAAGATTATGTCAGCTCCATTAATATTTCCACTCCCTCCAGAGACATTTGGCATAAAATTAAAAAAATTAGGGGTGTTGACTCAAGACGAAAAATTCCAGGTTTAAAAATAGGAGCTAATGTTATCACCAAACCAGAGGAAGTAGCTCATTGCCTTGGGGAATACTTCCAGGATGTTAGTTGTACTACAGGCTACGATCCGATATTCCAACAGTTCAAAGCCAAGTCAGAAGAGGAAGACCTTGACGTTATAGAAGAAGAATCAGAGGATTATAATAGACCTCTCACATTAGAAGAGTTGGAATTCGCTCTACACTTCTGTCGAGATAAAACTTCACCAGGGCCTGATCGAATTCCTTATATTTTGATTAAAAAACTCCCCAAAGAAGGAAAAATATTCTTATTATCAATTTATAATACAATTTGGAAAGAAAAGGTCTTTCCAGATTCATGGAAAAATTCGATTGTCATTCCTACTCCCAAAAAACTATTTAGCTCAAGGCCGGAAGACTTTCGCCCGATTTCCCTCATATATTGTGCATCAAAAATTTTAGAAAAGATAATAAATAGAAGGCTTTACTATCTCCTTGAAAATCGCGGGTTGATATGTGCTAATCAATGTGGCTTCAGAAAAGGGCATTCAACTTTAGATCATTTAGTAACCCTTGAAAACGAAATACAAATAGCATTTTCGAAAAATGAACACCTAATTGCCGTTTTCATGGACATTGAAAAGGCTTACGACCGAATTTGGAGATACCTGGTGCTACAAACTCTTCTGAAGTGGGGTATTAAAGGCAGAATCTGGTCCTTCTTGAAAGAATTCTTGACAAACCGAACCTTCCAAGTTCGAGTAGAAAATCGACTCTCTGCGAAATTCATTCAAGAAAATGGAATACCCAAAGGGTCAACACTAAGTGTAACTCTCTTTCTGATAGCTATCAATTCTGTATCAGAATTAATAAGCCGACCTGTCGGATATACATTGTACGCAGATGATCTAGTTATTTTTGTGAGATCCTCTTCATTGGAATTCATAAAATGGAGGCTCCAAGAAACTATATTCCGCTTTGAAAGATGGACCCGACAAACAGGCTTCTCTTTCTCAACTACGAAAACCCAAGCTCTACATTTCTGCAGAAAAGTTTGCCACTACAATCCACCAATATCTATATTCGATCAGCCAATCGATTATGTGGACAAAATGAAGTTCTTGGGTTTGACCTTCGACAAGAAGTTAAACTGGATCGAGCACATCAAAGATTTGAGAAACAAATGTTCAAAAAAGCTTTTTCTTCTAAAGTGTTTAGCGCATTCCAATTGGGGTGCCGATCGAGCAACCCTTTTACGAATATACAGAGTACTCATAAGATCGGAACTCGATTACGGGTCGTTCATCTATTCCTCCGGTAATCAAAAAGCTCTCCGGATGCTCGATGTTGTACATAACGAAGCAATGAGGATAAGTACTGGAGCATTCCGAACATCACCGATCGAAAGTCTTCTAGTGGAATGTGCAGAACCTTCTCTATACAATAGGAGATATTTCTTGGAACTTTGTTTCCTAGGCAAACTTCTTTCAAGAGGAACACATAGACTTCTTTGTGAAACCATAAAAACTCAACAACTACCGGCAAGTAATAGTTTCTGTTGTAGGATGAGGAAAACTTTAAATTCCCTAGAATTAGAACTTCCTAAGTTTTGGCAATCCAATCAAACAGTACAGCCTCCGTGGGACACTGATAAAGTACATATTGACAAAGAAATGCTAAATTTAAATAAAAAAGAGAACCCACCAAATATCATTGCTGAGTTTTTAGCACACCTTACAAACTATTTGGGCTATGAACCAATCTACACAGATGGATCCAAGTCTTCAAATGGAGTAAGATCTGCCTTTATAACAAGATCAACTCAAAAAGTCACTGCTCTACGAATGGAATGCAGCTCGTTTACTGCTGAAGCAGTTGCTATCTATGAAGCGATCAATTATGTAACGACTAATAAAATTCCAAAAACTGTCATAATATCAGACTCATTGAGTGTCTTAAGTACCCTGCAAGAAAGGGAATCCACTGAAGGTCTTATTCGTTCTTGCAAGTATCTTTTAAATAAAGCAAAGAAGGCAAATCAAACGGTGGCATTCATGTGGGTTCCATCACACAGCGGCATAAGAGGTAATGAAGAAGTCGACAAACTTGCATCATCATTATCAGCCAATGATGAAGTAATTGATAGAATAACCTATTTAGACTGGAAAACCCTGGTAAAAGAAAACCTCTACAGACTCTGGACCAATAAGTGGCTTGAAATGGAGGAGAAAGGACTCAGGAAAATAAAGGACATTCCGAAGCGATGGCAGACAAGTGAACGTTCTTCAAGGAGAGAAGAAGTTGTCCTGTGCAGATTAAGAATCGGCCACTGTCTCCTCAGCCATGAACATCTCTTCCTTAACCTATATCCACCTACATGCAGCTGTGATATAGGACAACAATGGACGGTGGAGCATTTCTTGATATCATGCAGAAACTACACTTCCTTGAGAAAATCCATTGGAATTGGATCTTCTCTTGCAAAAATTCTTGGCGACAAAGAAGAAGACATACAAAAACTTTTTATTTTTTAAAAAAATTCAAATATGTATTCAAAATTTTAATTTTTATTTTTTATTATTATTTGTTTTAAAAAACAAATCCACTAAAATTGTAATTATTTATAATCATGTATTATTAACATTTCTTAACTTATATTTGAATCATTTATCATAATTATTATTATAAGTTATTTATGTAATATTATTTTCATTTATTCATACATCAATTCCCTGCTTACAATTATCACATTTTCATATATTATTATTGTATGTTCATTACCACTTTAGTATAAAATATGTTTTTTATTTATTTTCTTACCATGCAATCGCCAATGATCCTACAGGATAGAGGCAAAATGAAAATTAAATAAAATAAATAAAAACATGAATATTTCTCTTTTAATTTTGTAATGAGTAACTGTTCAATTATTCATTTTGTAATTAATTGGCTTCCGGAGTTATGTTTACACATGGTACCTACTACATTACTTAATAAATACAAAAACCCTGATATTTTCGTCGCTTGATCTAACGCAGGAACAGGATACAGTCCCTCTAGTGGGAGAAAGCGCTCCTTACGGCGCCCTTGTGAACCTACGTCTGGCAAGCTAATTCTATTGAAATATATTACAAAGTAAACCCCCCTTTCCAATAGACCGATTTAGCTCATTTTTACAACACTTCTTTCCCATGAGATACCCACGACGTATACCGCGTTTCGATACAATACAACAGAAATTACGACCGGTATGTGTATATTAGTAATTTGGGGTTTATTTTTAAGGTTTTAATGACACATTTTTACCATGAAATGAAAATTTCAGGGGGGGGGCTGAGACAATTTCCGGGGTATGGAATATCAAAAATTTAGAATTTTGAATAGTTTTAGGCAACTACAACGCTATTTTGCCTAAAATAAACTATTTTTCATTAACTAAGTGATCTTATTTCATTTATTTTTAAGGTTTTAATGCCACATTTTTACCATGAAATGAAAATTTCAGGGGGGCAGCCCCCTCAGCTCATGCTTTACTGTATATATATATATATATATATATATATATATATATATATATATATATATTTATATTATTTGTGATATATGCGTTCTAAAACGTGTAATTTTCTAGTTGGCACCTGCAGATTGCGTAAGGTTATCCTCATAAAGGGCTTTCTTCCTTATGGAGGGAGGGAGGAAACGTGCTGAAAAGGAACTCGCCGGTTAAAAGGATTTTGCGCGCGCTTTAGATTTTAGAAAGGATTTTGCGCTTTCAAAATTTAAGATATTGGAAAATATTTTTTTTATTATTATTTGTAATTATAATTAATTATTATAATAATAATTATTAGTTTTTATAAGTTTGCGTCTTTTCTTTTGTCGGACACCTATTTTTTTTAAGATACATGTTTTATTTGAAACAGAAGGAAATTGATCTCATAACTTTTGTAATCGAAAAACGTAACCTCCCGTGAGTGACATATTCAGGTTGTCGGACAAGTAATGGACTATCATTTTTAGGCCATTTTTAGTAAATGAAACTAAAAATTAGGTGTGTTGTAATAAAAAAACCATACCGCCCTAGAGAGACATATTGAGGCCGTCGGACACGATGATGGCGCCCTCTTTTCTGTCGGACAAAATCATTTTCCTTTGATTCTATATATAATCATCTGAATAAAATAAAGAATCTGAGTTTTGTAATGAAAAAAGGGAACCGCCTTAGAACGACAGGTTTAGGTCCTACGTGTGTAATAAAGCGCCCACTTCAGACTTGGAAACGTTTACAGTGTGGTAGACTCGTCTAAATGAAGTCACTAACACCATTTTTAGCACTTTTGTAATCAGCTTAAAAAAAGGACGCTGTACTGGGGACTAATGAGTAACCCATCGATTTGAGACCTCTCCTTACAACCTAGAAGCGATAGTAATATTTTCTTGTGTGAGCAAATGCTTTTAATAATGTGTAGGCTTTAGCCCTTTTTAAAAATTGTAGTAATCAATAATGAAACAGAACTACAAATTTTAAAACCTTTAACTGGAATAAATTAATTCTAATGTAGTTTACAAATACGCAGAAATTACATCATTAGACAAAAATAGATTTAAAACCAGATCCATAATTGAATCGATCCATGAAAAAAGAGCTTCAGTCCATAATCACTAGTTTTGAGAAAACGAGAAAAAACTGTCTTCACTCTTCATTTGTTTTATTATTGTGCTATTTTTTATTTGTCTGAGTACCCCATATTGACACAAGTTATATATGAAACATTGGTTAATACTAACAAATGCATTATATTATTAAAATATAATAATAGTGCTTGGACAGAAGCTCTTCTTGCATGGAACAGCCTAAGGAGTACCTCCTTGCAAAATATAAGGTCTAATATAATGTAAAACATATTGTAGGATATACGAAATATTTGCATGATATAAAGTTCATACAATGAGTAATGTAATGCTTAATCGTCTTGAACTTATTCATCTATGTTTATAGTTGCTCACGAACCCAATATTTCATAGAAAAAAATTCTTGTGCTCTTCTGAAACGTATGGCTTAATGGGTTCAATTTTTTTCTGCTTGATGGGGCCCTTCCCTCCTGAGTAGGCAGGATTGGGAGGGAAAACTGGAGCCTGAAGACCTTGGCGTAAACGAAAGGTATGTACTACAATGACGTTAATGAATTTTTTTGCTACATGTGTTTCTATGGCAACAATGTGTTGGACTAAAGTCTTCCTAACATAGAAATGTGTAGTGACCGTCAGAGACAACGAATCCATCACTAACTCATATTTGGAAAAAAATGGACTGAAGCTCTTTTTGCATGGATCGATTCAACTGTGAAAAGAGGTAAAGAAAAAAATAGTCACATCTTTCTACAACGTTGTAGAACATAGCTAGAATATGTGTAATACTTATTATCTCATTCTTTGATTCAAATATAATTAACTAAATTGTTGTTGTACGCAAACGGCTTGATCTATGACAAAATGGTTTATAAAATTAATAAGTATTAATGAACTATAAACTAATCGTAAATAAATAATGTAGAACAAATGATTCTACTGCCAAAACTGAGTGTTATTTATTTATACTAAAAGTCTAGAGAACAGTAAAAAACATTTCTAAATTATTCTGAAACTATAATCTACAATAATCATCTATGAGAAAAGTATATTGTCTACATTATATTATATTTAAAATCAAAGTCTATTGTTCCGTTTTTGTATTATTCGTTATTTTCTATAATTACTTCGCGTTATTCTAGTTATAAATATCACTACATCAACAGAGAACGACACTCAAAAGCAATTAGTATCATATGTCTTCGTGAATAAAAAATATTTTCAGGCGTTTACATTAAAGCTCAGTATTTAGAGGCTTCAGATTGGGCTTAAGCTAACAATAATATTCCAACAAGATTTTTTTTTTATATCGTTAAGCATGGTGTGATTATGCTGAAACCAAAATGTTGCAAAAGAGGATCACATGAAAATTTAACTTTTTCTCATTTTGGCTCAATAGTGATTTACAAATTTTAAAATTCGTCAGATTTATAAGTTTTTGTTTGTGCTTTTTGGTCTCAGTTGTTGATGCTCATAAAGTTTTCGGGAGGGGGAGGATGGTTATGAAAAGAATTGATGTAAGCTGTAACTAGTTGAAAGTGAGATCACCACAATTTTTTCGGATAATTGGAACAAAATGTAGTTTTTTGGATAACGATAGCCGCAAGTTCACCTGGTCGAATTTCGCCTTTTACCAACTCATTTGATGCAGAATTTAATGTTCTTTAATTTCTATCAGTACGTTTTTTACACAAAATCAACGGTTTACTAATTAATGAAGAAAAACTGAAAATATTGTTAATATATTAGGGTTTTCCCCTGCGAAACGGCTTTCGCCTGAAAGCTGAAACACAAAAACTTGGTTTCAGCATACTAACACCATCCTTTACTATATTAATAAAATCCTCTGGGTGAATTATTGTTAGCTGGACCCCCTCTATCTACTGGACTATTACGAATGTAGACAGCACAATTAGGTTTTCTCTAATATACTACACAATATGTTGGATTCTAAGAGATTTTCCAAGATGTCTAAATTAAAAGTTTACAATGTATGACAGAAGAATATATGAAAAAAACTACTCGATGATTTTGGTTGCATGGATGGATGTATGAGGAGAAGTCACATTGCATTGTGGTTCATGGTTGCCATCACTTCACTATTCTACAAGTCTAAATCACTGGGGATTGCATTCCGGAGGTTTTTCTCTAATGGGGGAGAAGAAAATTGTCCTTACCTCCTCGTTTTTCGCTCGAGAGAAAGCAGATCGACACAGGGAAATTTCTCGAGGCTAAAAAAGAAAATGCAAAAACGGATTTGAAAAAATATAAGTATTCTCATATTTGATGACGAGGATTATCTCAAGGGAACATATGTCAGTTGAGTGCTCAGTCGTAATATAAGGATTAGGTATGGAGCTTAAATCCGAGAGCAAGAGATACCAGGAAACTTTCTGAGTTATGGCTCTCCTCGAGAAACTCTCAAAACAATGATTTATTAGGGTCTATGATAAAGAGCATGCTGTCATGGTGGATGAGGAATTATGGAAAATAAATGTAGTATTTTTTAACAACTCAATTCTAGATTAGACACTTCACTCGACCAAATACACCACATCCAAAACAAAATTCGTTCTTCAAGTAAAATAAGATGTGTCAAGATGAATGGGTCTAAATATAAAATGGGTGTGTATATAAAATGGGCAGAAGATAAATTGATAAAAACACTTTTACATACAAGTAAGCCATTTTATAATAATTGCTATACCGAATTCACATCCATTTTGATGGTTCTTCTGGGGCTAAAACTAGCTAGGTTAACAACCTAACTAAAGACAGGTGAACCTTCTGTTATATAAGCCGTGGAGTTCAGACATGGTAGTTATAATAATTAGGTAGTTTTAGCCTCTGAAGAGCCATAAAAGGGACTAAAATTATTTGAATTGAACTAAAATTATTATAATTACGTAAAATGAGTTATTTTTTATATATTTTTTTTGTGTTCGCTTATTAGTAATATATATTCTTTAATTAGTTAGCTTTACACGTAACACCTTTTTACTACTAAAAGAAAACTTATTTCCTTTGAAACTGCGATGGTTCCGAATCAAATTAATTGTTTACGCATCGGAGAAGTCCCACTGTCTTTCCCGAAATCCAAGAATGCTCTGCAATAACACTTCCTGAGGCATAGGAAGGACCAAGCTGCGATGTATCTTGTTTCGTGAAGTCTCACAGACGTCACTGTAATATGGTGAGCCTGAAATGCTAACGCCAATAAATTGGTACTTCGCCGCATAAGGGCTTGCAGTGAAGATTTTACTAGATTCTAAGCAGCTTGTGATAACCCTAAGTTACCTTACTCGGTTACAAGCAATACCAGCGAGATCCATGCTCCCGGCATCCAACTCCCCCCCATGGAAATTTGCACATCATCCCCAGTGACCTCTCGCCCTACAACTGAACTCTTCTAATTTATGAACAATTATTCATTTAATTTATTTATTGACAGTCGTCTTGTAATTTTATTTATTAATTAAAGCTAAGTTTTATTATTTTATTTATGCAAGAGAAATAAAGTTTTTATTATTTTATGAACACGACTATTATTTATTTATTGTTTGTTGGGACCTTCTGACCAATATACAGACCATTAATATTCCCCAACAGGCTAACGACGTTCAATCTCGAACAAGTCCAAGACCGACAATATCTACCTTTGAAGTTTTGTTTTAGAAATATTCCTCTCACTAATAGATATTTCTTTTAAAAATCAATTCTAATGTATTACAAGTCGTTAGTAAGGGTTTAAGATTAACCTTATCGAAAAGTCTAATAACCTGAGTCTTTTCTAGTGATCTCTTGAGATTGGGCCAAGTCTTTGTCTATTCATTTAGAGTCGCTTTCCATTCAGCTGAATCCCTAAACACTTCTTTTATAAAAGACTTCCCTTGTTCTCCCTGGAGATTTGCAATCCTTTCATCCACGTCGGAATGTTTTACATTGTTTTATCTTCAAAAAGAAAATTTAATCTGGGTTGTATTGAATCGATAAATTACGCTGATCAAATGAATAAGCCATTGGAGCAATATATTCACTGCTTTACAAGATATCCTTTCAAAAGCGTAGAGAAAATGAATCGTACATTTGAACAAGATTAAGAATATCTTAAAATATCTATCGGAACTGTTTCAAACAACAATTTAGGTTATCATGTCCTTTTGTTGTAAAATAGAAAAAAGGGAGTTCATGACAATGCAAGACTTAATTGACAATGAAAAATATCGAAACTTAATTGACAATGACTGGTAGGTACATACATAAAACTGTATAGTGTTAGATAGCTAACTCATTAGGTTATACTTTGTTCATTTTAATTTGATCATGGTACATAGATTTCAACGAACATAAACATGGAGCTATCTCAGTGAACTAGAAGGCTGGAATAGATCAACCGTCAACAGGCTGTATTAGAATCAGAGACCTAGTTTTAACTAATATTTCTAATACACGGCTATTCAGATATTTAAAAAAGTCCGTCACGCAGGAGCTGCATAACTAAGCACTTTCCTCAGAATTTGGGTAGTGTAGACTGCTTTCCAGAACAATTTGCTTAAAATATCCTACATAAATAAAATAAAAACGTGAATAGTTCTCATTTTGTAATGAGTAACTGATCAACTACGTAATAAATACAAAAATCCTCATATTATCGTATTTTGATCTAAGGCAGGAACAGGATACAGTAACTCTAGTGGTAGAAAGCGCTCCTTGCGGCGGCTTTGTGAACCTACGTCTGCCGGCTTTTCTATTCAAATATATTACAAATTAAACCCCCGCTTTCCGATTGACCGATTCAGCTCATTTTTACAACACTTCTTTCTCATGAGTTACCCACGACGTATACCGCGTTTCGTTACAATACAGCAGAAATTACGACCGGTATGAGTATATTAGGAATTTGGGTCCGGAGTAAACCCCCCCCCTTCTAATGAACCGATTTAGTTAATTTTTACAACACATATTTACTTGTGGATTAGCACTACGAATACCGAGTTTCGACGAAATATACCAAAAATCACGGCTGGTAGTGGCGAATTGGTATTGTGGGTCTGGAGTAAACCCCCCCTTCTAATGAACCGATTTAGTTCATTTTTATATCTCACTTTTCTCTCTATATTACCACTACGAATACCAAGTTTCGTTGAAATATAACAAATATTACGGCTGACATAGTCAAATAAGTGTTTTGGGTTCGGGGTAAACCCCCCCTTCCGGTGGACCGACTTTAGTGGTTAACGAACTCGTTCAATCGTTTGCTAATTGAATGCTATATACCAAGTTTCGTGACGAAAAAACAAAAACTCTGGCCGCTATCGTGTTAACAGACACACATATATATATATATATATATATATATATATATATATATATATATATATATATGCATATATATATATAGATATATATAAATTTTAACGGGGGTCATTTTCGGTGTCTACTAGGTAGGATCGATAAAGATATGAAGAAATTTTTCAAAAATTCCGTCATGAGTCCAACCTCAATAGCTACTTTCCTTCGGAGGAAAGTGCTAACAGAAGATATAACTTCAGGAATGTATTGAAGTTAATTTGGCATTGCTTGCCCCGACAAAAGAATGATAATCAATTTTTTATTGGGAGAATAATACAAAGAATGCCATTTTAATTTTGAATTTAATTTCTACAAAATACAATATGGGTAAGTAAGAACCGTAACATATCATATAAAATAAATGTGTCATGATTAAAACTAATAAAAATTTAGGAAAGTTGTCAAGTTGGTTAAAGCAAGACCTTTGGTATTAACGAAAAACACTTGTTTTTAGATAATTATTAAGGCCTATGCACAGGTCGAGTAGCTTTCCCCTTAGGGGGCCTTGGTTATATCTATGTGTTGAAAGGTCTCTTGTTCCATTAAAAATGCAATATTGTTACAGATGAATTCGTATTTTTTATCCTAGAAAATTATAATTCTCTACATATGAGGCTTGATTGTCTTGATAATTCTATCACTATAATAATTTTGTGTTTTATTTATTTAAGTTCTTCGCAACACTGATAATAAGAGCTAAACACAATTCTGCCGTATAATGGATCAGTAATTTCTGCTCTTTCACCGAGCTGCCTAAAAATAATATTCCAGTTATGTAATCATTTCTAGTTATGTACTATAATAATTATTATAGCCTAGAAGTGCAGTACGCAGTAAAATAAACAAATAAATAAATAATTTCCCCCATCACCATCCACAGGTGATAGTACTTGAGGAGGTAATACGGTCGGAAGAGAGCTAAAGAAGAGCTAAATGCACCCTACGGGGTGTTTAGTGAGGCAGCCAAACAGCAAACCGAGGGGTTCTGCATCTAGAGCGTGAAATAACATCCCAGGAGTTCTAAAAAGCTTCAAATTGCTCAACTTATGCGGCTAGAATGTACATTCAGGAGATTATTAATGAATAAATATGTATGTCTGATAAAAGGATAATCATTTTTTGATCCTTGAAGGAGATAAAACATTTAGATTGACGACAAAATATAATGCATAATTGAAAGAAACACATTCAAATCTACGGAGAGTCATGGACAACTAATTTGTAAATTTAATTTGTAGGTACTGTTTTGATGAAATTCTTTCTGTTTGACAAAAATTTGTCTGATTTGAAAGGCAAAGTTTGTTAACCAGCCGAATCTACCTACCGGAGCATTATAATTTCGGCAAAATTCGCATGAAACAAATCCTACACTTGACTACTTTGCCTTTATATGCTTGTAGGAACAATTTTCATAGACAGGGAAACGAAAGGAACCTTTCTTAAGGCGATATCTGTAAGTGGAAAAATTAGTTTTCGTAACTAATTCTTGGATTGGGTGTTTTGTATTCTGGGTTTCAGTTGAAATATTTTCTTCATGTTTAGAATGCATAGAACCTAAGGTTTTTAAATTATGGTTACGCTTGAAGTTAGAAAAGTATTCAAAAAAAAATTTTATTAAAAGGTCTGAGATCTTCCTTAATATTTCGAAAACGGTTGGGAAATCGAGTAAATAGAAGGTGACCATTCGAAAGGTTACTAAATTCTCTACACAAAAGATTCATAAGATTTATTTATTTATTTATTTATGAGCGACCGTAACTAAGGCGACTCGCTCAGAACAAAAATTACATATATAATATACATACGAAAATTACATCTAATTAAATACAACTAATTAAATACATCTAATTAAATACAATCTTATTTTACACATTTTTGGCCAAATATACAAATTGAAATTTATATACACATCTATTTATAAGAGAATACAATATTACAATATACTTGAATATATGAAAAATCAATATTATAATAATGCATGAAGTTTGTACACATAATCAATTAAGTTGGTTGAAGGAGGTTTCACACTCCTGTTAGTTTTATATTGTCAAATGTAAGATTTTAGTATAGTACGGCTGTATAGTTTTAACATTTTAAGACAAATAAAATACATACACATATATGTGTATATGTCCTGTTATAATTTGTTCATGTTTAATTATAATTATAATTTGTTTAGGAGGTTGGTCTTGTTGAGGTAGTTCAGTATGTTATCTATATATTTGCTTCCATCGCCGAGTAATTCAGTCATATTGTAAGGTAAGTCATAGTTTTGTCGCTGTAAACATTCAGTAAGTATGTGCTTTATAGTCAGCGGTGTGTTACACTGTGTACATGTCGGTCTGTCCTGTCTTGTCATGAGATAAGAGTGTGTCAGTCGGGAATGGCCAATTCTTAAGCGGCATAATATCACTTCGTCTCTTCTATTATCCCTTTTGCTTGAAGGCAATTCACCTACCGTCTGTTTTACTTCGCGAAGTTTGTTTTCTGTC